>VZZY01010655.1:97886-122125 GCA_013400335.1 Eurystomus gularis | reverse complement strand
ACCCAAAGGGCCAGCTGCATCCTGGGTTCTATTAGCAGGAATATAGCCAGCAGGACAAAAGTAGTGATTCTTCCTCTGTTCAACTTCTGACATTTTGCAGCTGGAGTGTTGCAATCCAGTTTGGGGCTCCCCAGTACAGAAAAGACATGCACATACTAGAGAGAGTCCATTGCAGGGCCATCAAGGTGGTTGGGGAGCACTTGATACTCAAGGAGAAGCTGTTAGAGCTGGACTTGCTCAGCCTGAAGAGGAGACCATACTCATCTCTACAATTGCCTGATGGGAGACTAAAGAGAATGCAGAACCAGACTCTTCTCAGAGATGAACAGTCACAGGACATCAACAAGGGCAAACTGGAACATGGGAATTTCTGATGATGTAAGGAATTATTTCTTTTTTGGTGGTGAGAGTGGTCAAACACTGGAAAAGACGTCTGTTGTGGGATGTCCGTTCTTGGAGATACTAAACACTCAACTGGTCAAGGCCCTGAGCATCTCGCTCCCACTGGACATGCCTTGAGCAGAAAATTGGATCAGATGGCCTCTGGAGATACCTTGCTTCCTAAGCGCTTATGATTATAAGTATCACCTGATACTGTGTTTTGTAGCAAGCGTGACTGGATAGAGGCATTCCTGGACGTGTACAGTATTGCAGATTTTCACTTGGCATTTTTTTAATTGAACAGTTGAGTCAAGAACCTGCACGCTCTTACATTCTTCTTATCTTTATCACACCCAACGTGTATATTATGTGTATTAAATTACTTTTTTGTTGTAACAGAGTAGAAAGATGTGTTTTTCATTTTAACTCCAAACATGTGATGAGATTCTTAATGGGTGAGATTTTTTGTTAGGGGCTTGGTAAACATATCACTGTACTTTTAGGATTCCAATAATCCAATATAACAGCAACACTTGATTTTAATATCTGTTTTCCATAATCACCTAATGAATATCTTTACTTTTAAACCTATCCCACATTGCTTTCACAAACTGCTAAACCTATTCAACTGTGATATTTGATCGTGGTAACCAGCTTAAATATTTTAGAATTTCATTTTTCTCTGTGCTGAAAATACAATTTCTTTATGACTTTGCTGCATTTTTTTCATTTGGGGAGTAAATTAATTCTGCTTTTGAAATGGAGAAAATTCCAGAGTATCTAACTTTTTAAAAAGAAGCTTTTATCAGAACATCCAAGGAGGATTTTATCCAAACTGGGAGTTTGAATGAAACATCAAGACTGTAAGACTTGAAAATCAATAAATAAAATCACAGGTTACAGAGCTCTTCTGAACACTAAGTGGCTGATGATGTTCAGAATATCTAAATGCTGTCCATGTCAAAACCCACATGTGCCTCTTTTTCATGCTGTGCAATACAAACTGCAATTTTTTTCTTCTCTTTTTGTTTCCATCTTTTGGAAAAACAAAACAAAACAACACCTTCATAGCTATGAGAGAGATACTATTCATATTCTGGCTTTATGACTACAAAAAATTTCAAAGTATGTTGCCAAAACATTAGCAGCAAGAGAACACATCAATCTAATTCTGTGGGGAGAGGATGATAAACCAAAATACAATTGTAACAATTCTATTAAATCGTCCTTTTGCAGATAGCAGCATGTAAAATTCATGGAAGATACTGAAGGAGGCATTTTGTGGAAAGGAGTGGAAATGGGTGAAGGGAGCCATGAAGTTGCTTTTTAGAGAGTGGGAATAGTGGGTGTTAATCCCCAGGGAATGCAAAGAAAACAAGGTGTAGGAAGAGTGAAAACATTTATTTTAAAGCCAAAGTGATATTTTGGTGAGAACAATGTTGTTTCTTTCTCTGAGATTGATACAGTGAGAACTAATAGGTGTGCATAAACAAAGTGTTGGTTTTTTTCAGAATGAAATTGAATGGAGGGTTGTTTTTTAATGTGCATTGGCTGCATCCTGATTGAATCCAAAGAGCATATGGGAGGACCAGTTTCAGATGGCAGCAGTCTTGTTTTAACTCAGCTTATACTGCTGCTCCTACCCACTATTGGCAGGGTTCAGAGAAAAGCAGCTGCTGTCAATATGGGTATGTTACATGAATGTCATTCAGAAACTTTTGGTATATACTGTTGCTGCAAAAGCTGCTGTGGGAGTAAAACAAGTAGGGCAAGACAGGTTTCTACAACTACTTTTTAACATTTTTTCTTTTTTTCCATTGAAAGTATTGATCCCTTAAGTAGTAGTTAGCATGTATTATGAATAATAAACTAACAGCCAGTTGCTTTTTGTTACGATCCAATATGTTGGTTTTGGTAGCATCTTGTCCAAGATCACCTGTGGTACCATGCAGTGTTCCTCAGCTCCCAACTTTTTCAACTTTGGGTATTATTGCTCATGTGGCTGGACTGTATGTTTGAGCAAAGTCTTTAGTTTTATAAGATACTTGAATCCGGTTTCTGAGTGTATTCAGAACTTTTATGAGTATGTAGTACATTAGGATATTTATGAACTAGTTTCTGAAAAAAGTATCTATCAGCCATATATTTGTGTCACCTTTAGTGTATTGTCAAGACTAATGAGAGCAACATATTAAAAAGCTACTGGATATAAGAGCAACTTTGATGTGATTAGTATTGATGTCAAGTGCTTGCAGTGTCCTGTGTCAGCAATTTGTAAAGTATTTGATAAGTAATCTTGACTGAAGTGCTATAAAAGCAATTCTAGGGTATAAACCTGGGCCTGGATGGCATACTTCGGAGTGACAGTAGGAGAAGATGGCTTATTTGATGTCTGCAGGAACTTAAGTAGGAGCATATGACTTTCTTTGAGTATTTAGGATCTGTCTAATATATTGACTTACTGACAAGACCTTATTCTGTCTTCTGAGAACATATCTGAACCCCAAGTTCTTTTTTAAGTTTAAAGATTCTGATCTTTGGAAGGGTTGTTTTGGTTTTTTAAATTCCATATTTATTTGATACATGACTGCTACAGGTACACTCAACAGGCCCATCTCAGTTCCGCTTTTAGTACTAAGTATGCTTTAAATGTAAAAGTGTGTATTTCACTTTTCTTTGCTTTTTTGGCTTTATGTTGCTTGGGGATCTTTTTGTTTGTTTTTTGTTGTTTTGTTCTGGGTTTGTTTTTTTCAGAAAACTGAATAGATTAGTCTATCAGCTACTTTTATCTTTATTTCTGTAATGGTATCTACATTTGTTTCTCTGGCAGTGATCATTCTTTTGTTAGTGTTAGAATTCTTTATTTTGGGCAAAATTCAGGTAGGTTTTCATTTTTCCTTCAACAAAATGTAAACAAGCACTGAAAAGTCATTAATAACGGTTACAGGTGGCTGTCTCAATGCACAGATAGACCTTGGAGCTGATTGTTCCTATCTAGACCTAGACAAAAACACTTACATGCCATCACCAATACAAACTTTAAATTTAAATTATTTAATTTTTATTATGATAATGGAATTATTTCTTCTTTACTAGAATTGAAGGGAAGATAGAGGGAACAAGTGGGATGTTTCTTTCAGTTGGTGAATTTGAGAAAGTCAGTGACTCAAATAAATTGGTTTCTTTTAATGACAAAGTGAAAAACATGAGCAGAAATTTATTTTCTCCCCAGAATAGCATTTCTCTTAGGAAACAAACAAACCAACCCCAAAGGGCTAAGATTCAAAGACAAGTTTATCTACCTGTCATATTTTTCTGGTGACCTCATTATTTTTTCACTGATATTTATCATTTTAACCTGAAACTGTATTTACTGTGGGAGTGCAGGCATCTTGCTAGGAAATCCTAGAAAATACCAAATAATTATTTTCAGGATGTAAATCTTATTCAGAGACCCCTTGATACAGGCATCCTGTTCAATCTTGTTTTCGATTTTTGGATGCAACAAAACATGATTAGGCTTTGCTACATGGACACCAATCAATAAGATAGTTAAAGTTGCTATTTTGAATTATTTCATTTAAAATGCCTTCCATTTTCAGATTTGGAACTTTTGCCAGTCATTTGCTTATTTTGAGGCAGTGAACACGTATCATTACATTATCTGAAGTAACTCATGGTAGAACATGCATCTGAGTGCCGCTGCCTCTGTGGTTCAAGTTGTTCTGGAAGAACCTGAAGTGATGGAGATTCTTTGAGCTGAAAACTTATGAGGATGAAACTTTTCTTCTTACGTCACATTCTTCACAAGTGCCATTCTCCAGTACAATAGCATACCGAATGGTTAAACATCTCAGTGTGCAGATTAACAGTAACAAGTTAAGAGACCAGAAGTACTGCTATACATTTTAATTTGGCTGTTGGTTGTTGGGTATTCACAGAAGTATAGTGCTGGTTTAAAAGTGGAAGTCCTGGTGTTGTGATTGGTATTGGTGTGAGCAGGAAGCTGAGGATTTTGGGTCAGTGGGTCAGAAGGAAAAGCCCACAGAAGTTGTAGCACTGTGTTCCCTTCAAGACCTTGTAGCAGGCTGTGGTTGGCAGCAGCTCCTTTCTGCAGCCACCCTGGTCCTGAGCCTGACAGCATTCATCACCATATCAGCCCTTTTGGCAATAGGGCTGGCAGGTTCAGGGCTACCTGAGCCTCTGTGGCTCAGCCCATTTATGCAGGGTGGTGCCGTAATCCCAGAGATAGTAGCTTTGGCCTGTTGGCTTCTCACAAGGTATCTGAGCATGTGGTACCCCTCATACTGAGCAGAGTTCAAGCTATAACATCATCAGGAAGATAAAACTAACTTGTCCCATGGCAGTCTAAACCCAGATCATGTTCATTGTTAATGGGTAAATCAACCAACAGTTGGTGAATTCTGTTTTGTGGTGCCAGGAAAAGTCAAAATCCAAGGGTTGAATTAACTTTGCTAATAGTTGCCTGCCACAGGGTGATTTTCTTGGTGGTAGCTTTTCTGATCTCTCTCGCCTAATACTTAAAAAGCCAGAAGATCTTCAGGCCACACTAACATGGCCTGTATTCTCACAGAAAATCAAGATTAAGTGTACTTTTGCGCTTTATGCTACCCAAGTTTCTGTCCTCCTTGGGCTTGCCTCAGGACATCTATGGTGGGGAGGATTTGACACAAGTATATGCAGAAGCACTGGAGCTTTTTCAGCATTCCCCCCTTGCATAGTGCTCACTTAACCTGCCCTTGATTCAGAACAGTTAACTGCAGTGGATCTTGCAATTCAGTAACACCTGAAACAGTATAAATTCCTAATTGAAATCTCATTATCTTTGGAACAACATTAACTTCTAAAAGGAGCCCTAAAACCATTACAGTTATTGTTCTGCTTGAACCGGCTTTAATAATGTGTAACGTATGAGGCCTGTAGTTTCTGCTTTATGTTCTGCGTTGTTCTCTTTAGAGTTTTAATAAGATTTCATGTTGTTTTAATTAATTTAACATCATGTTATAAAACCGATGTACCAGTTATTTTTCCCCAGGCAACAAAGATGCTACCAACAAAAATGTGCAATTCAAAAAAAAAAAAAAAAAATTGCAAAAATTATTTGTAACAGAAGCAATTACAATGATGTATAGAACCAAGAGAGTTTCTTTTAATTATAAAAGGCTCATAGATTTTATTTTAAAAGGATTTGAAAGAGGATTGCATGTGTTTGTGTATTTGAGGAAGAGTGAAAGTATATATGAATTTTGTAGGTGGTAAAATATGAGATCTCTTATTGTTACATATGGTGCATTGGAACCTTAGATCCTTTCCTGTGCAAGAAATGTACAGTCTTGTATGTACAAATAATTTTCTTCTAGGAATGGTGAATTATAATTAACAAATCTCAGGTATATTTCACTATGGGCTGGTGACAGAGAAAAAAAAATTGTCTTTTCTTCTTTTGTAAGATTTTTTTCCCCAGACTGAGACACTTGTGCAGTTCAGCCTTTCTGGCTGCTTATTCTAAGAAAATCAGTATTAATTTGGAGTACTGGGATGCCAGTGGAATTAATAGAGGTAGATGCCCTCCAAACTATCCAGCAGGACTTTGAGACCTTGCCTGAGTGAGTGAATGGAAGTAGATGTTCCTGTAAAGGATGGTTCTGCCTTTGTGCTACCTCTATTTATCTCTGGAAAATGGGGAGAGGGAAAAATTAGACTTGCTGAAAGTAGCTGCATAGTTATTTTGCTGATAGATTGAAGATTTTGAAGCGTTTTTTGAAGACTGACAAGGAGAGTATGCTGACAGAATGTGCAGGTATAACGGGATTAGACATTCATTGAAGTATGGAGGTCAGGACCTGCATATTTGTTGGGAACAGACTACCTTCTAAAATCTAGAAAACTATTTGAGTTTGTAATGGGCCCTAATGGCTTTACTTACAGAAAATTGTGTATATGACTGCATGCATATTTATGCTGTTTCCCTCCTACTCACCCAACCCTCAATTCAGAGTTTTCAAAGGCAAATATCTAAGCCCGTTCTTAGACATCTCGGAAGAGGTGGCTGATTTTCTGACGTACAAAACACTCTAAACTCCTACTTTAATACATATGCTTTGTTTGCTTTGTTGCATTTGCTTCCCTGAAAGGTGGTATAGGCTATGGTAGTAAAATAAATATCACATAGTTACACCATGTAGTGAAGGTTCCTCGTTGTGGCTACTAGGAATTTTTCTGCCTTAGTGTAACCTCAGACTTACATGATGTTTCTTTCTAATTAAAGTTTCCATCCTAGATATAATGACAAAACAAACAGACAAACAGTAAAAATAACAATTTCCATTAAAGTTACTATTACTAGAAAAGTTCATACTTCTCTAATCTAATGGCAAGAATTTGACTGGATCAAATCCTAAGGAAAACTGTCTCTATAAATGTAAAAATCTTTGTGTGTTTAAGGACTGGTATCTTTATTCTATCTATTTATTTGTATTTTCATTACATGTAAATGAAAGTAGTCACTCAGGTTTTTTCTTAGTCTTCAAGAAATGTGCCAAGTCCCCAAACTCTCCCAAAACACATGGAATTATGTAATAATATTTATACTTAATTACAGTTGAATACAAATTAATTGCTATGAGGGTCATAAACATTTGTTTTATAATTTCCCTATGAGTAAGGGAGAAATATAAGGTCTTGTGCTACATCGGAAAAACCAGTCCTGTGCACGTGGATCTGCACAATAAAGACTTGAGCATATGTTCAAATGATTGAGTTGGTGCTTTTAAGAGCTGAGGCAGCTCACTGTTAATGCAATGAAATGAAATGGAATGAAATGAAGAAGCCCACACCATGTTTTCACAGTCACTGTCTGTCAGCAAGAGATGGATACATCCTTATCTGCACCATGTAATCTCTTGCAATCTGAATTTAACCAAAATTGAAGGTTGTTTTGCCTGTTTACAAAGATAATCTTTTCTAAAGACAGGGCCTAATTTGCTGAAGAAAGCTTTTGTATCTTCTCTTAGATGAAAGAAGCTTTTGAATATGAATTTTGGTCCTGTATTAATTCTGAGACTTGTAGAATTTAAAACCATAATGGTGATAGATGCTACTTACACAGATTGTTTTCTGCAGTCAAAGCTATGCTTTTAGCTTACACTCATCAACATTTGATTCTCTCTTAGAGGACTAACTCATTCTTTTTTATCTTGAAAAATGTGTTGGGAACCTAGAAATGCTTTAATGATATTCATAAGCTTATCTTCCCCATAGAAAAGACCTTTTAATCTTTCTTTTTAATCAAGTCGTTAGCGTGAAACTCCGAGATGTAATCATACCAGACTGGAATTGGGGTCATGCCATAGGCTAGCTGAATAGGAGGCTTCATGGCATGATGATGTATAGCCATTTCACAACAATGCTTTTAACTCCGTAAGTCTGCCCTTTAATTACATTTTAAATCTCATTTGAGAAATTCTTTATCATTATGTAAATTGCTTAGTAAATGCTCTTATTCTAAGACCCAATAAAAGTTTTGCTTATAGACTCTGAGAGCAAATCTTTTAAAAGCTTGATGGAGGGACCAAGAACTCCTTTCCCACTTTGCTCACTGAGACAGAGCTTGCTTGTGTCAGCTAAAGTGATCTATACAATAATAAAATAGGTCCCAAAAATCTCATCTGAGTTGTATTTTCATCTGGAAAAACAAAACAAACTAAAAAAAAAAACCCAAAAGCCAACAAAAAAACCCGAAAACCAACAAAACCCAACAGCCAGTTCTTAGAAAAACTATGACATTTTAAAGAGGGAACTCCAGTTGGACCAGTAGTGTCTTGCAAAGCAGAAGATATACTTGAGTGTTTTGTTCCATCGTTAATCTAAATGATAGTATTTTTATTGTAGAACAATCTGTTTTGTTGTTGTTGTCACAACAACCCCCAGCAACGCTACAGGCTTGGGGAGGAGTGGCTGGAAAGCTGCCTGGCGGAGAAGGACCTGGGGGTGCTGGTCGACAGCCAGCTGAACATGAGCCAGCAGTGTGCCCAGGTTGCCAAGAAGGCCAATGGCATCCTGGCCTGTATCATAAATGGTGTGACCAGCAGGAGTAGGGAGGTGATTGTGCCCCTGAACTCGTGCACTCGTGAGACCGCACCTTGAGCACTGTGTCCAGTTTTGGTCACCACAGTACAAGAAGGACATTGAGGTGCTGGAGCAGGTACAGAGAAGCTGGTGAGAGGGCTGGAAAGCATGCCCTATGAGGAGCATCTGAGGGGACTGGGCTTGTTTAGTCTGGAGAAGAGGAGACTGAGAGGAGACCTCATTGCCCTCTACAACTACCTAAAAGGAGGTTGTAGCGAGGCTGGTGTTGGTCTCTTCTCTCAGACTGGTAATGATAGGATGAGAGGAAATTGCCTCAAGTTGCGTCAGGGGAGGTTTAGATTAGATATTAGGAAGAAATTCTTCACTGAGAGGGTAGTTAGGCACTGGAATAGACTGCCCAGAGAGGTGGTGGAGTCGCCATCCCTGGAGGTGTTTAAAGAACGAATAGATGCAGTACTTGAGGATATGGTGTAGTGGTTAGAGAGATGCTAGGACAAAGGTTGGACTTGATGACACTGGAGGTTCTTTCCAACCATAATGATTCTGTGATTCTGTTTTTTTAAAATTACACATTTCTTTCTGTTAAAATACTTTGAAGATAATGCCTAACTCACAAGGACAGATTGTCATAAAGACTGGTCTTCCATTGCTAGAAACAGAAGAAATAGATCAAGGGCATCTTGTACAGATCTACCACTCATGTTTAAAATGCATTTGACTTTTGCCGTACTATAGCCATTAATTCAACATTTCCAGAACTGTAACACCCACAAAACCATTCCTCTCTCTAGCAGGCACAAAAATAAGCCATCATGCTGAAAGAAGGGCCATGTGCGTGAAACTTTGTGCCTCCAAAGGCTGCTTGAGTCTGCAGGGGCATTGAAAAAAGGTCTCAAACTCTCTGAACCCTCACATGGAGTTTAATGCTCTAGGCAGAATTGGAAATTTGCAGGAGTTTAGATGTAATTAAATAAAAGCAAGTAATCTGATTAATTTGAAATCCAGCCCCTAAACTGTGCTGGATTAGAGTTACAAAATACAGACAGTGACTCCATTTCCAATACCTGTAGAAGCCATAAGGGGGTTACAAAGAACCAAAACTTTGAAAGTTGAACCTTTTTTAGTTATACCACAAATGTACGTAAGTTTTTTGGTTGTACAGAAGACTATATATTTAAGAGTGAAAAGAAGAAGGGAAGGGAAATGAGAAAGGAAGGGGAAGAAGAAGAAGAAAGAGGCAAGAAAGAAAGGGAAGAAAGAAGAAGAAAAAGGAAAAAGAGAAAGGATAAGGAAAAGAAAAATAAAAATTAAAAAAGGAGAAATTAAGAAGTAGGAAGACACAGGAAGGGAAAGGAAGGGATAAAAGAATAGAAGGAAAAAGAAATAGGAAGGGAAAAAGAATTTAAGATGAAGGAAAAAAGAGGAGGAAAATAAAGGATGCGAGCAAGGGAAGAAAGGAAGAGAAAACCTAAAGAGGAAGGAAGCAAAAAGGAAGGTAGGAAAATGGTAAAAAAAAAAAAAAAAGGCAATGGAATAAAGGGGAATTACATCATCCATACTTTCAGTACAGTATAAGAGGTTTGAGGAAATAGGCTACTAATATAAGCTATTAAAAATGTTGAGCTGTTTTTTGGTTGTTTTTTTTTCCCCAGAAATTACTCAGGGGAAATATAATATGCTCTATTAATATAAATATGAAGAGAAAAATTAGTTCAGCTAACTACACAGACAGAGAGAAATTATAAAGATATAGGATCCTTATTTTGTTTTGAGTAATTTGATGATACCTTTTCAAGCTATTTCAGTATTAGCATTACAGAAACAGTAATATAAAGTATAGTACTTCTAAGCTATGTACAACCACACAGGTATTGCTTGTTGATGCTTTGAGTACATGTGTGTAAATTTGCAGACTGACTTTATTTTTTCAATCATTGTCAGTAAAGATCATTTTTTTCCTCTGTGTTGATTTCCTTTAATCAGATAATACTCTATTTAGTTTTATGAGCACCCATACTCCAATTAATGCTAGTTATGTCCGTAGTAACTTTGTACAGCACCTAGAAAATGTGAAATGCTTCACTGGAAACGCACAATTCCAAAGATGGAACTGAGTTTGTGCAGGAGAATTTAAGTGCTTTAATTTCTTCAAATTATTACAGAATTAATTTTGTTTCCACCTTGCATAAAAAGATAAATGTTTTGTCAGCTGTGCTGCATTAATTTTCTTGTCTTCGTCTGACTAATGTGTAGTCCAACTAGTGTAACTAATTCCTTATTTCTAGGACTTCATTTTGCTTCCAGCCTACCAATTCCTCTCTGATGTGTTGCCAAAAGAATGCCAGATTTTGCCATGTGCCGTGTCCTTTATATGTCATGCATATATATTTCATGTGGGATATGAAGGATACTGACACAGATCAATTGTTTCTGATAAAGTATTTAAAATTGTACTGAATTCTTGTAGGACAGTCTCTGCTATATGGAGCTGATGGGACTTTCAGTGCACTAGGTCTCACAGTGACTGCTCTTCTGTGTTTGACAGGGCTCTGTGTAAAATAAAATGTGTGGAGCCACAGGTGATTTTTGTTTTCCCTACCAAGAGGATTAGGGCAGTGAGGATGTGTCCTTCTATGGAGAATGCTGGCAGTAGTTCCAAGGAGGAGAACTCAGTTGGGCAAGTGAGAAATACATCCCTCCCCTAGCTTTATGCCAGTATTGGGTATGCAGTCTTACAGCCTTAGTGTATGTCTCTCTTGAAATCGTTCATCGAGGTTTCAAGGGCTGAAGACAAAATCAAAACAGCCAGAGTAAATTTCCTCACCTTGTTTTGTCCAAGATTGTTCTCCTCAAGACAAGTTTATTTCATCTCTTTATCATTCTTAGTTCTGTGACTTAGTTCTAGACTTATCCTATGAAGTATAATAATGTAAATACACATTTTGAGTGTGTAGAAACCTATCATAGCTATTCAACAAGGTTTCTATGAACAGTATTACAGTACGTTTTATCATCTAACTTTATAGTTCATCTTAATAAAGAAGGATTTCACTCTGAAACTCTTAGGCAAATCTGCGCTTGATGGAATGGCAGTTCTGTCTAAGCAGTTCAGCTCAATATAAGGAGTAATTTTTGATCAAAAAGATGTTTTATATTTTGCTATCTGCTCTTTTTAAGATAGTCTATTTCCATGCAGCCTCAGTAATAATCACTATAGCAAAAATTCAGCACACAGAGTCAACTTAAGTCTAACTAGAACTCAGTAGTACCAGAATTGATTTCTCATTCTCTGTAGTTCCTCCATGTGTTTGAACACACTGGAAAAAGCAAAGATGCAGTAGTCTATATTTAGTCTATATAGTATGATTCTTGGTATGATGTGTAATGACAGCATACTTTTGCAAATATCTTTGTAGTTTATGAGACGAAATAGATCTTTCTGCTTTATTTTTGTCAAGAAAAAAGATTCTAGTTCATATTGATCTTTCACTTGTATTTTTGAAACATGGAAAATACTTATTTCAGAAAACAAATAAAAGATGTTTAGATCTTTTTCTTATATGCACTCTGCTTTTCTTGCGATGTGAAGGAGTCACAATCAAGGATCTGAAATGCACCAACAAAAAAATGGAGTAAATATCTTTGTTGTTGTCTTGCTGCTTTGTCAGTCTAGGCTACCTGCATAGCTGGAATAAATTACTTTTAGGAGCATTAGAAGAAATGCAGTGTACACAGGTAATTTGAAATAAGGGAGGGAAACCAGGTCCTGAATACTAAGCTTTTGATAACAGTACTTCACTTTTCATGTTTGTTGCCCATTTAGCTAGCTGTCCTGATTTACTGTGATAGTATTCTGAAATAAAAAGGATATTACTTTATTTGCTTTTCAGAGATATATATGAGTCAGGAGAAAAGCATAGAATGTGTAGACTGTGAGACTCTTTTTTGAAAAACAGGAAAACTATGGAAGTGCGGAGGGTTTAAAACTTTTGTGTTATAAAATGCTATGAGTATGTGTGGTGAAACACCAAAAGGGTATAGATTTAACAGCTTCCTACTTTCAATAGTTATTCAACACACATGTTTCATGGCATGTGTTCTTGCTGATGAAAAGGCAGCTGTTTCATTCACCACCCTAACAACTAAGAATTTTGTGCAACAAGCAGTGCATATGATAATTCTTTCATTCTGCAATAGATTTATTGGTTTTTAAATGTGGAAGGACCTTAAAAGTATACATACAATAAAAGTTAACTTTTTTCTGTGAAATTTTATCCTTTCTTACATATTGTTTTGGCTGTTTACATCAGATTTGTGCTACTTAACCTAGCTTAAATAAAATCTCAAAATGCATACAGGAAGAGAAAGAACTTTGTTAATAGAGTATTCTTCAGTCAAGCAAACAAAATATCACAGCTGGAAGCAGAAGCTAGGAGCATTGAGACTTGAAAGGAAGTACACATTTTCAAGTAAGGACATTCATACCTGTTATTGTACATGGTTATGTACCTTATTAATGGCATTCTTAAAAATCTAAATTGTCTATTTAAAATCAATCAATAAATAAAATATTTCTAATACAGCTGCATTCTGCAGCATTTACCCCGGTGTATTCCAAATTCATTCCTAACTACTTTAATGCAAGGGTGACCATAAATAAGGTAAAAGAGTTGGATAAGAACTCCTATGTTGTACCAGAGACATTCCTAGCCCTCCTTAAAATTGCTCCAAATACAGTGCTAATCATTGCTGTGCAAGAAATAGGTATCCAGTAAAGGACAGCAAATGACATTTGGAACAGCAGTAGGTAAACAAGGACAATCTACTCATGACTCAGTACAGCTAACATTGCACTTAAAATATCAAATAAAACCAATTCAATTAGGAACACACCAATCAGGCAACTTGTGTGCTTCTCTCCCTCAAAGTCATTCTTCTAAAGAAAATCACAACAAATTTACATTGGGGACTATCTGTGATGCTCCTTTAGTGCTGGGTCTTGCTCTCAAATGCCATAAATCATTTTCCCTTTCACACTTCATCCCCTGCACTCCCGTTTCAGGTAGCAAGAAACCACCACCAGAAATCTTAGTACCCAAGCATCCCAAGAGAAAATGCAGAGCTTTATTCACCAGGTCATTTTCTTTCTTTGTGTGCTGCTTTGTTTGGAAGTAAAAGTACTTTTGTGCATATGTGGCTACATACAGAGTACATCTGTACATGTTTGTACATGTTTAAATTATTATTATTTTTATTATTCTTCTTTTTAACGAGCTTAATTCAACCACTGCTCTCTGCAAGTGAATCTGACCTTGTGGAGCTGTAGCATGAAAACATCTTGGAGAAGGGCAGCCAACGTACAAAGGCGGCATTGAGTGTGTGGGCAGACAGGAATGCTGGTACCAGGCAGCTCTCTAAGGAATGTTCTTTTGGCAGAAAGATCTGTGCTAAAAATGAGGGGGAAAAATGAATTCAAAATATAGAGCTGGCCTGCAGTTACGAAGTGATAAGAAAAGTTGGCTGTTCGACATGAGCTGCCAGTTGCATATTCTAGGTCCTTGCTATTCTCAGGCCCTCCTACAGCCATGGCCCTGACCAGTGTTTTGATATAGCACAAAGTGGCTGTTTATTGCTATGGACTGCTGAGGCCTGTGCTCCGAAATGCATTCTGTCAACAGAATGTAAGTGAACTTGGCATTTTAAAGCTTGGCTGCTGCAGACGCGTAGATTTCTTGGAACTGCCATGCAGCAGGACCGGTGTTGCAGTCCCCAGCTCAAACTGAAAATGTTGCACAGGAAGACGTATCATGTGAAGGTCAGATTTACCTGAGATCCTGAGGGTTTTGTGGGGTTTTCTCCCTCGTCAGCGCTGTAAATATATCTTGTTCTTGCTTTATTTTCTGTCAAAGGCTAGACTTTTAACTTTTTAGATTTTGTTCGGTGTACTCTTTATGAATAAAAGGTTGTTATTCAGCGCAAACGGCCTTCATGTGAAAGGGAAACGTGGCTGTGTATACAGTACATGGCATTGCCATAAAAAGAGTAATCAAAATCTGTGCTAACTCTGTGTTGCACTGAGGATTTTTCCACTCTTCTGAGAAGCGGTAGTTTCTATGATTTTGTAAGAAATCACATGTATTGTTTTCTATTGCTTCCATAGGAACTACAGGCGGAAATTGATGCTCATACTGACATCTTTCACAACCTGGATGAAAACGGGCAGAAAATCCTGAGGTCCCTGGAAGGCTCTGAGGATGCAGCCCTGTTGCAGAGACGTCTGGATAACATGAACCTCAGATGGAGTGAGCTTAGAAAGAAATCTCTAAACATTAGGTAGGACCTGAATGTAAGCAAAAGCCTATAGTTTATATGTAAGATGGAATGCTGCGTTTTGCCAGTAAAATGTTTAATTTTGTTTCTGATAGCAATATTTTTTGTCCATTTATAAATGCTTCTTTGAATGCTGGCTTAACTTTGTAAGAATGATTAGGTTTTTCTGGTGTGAAAATGATAGTAGAGGATTAGGATTTGAGGCATATAACAAGGTTTTATAATTACAGGAGGAGAGATTAGCATGTTTAAAGAGTAACTGTACCCCCTCTAAATGTAGATGCCTTTTTCTAGAGCTGGTTATGACTTAACAATGAGTCATGAAAGAAAGAGATTAAACAACCCGTATTTGTGATAAGCTGTATTTTGAAGTCTTCTATTTCCAGTAAAAAACTAGGAGTAACCTTGCAAATAAGAAGACAAGATATTTAAGATTTTAGCTGTTGTCTGGAGAGTTGTTGGTATTACCACATAAAATCCAGGGGTAAAAGACATCCACGGGTAGTGTCACATGAGGAAACTTGCAAGGAAAAATGTAACAAATAGTGATGTTACAAACAATGAAGTGGAGATGCAGGCTTCAATGGCCTGAAGATTTTCTTTTCAGAAGAAATTGTCCAGGAAGCTTCTCTTCAGAAATACAACTTTTACAGTAGGCAACCCAGTTCTGTTGCATTCAGTCTTGGTCATGTTTTTCATTTGCTGTCTCGGTGTGTGTTGGTGGTAGTTCAGAGAGCAGCAACAGGCTGAAGTGTTTTTCAAAATAATGTATGAAATATTAGCTTCTTTCATCTCAGGCCCTGAGGGAGGTTAGTCTGAATAATGGTAAAAGCCATCTTCATAACATCTATCATTAAAAACAAATGAATGATGGAGGCTGAAAAGATATTAGTAGCTAAAGGAAAAGAGAGACACGTTCCTCCTGTTTGTTTTGTTTTTTTCTGAGGAGCAAAAGAAGAGGGTTATAACCCTTCAGGGTCTCCCTGAGATTTTCTTATTCTTTACATGCCTTTTACCCATGAACTTACCCAAGTGCAGCAATGTTTGGCTTAAGAAAAACAGTCAATTGGCCAAATATCAGTAATTAAATGTATGGGACTTTATGCCTTTCATTTTTGCAGTTTAATGTATTGCTGCCTTTAATCGAGTCAGAAACAGTAATCCTAGTTATATCACAGTGACTTCCTGCATTAAACATTCAAAGCAACAGACTTCCTCTCTAAAATATTTGCTTCCAATAAAAGGCTTAACATGTTCAACGATTTACTGATTAGGATAATAAACAATTCTTAACTTCTAAGACATTCAGTTTATATGTTGCTGGCCACCAGAACACACAGGCTGTTCTCAGTCTGCCTGCTTGGAGCTATTTCTTTCCATCACATAGTATAGAATGGATTTCATCATAACTAACAATACTTACACAAAAGAGGTATAAAAGCAGACATATGAAATGTTCCCGAGACATCAGTCCCACAAGTCTCCTTATTTTGCATAAGTTTTAGGCTGCTGAAACAAAAGACCCATGCTGTCTCTCAGCTTAGGTGAGCTTTCTTTTCTAAATCCATCAGATAAATAGATATCTGTATCTGTAAGTGGGTATCAAGAGAAGCCAAGTTCATTTCCGTTATTACCTTTCTTTCATTCTGATAAGTCAGCACAGTTTATCCTAATAAGCACTTTCTTATAAATAACTCATTTTTTAAAAGTGTTTTCCTGTTATCTGTTTTGTCTGCACATGCTTGAACACAGTTATAAATATATGAGTATATGCATATAAGGTACACTAGCATGCACACACATAAACATATATTCCCAAAGCTGAAGGAAAGGCAGAACAAGATGGGTTCTGGGAAAACATGCACCAAACTGGGGAAGGTCAGAGCCCAGAAACAGTTAGAAAACTACTTTACGCCACTGGTTTTACACTCTTTCCCTGTAAAGCCAGACCTGGGGAAGCAAGGAAGAAGTGAAGACTCTAGTGTTTAGCCCCAGTCACTGCCCTTCTTTGAAGGAGGTGGAATCTTGCATTTGCTGAGATAAACATGGGAGAAAGGGGTTAACCTAAGAAACCTGGCTCCTTGACTGTGTTCCTTCCTAAAGCCCTATGGTTGTTGCTCTGGCTGTCGCCTCCTTCAACTCCCCATACAACATCTCTGCTTCTCTCCCCCCTCACTGCTTTCAGGGAGGCAGCCTGGTGCTTCCCCAGCCTTCACTGCTGGCAGGGCTGTCCCATCCAGCAGCATCTGCGGTAAGAAAGTTTTGCCCCAGCCCACTGCTGCCCCCTGAGAACAGAGGTCAAAAGGCAGAACGGCCTATGTGTGTCCCTCCCACATAACGTTTAAGTCTGAAGAAAGAGAAAATTTTCCATCAGCTCACATACCAGAGCAACTGAGCTTTCTGTCATCCTATGGCTCATTTATCACTTTTCTTTCTCTTTCCTTGCCACTCCAATTACCTGTTGTAAGAGGCTGAAAGGAGATAGGAGTCCATAGAGCATTACAAAGAAATACAACTGTCCTTACCTTCAGCTATTTCCCATTTCCGTATCTAAACTAAGTAATAAGGTCTGCAAAACACTGAGTCCATATTTATCACATTTCTGTATAGACCATTGTTGTGGTTTAACCTCAGCCAGCAACTAAGCAGCACACAGTTTAACCAGAAACCAAGACAACCATTACGTATGAAGTATAGAGGTAGAACTCTCACGGTCAGGAAATATGTGATTTTATGTGCAATCACTGGAAAAGAAGACAAATGTTATATGAACAAAGCTGGAAGTTAAACAGAAAATATATGAAATAGAAGAAAATCTGTCTATTTTCCAGTACATTTTATCACATTACTGTTATGTAAGATTGGTTTTCATTTGAATTACTGAGAGGAATTCTTATGTTACCTGGAAGTAACCGGAATCAGGAATTTCTTCCCAACCAGTAATTAAAAAGTAGCATATTCAGAAGTCTAGAAAGACCAAATTTTAGTGTGAGTATCTATGATCAGTCCAGTGATGTTTCAGTCATATTTTCTCACCACAGAAAACAGTTGCTGAAAATTAGTAGCTCAATACTTGATCCCAGTATTAAAAAAATACAGTTACACGTACACAGAGGAAATACTTAGAAGATGTCTGTCTGGCTAGACTGTCTCAGTGGAGAGACCTTGTTTGCACAAAGTACTATTCTCTCTGTTAGTTTCTCCAGTGATTAAATTAGTTTTATTTACACCTCTATTCAAATGGCACAGACATTTGGATAGTGTCAGGGGATTCTATTGGCTTTAACAATTTCCTTATGACTTTTTTGGTAAAGGATGGCATTGGTTGTCTTATCTTAAAGGTAAGCAACCGCATGTATCTTGTGCGAGTTTGAATGGTTTGTGTGGTAGTTTAGAGAAATGCTTGCTCTGCTCCGAGCTGAAAACTACTCTCTACGTTTTAGTTAATTAATCCCCTACTAATCCCAAGTGAGGACTAAGTCACTCTTGTGCTAGTCCTGCATGGTATTTGTGAACATTTAGTGAGACTGACAATTCAACACAGCTATTACTCACTGTGGAAGAGGAAAACTAAAATAAACAAACTCAAAAAACAACAAAACAAGAGATGGGAAAAGGTCAGGACTGTGGAATAAAATTTAAAACAGTGTTGCCAGAATCAAACTCCAAGCTACTGAAGCTATTAAAAAAATCATTTAATGAAACACCAGGATCATTCTCCTACAAGATAAGCTTGTACAACTTGGTTTTTATTTTCACTGTGCCTGAATGTATCTTATATTTAACACATGCTTTCAGATCCCATTTGGAAGCCAGTACAGACCAGTGGAAGCGTTTACATCTCTCTCTTCAGGAACTTTTGGCATGGCTGCAACTGAAGGAGGATGAATTAAAACAGCAAGCACCCATTGGTGGAGATCTTCCCACTGTGCAGAAACAGAATGATATTCATAGGGTATGATTCTTTTTGAATGATCTTTCAGTCATTGCTTTTTCTTTTGCACATTAGTGCTGCATGAAACAGTCCTTGCTGTAAAAAGTTAGATACCCTTTAAATACATTTTAGAGACAATGAATACTAAACTTCTTGCATGAAAGTACTAGCTACAGTTTTCAAACACAGCTTAGAAAAAATCAGCCTTTGGGAGAAGGGAGTGTTTACTACTAGCTGCTTGGCTTTTTTGAAAAGCAACATAGCATTTTCATAGATCTATCACAGACAGCTAGTTTTCATGGACAGAACAAGTACTAACCTAATATTATTTGAGGATTAAGTAAGTTGTTCTGAGAATTTTTCTAGATCAGGTATTTAAACTTCATGTGTACTTTTTGAAACTCTATTTTGCTGTTGATTTTTGTGACTGTTTGTGAAAAGAGTAGCTGATATCAGCCCCAATACACAACCGTGTGCATCATGAAACTATTGTGATAACTGACTGTAACTGTTAATGGCTCATAATAATTTCATCAGGGAATCCTTATGGAAAGGCAGTAGCAGAGCATCATACAGGGGCTATTCTAGGCTAAGCTTTGTAGTAAAAAGGAACCTAAACCAAACACTTGTATGAGAAGTTGTTTTTTTTGTAACCCACCAAATGAGCAACCCACAAAATAACACAGTATTGCTCAATAGTTCTTCACACAGATTTGGGTTTTTTTTGTGGTAAAGGTGTGCTTTAAGTATGTTTCCTGTGCTCAATCAAGTTCACACCTGTCTGATGCTAACCTAATGTCTGCTTTCAGGTAAACAGCTTTTAATTTGTTACACCACTAAAGTCTATTCAAGCCTGAATGTGAAATCACAGTTCTAGTAGGTCAATGGTGCTTTTTTAGTGGTGCCATAAGGAAACCCATTAGGAAACCAGCGTCCTGTTAAAATAAAGTTGAAGAATTGCTGAGTGAAGCAGTAACTGGGTAGAAACTGTTGTTCTGAGAAGGAATAGGGAACTGGGATAGCACGCCCAACTTCAGCAACTCCTATCCCTTATGAACTCCATAAAATCTTGTCTACTCCTCACAATAAGACTTATGTTTCTTTTGTGTTAGTTTCTGATGAAACCTTTAATCTGGGAAGCACCAGTTAATAATAGATGTCTGTAGCAGAAACCAGACCTCAACCCACTAGGATGGATTGTGATTTAGTAGGAAGTTGGCAATAAGAGTTTCAGGGTTTTTTTTAACAGAGAGCAGTGTAAGATCAAGGGCAAGGACCCTTACTAATATAAAGAAATTATCTTCTCATATTTAAAAGGTAAATGAATGTAGTGACTGGAAGGACCCATGTAAGTATTTCTGCTGTGATATTTCTCCACTATACACTATTCCCTTTCTTGGAATTTACTTGGATGTAGTTTTCTAGCTTTCCTCTGTCTTACCCACATTTGTCTTTGGTTAAAATAATTATATTATGGAAGGCTTTTTCCTCCTGTCTGGTGACCAAATATACTTTAGTGTGACATCTTAGAAAATACATTTGTTCAAAATAACTTTTATTGAATAATCTAAATCGTCAGTCAGACAACATGATACCATGAAAAGAGGATATTCCAAAACCATCATCCTTTCAAAGCATTGTGTTGCATATATACTTTCAGTAGCTTTCAGTTTGTGAAACTTGCTACAAAAGGTATTGTTTCTGAAGTTCCTAAATCTCTGCTTTTATTGCTTAATGGAAAAATGTGAAGTGGTACTGTAAATGAAATTGGATCTGAAATACCTCTGTTGTCTTCATTCATCAGGTATCTGTATTATAAATATTGCTCTAATAGATTGTCCTACCTCATGCTGAAGGACACATTTGAGAACAAATAGTGACAACATCAAGTTTGGAAAAAGAATATGACATATCTTGCTGCTTTAAGTTATTAGGAACCCTCAGTCTGTGAAAAGCCTAGAAATATTGTATACAACCAGGCTTGGCTTTGGGACAGCCAAACAGGCATTTGTCTACAGATTTATATGAGGTAATGCAATATGGTTTCTCAAGAGCCTATCTTTACCTAATGGCCAAGAAAGCCAAAGAGAAAGATGAATAAAAACCATCTCACTGTCAGTGCACAGTGCTTTCCTAAGATAATATAATGCTTTGCTGCAAGGGACAGCTTGATCACATTTCCTAGGTCTTCCTTCTGGCAAGGTGATGTGTAGGATGTCTTTCTCACAAAACTTTACTTGAGACTGCAAGCACTATCACAGAAACAGTGAGGCCAAAACAACCATTACTTTATGGAGCACCACCATCTCTTTTTACCTTTCCCTCTGTGAAAGTTAAGAGATGTGAAATGCCTGAGGTCTGTTCTAGCCAGCTGCCTGTAGCAGCTTCCATAAAGTAGTTTTAAAGCCTATCCAGCACATCAGGATGAAAGAAACAATACAGATGTTGCTTTAACTCAGCATAACATTAACTCAAACCCTTTATCCAAAGAAAACTCTTGAGCTGTACGAAGATTTAGAGGATTTGTTTAGAATTGTTACAACTTATGTCATCTGAATAATATTTGAGTATTTGAAAGCATTGCCTTTTCTGCTAGATCAAAAATTTTTTTTTTTCTATAGAAATGACTTCTCACAAAGTTTTAATATTGTTCTGTAAGCTATTCAAAAGTTTCCCAGAATTCATCACAAAGGTGGCAGGACTCCAGTGATGGGCTAGGCGATCTCTGTCACTCACCAATCAACTGAAGTGTTTAAAGCTTTTAGGGAAGAGAAGTGTTGCATAAAAGTAAGGTACCACAAATAGGTGCAAAGTGACTTTACAAAATAGACCCCCTTCTTCCTTCTCCTTTTTGATTATCTTCTCTGCTGCATGCAGATAAATACAGACAGAAATCTTTGGTCATCCTGTCTAGTATCAAAGCTAGAACATTTTGGTTCCTTTTTAGAAATGCAGCTTCTTTCCTTTTCCCATTCTGTAGCACTTCGGTAGTTTAATGTGAGGCCTTTCTAGTTGTAGGTATTCTGATTCCCTGTGGAAAAATAATAAAACATAATCTTTGAAATTGGGTTACCTTGTCTGCTCTTCAAACATCTCTTACAGAGAAGGAGGGAAAAACAATCAGTGCAGAACTCTTTGAATTCAGGTTGTCTTTGACAAAATCTATGTTAGCAGCTTGGAGGTTTTCTACTGGTTGTTTATTTTTTTGGTTGGGTTTTTTTTTTCCCTCCTGACTACAGACTTTGTTACTCTAGAAATTTGTTTTAGAGAAGCAGACATACACAGGCTGTATCTAAATTAACAGCTTAGCTCATTTCTGAACACAAGAAAAATACTTTTAAAAAGGCTTGCACTGCAGATGTAGAAGTATCTAGCTTAAAATTAGATCACGGTATGGGAAAGCTGTTTTTTTGAAGAGTTTTGGGCACCTGCTTAGGAACAAGACTTAGCTCTCAGAGTGTTGGATGTAAAAGTAAAGAGCAGATGAATCTTGGTCTTCAGAAAAAGAATCTGTATATTGGTCATTTTGTTCTCTTGAATGTTACTTCTAGAAACCAGTCTTCAGTAAACAAGCTAAGTCTATACCTGATATGACCAATCTTTTAAATGACCCAGTCTTCCAGTCTTATATATCAGTGCAGTGTCTTTCCTACAGTGAAGAATTGTTTTGCCAGGTAAAGCCAGAAGTGAACTCGGGTAATTTCTTCACCGGAGAAGAGAAAAAGCCTCAGCAGGAAAACATTATTTATAAGCAGTTTAACTGATTGCCATTGATAAATGGCATCATGAATGCAAACACAATTTTATGCCTGAATCCCTTTTCTAATGTGGTGCTACAAGCTGATTGGTTTGGTGTTTTTTTTTCATTAAGGATGTAATTTAAGCAAAACCAAACATATTTAACCTCTCTATCATTTAGAACACCATCTGGAATACCTAAGACATTCATAGCAGAGATGAACAGAAGTTGGTTCTTATCATTAGAGTGCTCTTAGTTGCCAAGATTGACTTAAATTTTTTAAAGTAGGAGTGGGCCATTTTGTTGATTTCTGGCATCTGAAGAAATGGTATCTATGCCAAAGTCTTAGAAAGTTGGGGGGGGGGCGGAATTTAGTCAATGAGATTAAACACTTCTGTTTATCAAAACATTTTAAAATATCTTACAGTTTTCTTTGCTTTACTAAATGTCACAATAATGTTTTATTGAAATGATATTACCAAGTTAATCTCAGTTAAGTAACTTGGGCATCATGCAGATAGTCTGCTTTTTCTTTCACTCTTTTAAGAGTTGCCACATTCTGTGTACTGGTTGTATGAACAGTGTTAGTAGCATTTATGAATATAGAAGGTAATTATTAACAGTTCCCTGGAAACCCTTTCACATTAAGGGTTAATCTTATAGTGACAGTTCTTAAGAAGGAGTCCAATTCCTGCTTTAACACACTAACCTTCTCTGGTGACAGAATTGCTATCTGCTTTTTAAAATTGCAGTCAAAACCCATTTTTAAAAAGTGTTCAGCTTGGGAAATATCTTTAATTGATTTCATTGTGCTCTTTCTCTTAAACATTCTTTAAAAGCAAAAATACCTGCTTTTCTAATAACAGAGATTAATGTTAGGTTTATTAATGCTACTCTCTTCTCATTATATTTTCATCTTTCAATTGAAAGAATCTGTGTTCCTTCATGTAAAGTGATTTAAGAACACCCATGAAGAGGTTGGGGAGGTCTGAGATGAGCTGATCGACACATATATTATGAAAATAGTGGACAGAATGCCATTACTGCTGTAGTGTTGATGACAAATAGAGATGCTTAAATAGTTTACTTGGTTTTTTTGTCAGGTCATATATTATGCATGTTCGATTTCCTCTACAGTCACCATGAAGTGTAGAAGAAGTTAAAGAATTCAATGAAATTAGCCTGAAATAATTAGCTGTAAATTAGACACTCATTGAGGCTAATTCTGCTTTCAGTAATGCGTGCTTAATATAAAGATGTATTTGTCAAGGCTCTAGATAGCTGCTTTTTTTTTTTTTTTTTTAAGAAGAAGAGAAAATGTCATTTATTCCTACCTGTGACCTTTATTGGTAGTGTGTGCATATTTCACAACAGAACTTTAATCAGAATAGCTGGCTTTATTTTCATACAGTAAGAACATTTCTTGGAACGGGATAGTGTGAAATAAGCATTCATTATTTTTAATGCTGTTCTGTGCTACTGCTTCAATCTCATGTTTTTTTCATTCCCTCCTTTTTAAATTTCTTATACTGAAACATATTTTAACTCACTTGGTAGAAGTCTGCAGATCAAAACTAGGGAAGGCAATAAGAATTGTAAATGGATCTTACCACCATACTGTGTACTGTTCTACATCTCAGGATTTACAGACTGTAGTCACATCTATCAGCTCCAACATCGAGAATGGAAAAGTTGTAAAAGAAAACATTTAACACATTGGCTCACTGTTTTTTTGTAAAAAAAAAA
>VZZY01010655.1:0-97863 GCA_013400335.1 Eurystomus gularis | reverse complement strand
AAAAAAAAAAAAAAAGACTCTTTCTGTTTGTGACTAAATACAAAATATGCAAAGTCAGAAAGTTCCCATTAGCATTTCTCTGTTGTTTTGAAAAGATAGATACAATGATTCCTGCTCACACACTTCATGGGATGCAGTATGCATGCCTGATTATGTTATCCTTGTTCTGTTGCACAACCAGTATTGGAGAAATGTGGCTTCAAACCTCTTTTGGAAATATAATGCCGCTAGGTGCGTTTGGTTGCTATATTTTTATGCAAAAGCAGTACAAGCTGAAATAAAGTATTTTGTGTTCTTCTCGTACATAGCTAAGGTAGGACCTGACTACAGAAGCAGCACTCCATGCAGCAGTACTACTTATTCCCAAATACATAGCTCAAAGGCTTTTAAATATCCTATCAGTTGGTGTAGTTCTGTGTTCCCCTGGCATATCTGTGACCCCTTCCCGCTGTTGGGGTGTGTGTGGGCAGAGCAGACCTTTGTGCATCTGCCTCCAATTTGATTGGTTTGAGGCACAGACATTTCCGAGAAATAATTTGTCATTGGAGCTGTTTACAAAGCATATTATATCTTTAAGCTTTTATACAATTGTAATGTTTTAAACCCAATATGACTGGTGATGTCACTTCTAACACTATCAGATGAGAGCAAAGCACACAGTTTATGGGGGAACATTTTAAGTTATGCTGCTTGCTGTTATTTGAGCTGCAGACCTGCCACACTTAAATGAGACTATGATGTAATGTGAGGTGAGCAGAAAGGGTAATTAAAGCAATAGATTTCCTGATTTGGAGGCATGAAGAAGGCTCTTATATTTCCTCTTTCCATTGCACTTCATGCAAGAGTCAAGTATGAATTTTAAAAATTTCTAAATCTAAAAATGTCAGAGTTTTATCTCTGGAGCAACCCCACTCATTTGTTTTTATACAGAGCAAAGTCCAATGGTAGTTTACTTAATATACAGTACTCTATTTGTGAACATCAGTGCTGGCTCTTTAGAGTCAACATTATTGTTTAAAATATTAAACACATATATTAATCAAACAATAGATTTCCTTATGATAACAGATACATTATGTGAAAAGATCCCAGTCCCACTGATGTCTGTGAGACAAAATGAACATTTTTTACTTTATTATTGCCTTCAAGAGACCATACTTTGCTAAAGGGTTTCTGTGATTCGCAGTTACAAACCTTATGGTCAGTTCTGGACCACTTAATTAAAAGTTAATTTAAATATTTATAGTAAAATAATGTAGTTATTTCCTTAAGTTTACTTTCCTGATTAAGAATTTTTAACCTATGAGTGCCCATGTTATAAAGTGCAGGCAGGATTCTCATTATTACTTCTGTTTGGGATTTCCTGCGCAGGACATTTAATATCAAATATAATTTAAAATGTAATGAACTTTCTAGTATTGAATTTATAATCTTTCATTAGTTTGCATAGAAATCCAAATTTTGTTTAATAATAAATTTAACATAATTGGTGAAATTATGTTAAAAGCCTATATAATGCTTGTGTTGTGAAAATAATTTTCTAATCCCTGGAGTAAAATATCTGTTTTCCGCTCGTGGCATATGGCTTTTCTTTTAGCAGTATTGTCTTTTGTGTTAGACTGAACTATAATTATCTACATATTTTGCTTCTATGCTACTTGAAAACAGTATGCTTTCAATATTGTTTTATAAACAGAGAAGAAAATGTTGAAATAAAACAGTGGTAAGGACCATTTAGAGAAATTCAGTACAACATGCAAGAACCAATGCCAGGTTTCATCTGCATTTTTTTTGTGATGAACATTTGGATTCAGAGTAATGGAATCTTAAATTATCTTTAACAAAAATAAATAAAACGCTGAGATGTGTATACATTCAGTAGTCTACCAAACCTCAAATACAAACCTTGAGAATCCTACTCACGGTCATTTTAAAAGCAGGAAATAGAAGAGAGATAGTCAACGGAGCAGGTGCCAAAAAGCATGACAGGATAGATAGGAAGAGATGAATGGGAGAAATACTGTTGATCTGAAAAGGAGCAGATTGCACCACCGAGAGATATTAAACCTAAAGATATGGAAATTGATAATAAATGCCAACTAAAGCAACCAGGAATTTGCTATTTCTTAATGGCTACTTTCTGCCCTTTAATTTTTACTCATACATGCCTACATCTAGGCTAGATTATATTTCTGAATTTTCACCTAGGCCCTGATTCTACATTTCAGAAACCTCAATTCATGTAGTTTTGGAGAAGATGCACCCACATGACTACTTTTTTGTTATGGATTAACATGTCGATATCCATAGGTTTTTTTCTTTTTTCCCCTGTGATATAACACTTGCCAGCAGCAAAAGAGGTAGCTGGGAGACATACTGGATTTTCCTTTTCATTCTAGTAAATTTTACTTTCAAGAACCATTAGCTATGATGATGCGGTCCAATTCAGAGCCAGCCAAAGCCTTGCCAGTTGCAGCTTAGTTTTGGAGTTGACCATGATGTTAATCAACAAAAGAGATCTCTCTCACAGTGAAAGTTTGATCAGCAGCTTTGCGTACTTTGCAGCATGCTGGCAGTACATTTGCTCCTTTGAATACAATATGATTTCACGTGAAGCAAGAGCTCTTATCTCTTTTACATTTTGTTTTTCTTTTTGGTAGCTACTTGTAATACACACATGGAAGCTGTTGTTAGAAATTTTGTTCTTAAATTGATGAAAACAAGGGCTAGCACTCGGCATTTCATTATATATCTGCTTACTATAATTTTGTTTCATCTCTCAGACTTTCAAGAGGGAGCTGAAAACAAAAGAACCTGTTATCAGGAGTGCGCTTGAGACTGTGCGAATCTTCTTGGCAGAGCAGCCTGTGGAGGGGCTGGAGAAGCTCTACCCAGAACCAAGAGGTAATTGAAGAAAGAGCAGGGTAATAACATGTTGCTGGAAAGATCAGTGATGATTAGTGATGATTAAATAAATCCTGCCAGCCACTCTGAAAGCATTCCTTTTACACTCCAGGCTGAATGTCAGTATTCAGAAACTAAGCTAAAAATACAGATGAAAGAAACCCTTAGCGATCCTTCTGAACACTATGGCACTAGATATACATGCATATTTATAAGCAGATTTTGAAACTGGCTTTAAGCCTTCAGGACCTATCTATAACTATAGACCCATTTGACATCTGAAAGCTGCAATTTAGCCTAAAATTCAACTTGTAGTCTCAGAAACTCCCAAATCCACAAAATTGCAGCAAAAAAAATTCCCAGTGATTAATATAAGTATGTGCAGGACTATTTTGCTGAATCAGGCCACAGATGGTAAACTTTCACTTACAACTTCCATGTTTAAAAATGCCTTTATGTACTTAAATGCATATTTTGGTGATCTGTATGGTAGTAAGATTTAAATTTGTTACGAGATTTTCAAATAAGAATACATTAAGAAAATAATTTTCACAGGTGTCTTTGGTTATGCATAGTTTCTTACTGAGCTTTGAACTTACCCAGATGGCAATTATTTTTCTTCGAAGACAGAATATGTCTTAAAGGCCTCTTGACTTTTATATTTAGAGCTGTCACCTGAGGAAAGGGCCCGCAATGTCACTAAGCTTCTCCAAAGGCAAGCAGATGAAGTCAGAACTGAGTGGGATAACCTGAATCTACAATCTGCTGATTGGCAAAAGAAAATAGATGATGCTCTTGAAAGACTGCAAGGCCTTCAAGAGGCAATGGATGAACTGGACCTGAAACTACGCCAGGCTGAAGCATTTAAGGGATCCTGGCAGCCAGTGGGGGATCTGCTAATTGACTCTCTGCAGGATCACTTAGAAAAAGTCAAGGTATGTGTCAGTACATCAGTATTTTGGAGGATAAAATAATTGGCTTGTTCATGGTAGGAATCACTCAATCAGGAATTATCTTGAAAAATCAATGTCATTGTATCACAGTAACTTTTTTTAAGGTATCTATAAAGAGTTTTATAATTCCTGTAATTAAAGTGGAGTCTAATCATCATTGAGAATATTGCTAACATGAGTAAAAAGCACTACAAGAATGTGTAAATATTGTCAGTCCACTCACTGTTTGAGAGATACAGAGTTAACAGTAAAGAAAGCTAAATGTAATAGGAGAGCATATGATAAAACTATGGAAAAATAATTCTGGTTTTTATTATACTTTTTAGGTATAGTGAGTACATAATTGTGTCTATACTTAGAGTAGAATTTGTATAATTTAAAGTGTATGGTTTTGTTTTGTCATGATGGTAGTATTTGCTATCTGTCTTATTTGATAACTAGGTCTCATAACGTAAGAGTTTAAAAAAACTATCTGGAAAAACTGTCATTACTTTCTATAAATTAATGTTTACTTTCTCTCGAGGACTGTTTCATAAAATCATTGCTTGTTGAGAAACTCATGAGGACTTGTCCTCTTTCTGCATGACTGCCATGGCCAGACTTTATAAATACTACAGGATTCCTTCAACTAGAGCACAATAGAAGACAGTTGCCATTTTGATAAGAACAAAGTGCCTCTGTTCCATTCACATAAATGGGAATCATCAGTCATTTTGAAAGAGACCTGAGCTGACTGCTATTTTCTCTAGTAGAACATTAGGATCTAAGAAAGAGGAAATTGAATGACTAATAGCAAGAAAAAGTGCCTTTAAAAATCATCTGTAGTTTATATATAAAAAAATGTTCCCGAGTTTTAATCATGCAGAAGGTTTAATGAGTGTCCTGTATAAATACCATACAAGACAAATGAAATACTTGGTAACTGATGAACAGTTAGCTGCAAAATTTGTTTATCTTCATTTAAATTTATAAATGGACAGAAGAGATCTATTCATAAATTCTCAGAATGTGCCTTCTAATACAGCCATGGATTTTTTTTGTGGTTTTGAAGAAGATATTCTGAACAGAAACACTGAATTCCTGGTATTACTAGAAAACAAAGCGAGTTGCTTAATTCTAAAGCTGTGACCGTAACTCTTGACTCCATAATTACAGTGCTGAATCCTGTTACTGTTTATTAAAAAAAAAAAAAAATCTATCATAGAGGACATAATGAAATTCTAATAACAGCAATGACAAAATAGAAATCTTAACTCTTATGAAAATCCACAGGTACTATCAATCAGTAGATGTCTGTTTCATCCTTCTGAAGTCTTATTAGGGCCAGAGAGAAGCAAAGACTTCTCTTTCAAGATTCAAAATCAGATGCTACCACTTACCCCTTGTTTTTTATCTCATTTGTACCATATTTACTTAAAATATTTATGAATATAGATTATCATAAGACCCTACTGTAAGTTTATCAACTAAATGGTAAATAGAAGAAACATGCAGAATATATTCATATTCTTATAAGCTGTAACTTTTCATTCCATAAATGGCACTTATAGTCTGCTAGATGCACACTCATGGTGATATTGTGCTTTCAGCACCTTCTAAGTTATCATAATTAACTTAGGTAATATAAGAACACAGTAGACCAAAAGCTGACTAATATTAACTGTGTGACTAGTACAATACTCGTCTCAAAATATGCTGTCTAGAATCTATGTATTGCTCTAATAAAGTGTAATTCCAACATAGATACTGAAGACAAATGCATGTTCTAAGTAGGCAATATAAGCATGTTTCTGAAATTAATAACTACCAAGGAAGCTAAAATTGTCTGCAATTTGAAAGCTTATATAAAACTGTATGTTTTGTAGATTTTACCTCATTCATATTTTTTCTTAGAGTGAAAGCTGTAAATCAAGACTAATAATTTATGTAACCCTAAAATTGAGCATATAAATTCCTTTAAAAGTTTTCAGGCTTCTATTTGCTACATATGAACCGGCTAGACTATAGAAACTTTTATCTCAATCCTTTATATCCTTAACACATCTACCTAAATAGTGCAAATATTTAAAATATACTCACAACTCTAGCCTTAATGGCTAGCTTTAATTTTTCAAAACCTAAAAAAGAGAGTTTAATGTAAATATCTTATCTGTGACAGGAGCAACAGGACATGATTTAAGCCCATTTTTGTGTTGAACGTATTTGTCAGATATTACATACATTACTGATTTATTCCTTGTCTTGATAAGTTTAGCTAAGGCTTTTGATACTGTCTCCCATAACACCCTCGTAGGAAAACTCAAGAAATGTGGGGTAGACTGTGAAGTGGATTGAAAACTGGCTCAACAACAGAGTTTAGAGGGTTGTGATCAGTGGCTCAGAGTCAAGTTGGAGGCCTGTGGCCAGTGGTGTTCTCCAGGGATCAGTACTGGATCCAGTTTTGTTCAGTATCTTCATCAACGACCTAGATGAGGGGACAGAGTGTACCCTCAGCAAGTTCGCTGATGATACAAAACTGGGAGGGGTGGCTGACACACCAGAAGGTAGTGCTGCTATCCAACAAGAACTAGACAGGCTAGAGAGCTGGGCAAAGGTGGACCACATGAAGTTCAAAAAGGACAAGTGTAGAGTCCTGCATCTGGGGAGGAATAACAGCAGGCACCAGTACAGATTAGGGGTTGTCCTGCTGGAAAGCAGCTCTGTGGAGAAAGACCTTGGAGTCCTGCTGGATAGTAAGTTATCCATGGGGCAGCTATGTGCCCTTGTGGCCAAGAGGGCCAACGGTACCTGGGGTGCATTAAGAAAACTGTGTCCAGCAGGTCTAGGGAGGTTCTTCTCCCCCTCTACTCTGCCCTGGTGAGATCACACCTGGAGTACTGTATCCAGTTTTGGGCTCCCCAATTCAAGAGAGGCAGGGATCTACCAGAGAGAGTCCAATAGAGGGCTACAAGGATGATTAATGGACTTGAACATCACTCGTATGAAGAAAGGCTGAGAGAACTGGGGCTGTTTAGTCTTGAGAAAAGAAGGCTGAGAGGGGATCTCATTAACGTCTATAAATATCTGAGGGGTGAGTGTCAAGTAGAAGGGCCCAGTCTCTTTTCCTTGGTGCCCAGTAATAGGACAAGGAATAATGGGTATAAGCTAGTACATAGGAAGTTCCACCTCAACATGAGGAGAAACTTCTTTACTGTGAGGGCAACGGAGCACTGGAACAGGCTGCCCAGAGAGGCTGTGGAGTCTCCTTCTCTGGAGACGTTCAAAACCCACCTGGATGTATTCCTGTGTGGCCTGCCCTAGGTGATCCTGCTTTGGCAGGGGGGTTGGACTGGATGATCTCTAGAGGTCCCTTCCAACCCCTAAGATTCTATGATTCTATGATAAAACCATTATTACTGTCTCAGTAATAATGAGAAAATTTAGTAAGTTTTTATTTTCCCTCCCCTTATTTTGTTTAATGAAACACAAACAATTGGGAAGCTATTTTTTTTGTTTCATTTCCACAACTATCAAAGATGGAGGAGAAAGGTTCTATTTTACCTACTTTTGTACATGAAATCAAAGCAAATTTAGGCCTTTCTACAAAATGCAATGCATGTTTATTTTCTTCATAAGATTTTAACAACTACATACATTTTCAATACCAGTACTGTATGCACAATTACTTGTAAACAAAATTATTGCTTTGAGAGGAAATCAGTTGTTAAAAGAATTGCTAGTGTAATGCCTGCAAGTCTTAATAAGATTAAGAAAGCTAGTATGGGAACATTTGTGAAGAAGATTATGTACGATTGACTCAAAGCATTAGCCAGGTGAGCAACAGCGTCTACTTTGCATGTGCTACAGAAATAAAGAATATCATTCCTAGTCTACACTGGAAGTCAAATGATGGGAAGACTAAAGGGACTCGAGAGATATCTGGTAGAGGGACAAGTGGAGGGAGGGGGAAGGAAACTGCAACCTGCTCAGCGCTTCATTCCTCCTACATCCCAGTTACCTCTTCAAGTCTACAGTCAAAGTTCTTAGCTCCAAAACTTCAATAATCACCCAAAATGCTGTATGCATATGAAAATGGAAAATGAGTTAAAAGTTGTTATGTAATTCTTAATGTTCAGTTTTAAAACTTGCCTTCTAATGCTCAAGATTCAGAGCATCAGGCATTTGACTCAATTCTACAGATTTTAGATCCCTTTGGTGTCTGTTATGGGGCCTGTATAAACTGGTTTGACATGTGCCTGGTTACTACTGTTTTCATCTTGCTCTTCTTAGTAATTAATTCACGCAAAGGTTAAATGCTTTTCCTTTCCGAATGTTTCAATTGAAAGTTAAGTTTATTGTATAATACACGTTATATAGCCTTCAGTTAGAAGTGTTCTTAGTAAACAATAAGGGGTTTAGTTTATAAATTGTTATCAGCCAAACATTATCAAACTGATGTAATATACACCTCTCATCCTTGCTCTGGTTTTTGTTATGTGTATCACCATAACTGATGATATTACAGCATTAAGGAGAATACTTATTTCTCTATATGCATTTAAGCACCCCGAGCACCTTCTGAGCAGACCTTTGAAATCTTGGTCACGTGACTGCATTTCTTGCAAATCCTTCTCCTACTCAGGATCACAGTAGCCTTCCCAAACCTGAGCTGATGAATACCTTCCCAGGGAAGGAATTTTCCCAGTGCAATTTCTCACTGTTCTCTTTAGTTGTGATATGACATGGAACTCACACAAAATAACTGATCCTTGATCAGTATTAATGGTTATCACAGATCCCTAATCTGTATTCATGTATCAATTGGTATTCATCTCTGATTCTGATGACAAGAGATAAATAGTTTCACACGCCTACCCTAAAGAATACTGCATAGACTACAGATCATCTATAATCAAAATATGCTTCAGACTTCTCTGCTGTCCTCTGTTATTCTCCCTTTTTCTTCTCTCATATCAGTGATCTTATCTGCAGACTGAAATATAACTTACTTTCTTAATAACATGCATTCTTTCTCTCTCTCTTCCAAGCATATCTTTCTGTGCATTGAAATCCAAACCATCACTTTATGGTCTTATATTCAGTTCAAGCCCAAACAAATCTATTAAACATCCCCTAATATCCTGTGAGCAGTTTTCACAAAAGTCTTAACCTTTCCTCTTGAGAACTGTTTGTTTTTCTTGCAAATTCACTTTTACAGTTATGAATGAAGCAGTTATACGGGAAGACTATGAACTTTGCATATAGATTCTTGATTTTAATGCATTTAATGTAACAAGTATAATCACAAAAGCTCTAAGTAGCCTTTTAAATTCTTTTGTCAGCCTATTTAAAATTGTAGTAAAATTTCTACTAATTATTTTCTATGAAACTGTGGACAAAAAGGGCAGTGAGGAATTCACATGAGTACTTGCATAACCTTTTTTTATTATGACATGTCAGGCCTGAATTATATGGTGTTTATTTCAGGCTTTCCTCAGCATAATTGACAGTTGTAGTCAGTTATACGTCAATGACAAACATTCACTGAAGTGTCAACCTGAAACTTCTAATTTGTAAACTGAACAGATTTTGCAATTATGCATCAAAAATTAACTGATCTGCTGATTGTCTGCCCAAAAATTAGTTTCTCTGTGCACTCAATCCTTGTGTCCCTAGTCATCTGTTCTCTAAATGAGACAAAAAGTGAGACAAAAATAAGATAATTAGCTAAAATTTCAGTTGTGTTCATATGTGACCATAGGAAGAAAAGAAATAGATTTGGCAAGGTTAAAACACCATATTATTACAAATATTTTAATACTAAATCAGCAACCTCAGTTACCAGACTGAATGAGCGTAGGCAGTTCATTTAAAGAAAAAAAAAAAAAACCAAACCTTATATATTCCTCTGTACTTCATTCTGGTACCATTCAGCTACTGTGGAGCTGAAAAGAGATATTTCAGAAAAGTGGACTCTTAAAGTGCTATTGTGAGGGAACTGTGCTGACAGCTGCCTACAATGGAAATTCTGAGAGCAAAGTGAGTTGTTGAATTTCTAATTTGAATTCTCATTCATAGAAAAAAAAACTTCCAAAATTATTTTACATGCTTATTTAATTGATAATTTTCTGAAGAATGGTTTTTGTAAGGAATTAGTAGGGGACACATTCAGGAAAATTAATGAATGACAACTGAAAGCAAGACAAGACTCCACATTCATCCCCTCCTAGCAATGGAGATGTAAGTGGTCAGGAAGAGATCCATTTTTAAATAGATCCATAGAAATTATGCAAGAAATAATTACCTGGAAAATATATTGAATAACTAAAATTTCCAACCAGCTAGATACCAATAGCAGTACTAGATCCATGTTAAAACAAACTGTGGTCAGATTGTAATGTGATGCCTATGTTCCTGATAACTTAAAATTACACTGTGCATTAAGTTAAGCTACCAGAGCTCATGCAGTCCAGACTGAAGTAAAATGTCCCTTAAATAAATTTTTAAAAAGTCAACAACAAAAGACAATACATATTTTTTCATACAAAGTTCTGAATTTATATCTACAGCTGTTTGGATGTAAAGTAACTGGTATTCTGAACAAACTTCCTTTTGTTCCACTTTTGTAATTTTTTCACATTGCCTAGATATATTCCTGCATTATTCCAATTCCAAACCCTTTTTGCTTCAAATTTCTATCATAAGGTATTTTGACAATTTACAAGCATTGCTCCCCATTATAGCTATACTCCCAATTATTCCTAGATTTAAACCCACCAACAATACAAAAGCATTCCATATACAGAATTCTAGAGTATGAAGTATTTTAAAATTGTTTGTACAATTAAAAGATGACAACACCCATTGATTGACAGCTGAATAGGAAACTATTTGCAGTGCAGGAGATGGAAGTATTAATGTTTTCTTCAGACTACAACTGAAGTAATTACTGTTACAAATGCTTCTCAAGTATACCATTTCATACATATGTCATTCTGTCATAGAATCATGCAATACTTATTTAGGATATTTCTTTAGACTATTTTGACATGCATATACATTTTTTCAGTTTAGTTTGAAGCCAGCTGTCACCACCAAAGTCTGTAATCAACCTGAATTAAAATGTCCTATTTCCTTTAGTAAGTCTCTGTGCTGGAGTCTGTGATTTTAAAAAACTAATTTTTCAGAATAGCCATTTCCTCCTAATTCATTTGCCAACTTCCCAAACCCACAAAAAATACCCCTTAGAAAATTTGAGATAATGTCTAGAAACAGCTTTTTTATGTCTGAAATATTTGTAGACTGGAGATTGTTCGAAGTAAGATACTATGAAAGGAGAAGATGAACAAATTGCATTGTAGATGACTTTAAGGTTTTAAATATAAATACGGTCAATAAAAATATAATTTACAAAATGGCAAAAACTCTTCAGCACCTATTTCACTGCTAATATAAACTAAAAAATCAGTAGAGTAAATAAGAACATAATAAACTTTATTTTAAAATAAAAACAAAATCTTATTTAAATTCACTGGAACACTTTGCCATCCTACAAATGTCCTTATAAATGTCTTTATAAAATTTTTGTGAATTTAAAACTTCATGGAGTTTGCGATGGTAAAAGCAATTGTTGAAGTTTGTTGAATTTGTTAATGGGACAACTTTTAGGATGTTGTAAAACATCAAAGATCCTTAAGCTAACTGCCTAATTGGTTGTGCAGCCTAGTATTTTTATTTTACCTTTTTTTTTAAATGAAGTTTTGTGCAACAGAGAATAGTAGGGTTGTTCGGTTGTCACTATTGGAGGCAAGTTTAATTTTCTAAGGCTTTGTTAAATATAAAATTGAGTTAAAAACCATGAAGTGCTTCGTCACGTAGTTGTATCAGCAGAAGTTAGTTCTGCTGTGCTTCTTAGCCAGTAGATGAAAGTTACTCAGTTGTGTCCTGTGGTCTCTTAATCTCATTTTAACAGCTCATGAAACAATTTATTTTCTTACATGAAAAGAAATGTATTCAAAAGTGGTTATTTAATATGTAGCAGTCATGTATTTGCAACTGATACGAATTTAATGTCTCATCTGCCTTGTGTTGTTATGTAATCGGTCACATAAGGTTGGCGAGTTTGTTATGGCAACAGCCCGTATCTAAGGCCACTTCGAATACCTGAAGCAAACCACCGTTCCTTGTGCTGCCTCCTTTTGCAATAAGCTGTAAATTTCTGATCTCATATTTAGATGCTGCCACTTGAATTATAGTGAATGTTTTATGGAGACTAGACTGCATAGGTTTTGGGTCTATATCAAGCTACTTATTTTAAGGTTGAGTCCAAAATCTTTTTTACATAGCAATAATAAGAAAATGATAAGCAAGCAGAGAAGTGAAATCTTAGAGTAGCCTTTTGTAATTAAGACTGCCCTTGACCATGCAACTTACAGAAACATTAATTTAGCTCTGCTAACAAAGAACAAACAAAAAATAAGTATTCTTTAACTGACCTTTTTGGGAATCACAGTAAACTAGTGTGAGAAACAGACTGTTGTAGACATTTTGTGAAAGAACCAGCACCTGGGAAAGAGCTGCACCAGATTTCATCCGATTTGCATTAGATTTGTGTTAATTTTATTAATACAGTTATTAATAGAACAGATTAACTATTTTCTTTTTGATTAAGGACCTTTGGGCTAAATAATACTGGTCACGTTTCCCTGCCAGTCAGTGCAGAAAAATTCCTCAACTGTAAAGAAGAAAAAAAGAGGTGACCAGTATAAGGTGGAAATCTTTTCGTCCTCCAACCTAGTTTGGTAGAACATGTTATTATTAGATGAACAGTTTTCATTTAAAGCCAAATTTTTCCTTGTATGAACTCACCCTGCTGATTTCAGTGAGAACACAACATGCACATCTGCAGGCAGAATTTGACTTTTTAAGTATTGGAAATCTCTGATCTTGGTTTCTGATAGCCTGCTGAGAGCGCTGACTAATACAGGTATAAAGACCTGTCTGTCGTTTTATGCCTCTGAAGTTCAGAATTGAGGTCAGACCAGAACATTTTTAAGAGATTGCTCTTTATCAGTGTATCAGAAATAAGAATGGGACTTGGGCTTTTAAAAGGAGAATTAAACATTGATGTTTGTGTACCTAAATGGCATGATTATTGCAGGAACTCTAGCATTTAACATGGCTTTTTGTTTTTGTTTTAAGTTTTGCCGTATAAACACAGCACATGTAGATGTTAGTCTGATGATCGGGTATTAACATTCCTGGACATGACATTAAATCAAACATGCTCTTGAACTGTTGTGATTCTGATCAAAAGTCTTGTTTCTCTAATAACCTGGAAACGTAAATTTTATCTAAGGAACAGAAATATAATGTGAATAATACTTTTTACCATGGGATCATTTTATGTGGCTTTCCTAAGTGAGTGTGGCTCAGGGAGGTGGGCAGCTAAAGAGAGAAAAAGTGTATCCAAGGAGTATTATAACAGAAATCTGATCTGTTATATATAGTCTGCTATTGAAACAGTTCTACATGAAGCAAAAGGAAGTACCAGAAGTGAATATATAACCAGAGACATGTATGTTCAGTGATACCTGAGAGGAGGGAAAAGGGAGAGGCACTGCTAGAAATGAATTTCAGTGCTGCCTGCTTCCTGTGAGGAGGCAATTTTTTTCCATGAAGATAAATCTGCCAGTATTATGTTTTTAATGAAGTATTTTTTTAAAAAATTAACTCTCCTATTCCTGAGAATATATTTTGGCGTTCTAACTATCAAGTGTGGAGGTTCTTTAATGATAACATTGCTATGACATGGGCAAATCAATGAGCAAAATATAATCAATTTATCAAGCTCATATGCTGGTACACAGTGATTATTTAGGGACTGCTTGAAGTAGGGAGTGCAATGAATGTTAGATTGCCTGGGGTGATTATCAGTGATCCATTGCATTAGATTTTTCTCATTTTAATCTTTATATATTTAAAGCCTAATAGAGTTTTATTTAATTTCTTTGTCCAAGGTTAACCCATAATAAAACCGTATATTTGCTACTTAGCACTTTTACAGTGCTTCTCATGTTGCAGATAGTATGAGTTAATCTTCTCAGCTTCTTTCTGAGACTGCAATAGAAGCAGTATTATCCCCAATTTACAAATAGGGCAATTGAATCAGTTAAAAGTAATTTGTCCAGACAGCAATGCCACTCAAATTATTTTTATTCTCTTTAACTTTTACCTGAAAATTGTTTTATTTTAGTTGGGTTCAGTTATCCGGTGGATTAAGAATGACAATTTTTATCAGCTTCAGCAGGAGCCACCGCTACTGATTTCCCAGAGCCACAGCCCGCTTTCCCTCGAGACATGGCAGGGCAGCCTGCAACCCAGAAAAGGTTCTTTCTGAATTCCTGGGAAGCTGGGCACTGATCTTGATATAGTTTCCCAGCCTGTTTCTAGTCTGAAAACCCTAGACCTGTTTCATTTCTTAAGTTTTTTTTTTGTATTCCTTCTTCCTAAGCTAGCTTAAAAAGTAAAGTGTTCACCGTTGTATTATACTAAAATTCACTATCAAAACTGAATTTTCTTGTCTGGCATTATTGAAGGATGTTCTTATTGGATGTAAGAAGTCTAGAAATTTCCACCTTTTGACTTAGGGTTTCACCCACACTCACTCCTCACACATCATACAGTAATGGTGAAAAGGTGAAGACAGGAATGACAATACTAATTCAAGAATTGGAAAACATAGCTTTCAGCAAAGCATTTGACCAGTCCATCTGGCCTGCCTACTTCTGGAGGTTAGAGACTAGATGGGCTATAATAAGTCCTTTTGGCCTTAAGATCTATGAAAAACTTTGTTCCTGTTGCTAGAGGTAGTAATTTATCAACTTTATGACACTAAATATTATGAAATATTTACAGACATGTTGGCATATTGTAAGTAAATATGATCTCTCATGTGGGGAGATGAGAAAATAAAGGTTTATTTTTAAATTAGAATATGCTGTATATGGTTTATGTTAGCATAAAGGACAGGAGGAGTTTCTGAAGCTTCTTGTCTGAATTTTCTAATGCTGGTTGAGTGTCAGAATACAACCTCTGTTTTAGTAGTCTATAAGCTAAGCTTTTGTATGGCTATGCAAGCAATTCCTATTTTTCCTCCTAAGTGGTCTGGCTGCTGATGTCTGGAAGCTTGAGGTTTGTGCTATTGTGATGTAGCTGTTGCAATATTTCTTGTTTAAACTGCTTCTTGGGGTTTTTTTTGTTTTCTTTTTGCTTGTTTGTTTATCAGTGAAATACTATATTTGTTATTAAAATACCATGCTGCTTTACAACACAATAGAGATTTACTTTGTAGTAACTATTTTCTGAGTACAAGGAAAACTCCTGTGAGTCTCTATTACCTGAAAGGGCTTTTGGTAAGGAACATGGGTTATTTAACCTTTTATGTTTGTATATATCTAATATACATAGTTCACAAGTTAACTATTAGAGATAATGTGTTATTAATGGTTTAAAAATAAGGTTCTGCTAAGGCTCCACAACCTAAGCATGTATATCTTTTCAAGTGCTTTTAGCTTTAATAATGCTGAATGAAACCATATTAAAGGAAAAAATTCCTTTGTATTTTCTGTGTCCTTCATGTAATGTGCATTAGACTTTCAGATTACACTTTGAAAGGCTTGAGGTTACTTACAGTTCCTAGGCACTTCATCTGTTGATTGGCTTCTTGGTTGGAAAGTAACTGAGTAACTGACTCTGATTATGTGGAAAAATTGATGCAGAACTGTTTATGAACACTTTAGCAGTGATGGGCTCTGCTGTGTCATGGTAACAGTTGTTCTAGTAGAGTGAATTGCAAGTTAAGTTTACTCATTTACTTTTTCCCCCTCCATGGAGGAGAACACAATTTCAGAATAAATGCCAAGGCAGTAGCATAGGTTGTATTAGCTCAGGGATCACAAAACTGCATATCAACTGTTGATTTAACAAAAAATAAAGAGTTCATAGTAAACTAAGTGGCATGTGTTTCAGAATATATGCATCTATTTATTAGTGTGCTTCTGTTTATTAAATTAGACACACTAAAAAGTAAGGGGTGTTTTAGATATAACAGTGCTATAAATCATAGCTTTTCCCCTTGAAAGTTCAGAAAATATTAAAATTAATACCTGAAATTAGTTAATTTTTCATTATTTTTAAGGAAATAATGAGTTGATCTTCCAAATTTGAGGAAGCAATTTTGAAAACTAATGTTTTATCAGATTCAGAAATACAGAATTCAGAATGGGATAGGATTTAAAGGGCATTTGATTTTTCTTTCTCCCCGATGTCTTCTATTTGAACTATTTTTATCCCAGAAGAGGATTTATATTCTACTCTAGTGCATTCTTGCTTGGTCATTTCTGAGTTTATAAAAATATATAGGATGGAGAATCAAATCAGCTAAAATCCATTTTGTTTCGACACCACCTCTCCCCAGGAGCACTAGAATCAAATAAAAATACAGTGTGAGTTTAAAAGGAAGCTAAGTGTAGCATATCGAGCTAGTAGCTGACAATCCCAGGTTTCAGGGAAATTTGAATCAGAATGCACTAAACCCATCAGAGAGGAAATGGATTCATTTTGAATGAAAAAGATAGAGACTGTTAAACTGGCCTGGGTAGAGTATGTTGGTTTGTTCCATCTTGTACAAATTTAAAGATAAAACCTGAAGATACACTCTGGCCCGTGAATACTTCTCCATTGGGAGCTGAGGTAGAGAAACATCACTGCTGGGAACCTACTGCGGCCCAGGCGTAGGACAGCTGCTCACCTCACTGTGCAAATGGATCCTGCTTTGATTTAACTGCTGCTGGTATAAAAAAAACCCACAACACAAATTCATCTGACACCAGAGAGCTTGTCTCCCTAAGCAATGTCATATTTTTATCATGGAACAAGTTGTCCTTTTATGTCGCTTTCACTGGTTATGAGAACTGAGGTTTAACATACACCTGTGCTAGCAGGAGACTATTCTATATGAGGGAATTCTACAACAAAATGCCAGAAGTGTTGCTCACAGACCAGGGATACAGACTTTCTTCGTAGGCACATTTGGCTTTTTCTAAAATATGCTTCATATAGTGTCAGAACGTCCATGGTGGAACATGTAAGGTGGTGGACTTTTCATGCTCAAAATTCTGGACATACCTAAGTCCTAATGCAGCCACGAGTGCTGAATGAGTTGGCAGATGTTATTGTGAGGCCACTCTCAATTGTCTTCAAACAGTTATGGCAACTGGGAGAGATTCCTGAATCCTTGAAGAGAGCAAGTCAAGAAGGGCAGGAAGGAGGACCCAGGAAACTACAGGTCATTCAGCCTCACCTCAATCCCTGAGAATGTGACGGAGCAGCTAATCCTTGAAACCATCTCCAATCACATTAAGGACAAGAAAGTTCCATTGGACGCAGGTCACTAGAGGAGTATCACAGTGGTCAATACTGGCTCAATATCATTTAACATCTGCATTAATGAACTGGACCCTGGGACATAGCCTACCTTCAGTAAGTTCAAAGATGATAGAGAAGTGGGTGAGACAGCCAATACACTGAAGTAATTTACTGTCATTCAGAGGGACCTTGATAGCATGGAGAGTTACACTGAGAGGAATTTCTTGAAGTTCAATAAGGAGAAATGCCAAGTCCTGTGTCCTGGAAAAATAACCCCAGGCAACAGTACACACTGGGAGCAAATCAGCCAGAAAGTAGCTCTGAGAAAGGGCCTTGCAGTCCTAGTAGAGAAAAAGCTGACCTTAAGCCAGAAATACACCTTCATGGCAAAAAAGGCCAACAGCATCCTGGGCTGCATAGGCAGATCATTGCCAGCAGCTTGAGTGAGATGCTCGTTCCCCTCTGCTCAGCCCTGGTGAGGCCACATCTGGAGTGCTGAGCCCAGTTCTGGGCTTCCTGGTACAAGAGAGATACAGGCTTCACTGGAACAAGTCCAGTGCAGGGCCACAAATACAGTTACATGGCTGAAGCTCCCTTCATATGAGGAGAAGCTGACAGAACAGGGACAGCTCAGCTTCATGAAGAAGAGGAAGCTGAACACTTCTCAGTCTTGTCCACCAACAGAAGAAGAGGAAAATGGCACAAATTTTAAAAAATTAAATTCCATCTGAATATAAGGGCTGTGGGTGGTCAAACATAGGTTGCCTAGAGAAACAGTGGAGCCTCTGTCCTTGGAGATGCTAAAAACCTGACTGGGCATGACCCTGAACAACCTATTTCTCACCAGCCCTGCTCTGAGCAGGATGGTTACACTAAGTGATCTCATGAGGTGCCTTCCAACTTCAGCCATTCGGTGATTCTGCATTTCTGCAATAGCACTGTTAAGTCTATTTTTAGGAGTTCTGGATCTGGTTCTTGGTTTGTCATTTCCGTTTGCAGATAATTAAAGTTACTAGTATGCTCTAATGAAATGATATGCTATAATAATGGATTAAATCTTCTTAGGCTGTAACGTGTCTACAAAATCTATACAACAAAGCCATATTACCCACCCATAGAAATAGGAGATTGATGACAAACCAATTTGCTAATTACTTATTAGACTTTTCTACTTAGAACCTTTTTTTTCTGGGTTGTTTTGTTTGTTTGTTTGTTTAATTTTTCAGGACAGTTTAGAGTTTTGTGAAAATGAAAGCATTTATTTAGTACATGCCTTTGCAATGATTTTCACAAGTAGATGTACAAAAAATTATGCAGAAACTCTTATGCATTTAATCACTGCTAAGGGTAAGAAATTTGTGTTCTAGCCTTCAGTTTTCATAGATGCCTAAGCCTGCATGCTCCTTAAAAGTTTATTAGGAAGTCTAAAACATTCCATTTCTAAATATACTTGCTACAATCTTTAACCGATATAAAGTATAGATGTGGACTACCTATATAGTAAATGTAATTGCTGGAAAACTAGAGATGGCTTGTCATGACTTTTTGAAATTATTGCTATTTGTATTTGGTGGGGGTTTTTTGTCTGTTCTTCTTCTTCTTCTTTTTAAAAGGATAATAAGAAATTTTTTAAACCCTTGGGCTGAGGCTTGTAAAAAAATTAACTTTAGTGAAAGAGAATACTATCTACCGAAGTCTTGCATTTACTATCTCTGGGTGAAACTAGCTTTGGGATCAATTTTGATTTCCCATGTTGTGCTCAAAGCAAACCTTTATAGTGTTCAGATCAAAGCTTAGTGTTGCTATAATTGCCAGTCCATAACATCTGAGAAGGAAAAGTAGAGATAAAACCAAATTGCGTTTAATGTCTTATACAGGTGTTTTTGCCTGTTTCATCCATAAAAAAAGGATAAAGACTCTTTTCCCCAGGTTCATGCTGCACATTTAAAGTATTTGGTGCATTGGTGAAAGGAACTTTGTCTCCTTTAACTTTTCTTTCCAGGAAGTGAAAGATATTAATGTATATGTACTGCTGAGATTCATGGTCCATCCTTCCATAAGCATGGGAAACGTTAATGAGTGTCGGTCTTTACTAATGTGTTCAGGATGAGAACAATGTAGTTGGAAATCAATATTACACTGTGGTTGTAGCATAATTGTTTATCCTGCTCTCACAGAGATTTTTCTAAGCTCATAAACATAAGTCCTGGTGTTAAGGCTACATGAAGAACAAAAGTAACACAAGAAATTAATCTGCTCTGAAGCTATTTTTCACTGCAGAAAATTTTCAGATAAGAAGGAACCAATAGGAATAATGACTGTAATTTAAATCATAATTGAAGAGCTCAGTTGCTTATTTTAACTTTGGGATTGAACAACTGAGTAACAATTGCAAATAAGTATTTATTACATGGTATCTGTCTATTTAATACAATTTTTAAGACAAATATGCGTAAATCAGTACTACTGAGGTCTGTATAAGAATTTTCGACTTCGTATGTGCATGCTGTTATTTTCCTTTTATTAGTGTGGTGAATGCCAAACATCGATGATTTCTTGCTCTCGATACAGCTGCATAATTGCTATTTGTTCTGACGAGGCACCAAGGTTGTCTGTTCTGGACTATATCCTGAATTCTGTGTTTAACTTGTAAGTGAGCTGTTGCACATGTGGTTGAGGGAGAGTAGGGTTAAGAAATGGAAGATGTTCATTGTAGAGTCAATGTTCCTTCCTGAATTTTCAGTTCAGGGAACTCCCTGAAGCTAGCAACATATATAATATCTCTACTGTTATTGAAATAAGCTTGTTTACTATTTATTTACTCTTTCTATGAAGTTATTAATGAATTTCTTTTCAGATTTCATGGAAAAACCCAACAACCCTTTCATGGCATTGACAAAAGCCATCTCCCTTTGGTGAATCTTTAAGTGTTAAGACCTAGGCTTTATTTTCCCTCTTTATCCTGAGCATCGGACAGCCTTCCAAAGAGGAAGTCATTGCTCCTCTATGTGCTATGGATCATTAAATAAAAGAAAGGAAGGGAAAAAAACACTAGTATATCATGTGAAATGTGGAGGATAGGACATCTGAAAACCCTAATCATGTTTAAACAAATCATCAATTTTTCATTAATAGAGCTGGTATTCTGGAAAGAGGTAATGGCTGCATTGTGGCTTTTACTACCTTGGAACAGGATACCCAAAGCACAAGCAAATTTAATGGAAAACGTGCAGAAGAGGACCTGCAAATAACTGGGCAGTGGTGGAGGGCTTAGCCTACATGTTCTGAAAAATGTAAGAAACCAACCTGCTATTACAGACACTAGCCTAAAATCCTGTTGGATTTGAAGCTCCAGACTAAACAGAAAATAGTTAATGTTAGGAAACGCCAAGAGGATAACCACTAAGGAAGAGCTTTGGCTAGGTACTGAACAGTGCAAGTTCAAAATATTGCTATCATAATAGGGATCATTATGAACTAAAGGTCAACATCTCTGTAAGGACACAAAATAACCCCAAAATCCACCACATCAATGTTCAGTTTTCAGAAAGGATGCTACACACAGATAAGGAAGCCTGCTGAAGAGGAAACAAAAGGGTGAAGTATGCGAAGACCACATGGAGACAGTACACTGAAAACTGAAAACATCATACAGTCAAAATGGACGCTTATGAGACACAGAAAGGTGGGGTGGCTAAAGAAAGCAAGCTATTTGAAGCAAAAATAGATAGAACAAATTGTCATGATTAAGTGCACCCAATCATCAGAACAAGATGTAATCTGTAATCTAAAAAAATGATAGCAGATTAGATAAAACGTGTACAATACAGAATAAATGGAGTATAAGTGGGATTTGTCTCTTGTCACATCTGCCGGGTCGCTGTTTGCATGTGAGCTATTTGCCTAGGCTCCCAATATAGTCAATGAAAATCTGCTCATTTCAGTTGTTACAATTCAAAATGTGATTCATGCCATCCTATAGTAATTATAGGAATATAGAATTATGTAATTAATTATAGGTTATAGAACATAACATTATGTTATGTTCAACTCCTGGTTTTGATTAGCTATTGAATATAAAGGGACCATATGGTGACTTGTAAAGATATAAATACCTTACAGATATCCATATGTTATCGAATGTAACTCAGTCTTTGTATCTTAAACATGGAAGAAGGGAAAAAATATGATGGAGGGTTTGTAGAATCTGCAGTGTCACAAAGAAAGTCCTTTAGGAATGGTTGACCACTGTCTCTCGTGAGCTAAGAATTAGGGATGATCTCAAGTGGGTCACAGGCAATAGATTTTAAACAAGCAGAAAAGAGGTGGTTCTTCAACCTAAATTAAGAGCTTACCATAGGGTATTTTGGATGGCAAAAGCTGATGTTCAAAAATCAAGGAGATAATTTCATGGAAGATTAATCCATCATGAGCTGACTGACATCGGAAAACAGCTTTTGGATGCAGAATCTCTGATACACAAGTTGCTGAGCTAGAAGAGTACAGCAAGGAGCAGGGATGCTGATGCTTTCCCATACCTTCTTCCCTAAGGGATTCTATTGGCTACTATCAGAAAGGGACTGGACAAGATGAGCTTTTAATCTAACTGGTTATGGCCACTGTATGTTCTAGACTTCTAATATTTGGCTGGTTAGGGTGCTGTGTGTCTTCTGGAGTTCTTGATAACTTTCCAAGGCATTTAAAAATATTTTCTAACATGACTGTATAGATTGTTTAAAATCCAATGTACCATCTACGGTATCACATACCATTGAAATTCTTGCATAAGGACAATTAGGATGAAGATAATTTGGGGCTGTCTCTCCTATTGCTGTTCACACTGAGAAGTTATTTACATCCTGAGCAATTTAATTGGTTCAAATAGGTCTCCTTGTAGTACTGGTACACTAATCACCAAGTGTATTTTTTTTTAATAACCAGCAATACAGTTCTCTAAATTTTTCTGATATAAGCCTGTGACAAGTATGTATTTTTCATGCAGAAGGAAAAAAAAATAGGAAAATTAATCGGTCTTATACTATACAAACTGATTATTAAAAATATAAATATTTCTTTAAAACATTTTGGTCATACTGAAGAAAATCACAGTCCAGTAGAAATTCTAAATTTCTGCTTCTACACATGACAAGTACTGTAGAAGTTATAGAAATTATTACTATTTATTAAACTTGTTTGAATACTTGTTGAAAGAAAATCTCTCACTGTGCTTTACTTACTGTTAAATGTAGAGTCAATGTTCCTCAAGTATGTTGACCGATGGACTGAGTGTGATAAACTGTTGATTAACACAGCCTTATAGTTGCTGACCTTTTTAATCATACAACGTCATGTCCCAAATCTTTCTGTGGATAATTTTTTCTACGGTTTTAAAATGTAAGCTTACTGACATTAATTAGATTATCTGTATATTAACTTAGCATTCCTTTTGTTGTTGTTTTGATTTGTCAAACTAATAGGAATTCTAGTAAAAATTCAGAGTCAGTAATAATAGAATACAGAAGATCAAATTTACAGATGGTGAAAAAATTGTTGTGTTTTGTACATTGGAAAACTAGCATAACACTGCAAATACCAGTACCTTTGCAGTAGAAAAGGCAATTAATAAAGACATTGATTGAAATGGTGGTGGAAGATAAGGGTCTTCTTTATTTATTTTCTATTATTTATTTCTATTACTTGATTTATTTTCTTGTGACTTGCTTCTCTGCTTTAGCCTTTCTGCTCTGTAAAATAACTTACAGTCAAAAAGCAGATTGACTTCATTATGAAGGATCTCCAATTTCACCTTAATTTATGTATAACAACTTTGTCATTTACTTAATCATTTATGTCAGTCTTCAGGTGAGACCACTACTTTCAAGTCAACATTGCAGATGCAAATAATTGGTCTTAAATCAGCCAGATACTGAAGTACATGTTTTTTTTAAAAAGTGGTTTATAAGCTTAGGCCTGTGTGCTTTGTGTTTTCAATCAAAGCCTGATCCCATTGGTATACAAATTAATAGAAAATTAACTGTTTTAATGCAGGAAGTGCATTAAAGCACATTGTAGTGTGGGAACCATTCTTTGCATCCATTGATCGCATTTATTGTATCAGCATTATTTTATATAGATATATTCTTTATTTTTAATATATATTGTATATAATAATTTGTATAAATCTATACAAATTTATATCTATATTTATATACAATGTGGGCATTGGTAACACTATCTGAAAGGTGTTCTCTCATCTTGGAAACCAAGCAACATTGGAGGAATCAAGTTGACTATCCCAAATATAAGCCACAGAGTCACGGCCAAGGACCTTGGGCCACTGAAACTAACAGATCATAGAAAAAAGCAGTAAAAATTATTTGCACGTGAAGTGTTCACACGATGGTACATACCTCTCTCTCTCTTCAGCCTTTGAGGCCTTTACCTTATGAGAACAAATGTCTATTTTTAAAGCATGTTTTTTATTCTCTGAATTCAATTACCGACTAAAATGGTCAGGGTAAGCAAATGTATAACTCTGCAGGATAAAACAAAACATTCATAGAATCATAGAATGTTTCAGGCTGGAAGGGACCTCTAGAGGTCATCCAGTCCAACCTCCCTACACAAGTCGGGACATCTACCTAGGTCAGGTTACTCAGAGCTTCATCGAGCCTGACCTTGAATGTCTCCAGGGATGGGGCCTCCACCACCTCTCTGGGCAGCCTGTTCCAGTACTCTATGGACCCTCATGTTAAAAGAAGTTTTGTCTAATATCCAACCTAAATCTATCTTTTCCTAGCTTAAAACCATTACTCCTTGTCCTATCACTACAAACCCTTGTGAATAGACCTTCCCCTGCCTTCCTGTAGGCCCCCTTCAGGTACTGGAAGGTCAGTATAAGGTCCCCCTGGAGCCTTCTCTTCTCCAAGCTGAACAGCCCCAACTCTCTCAGCCTGTCTTTGTAGGAGAGATGCTCCATTCCCCTGATCATTCTGGTGACTCTCCTCTGGACATGCTCCAATTCAGGTGCTTTCTTTGTATTGCAGACCTGGCTCTACACAGCACTGTAAATGAGTATTCTCTCCAGTAATGTCGGTTGTGTTCCAGTGGTATAAAACTGGTGAAATGCAGAAGTCAGCTGTCATGAACTTGATCTACGCCTCTTCTCTCACATCATGGCACTTGCATCGGTCTCTGTGCTTTCCTTTGCGAAATGCACATTACCTCTGATTGTGTGTTTTACAAGATTTATTGTTGGAATCATTCACTGTACATGAGTGCCACTTAACTCAGTCTAACTCCTTATGTTGTAGGGTATTTTAACATAATTAGTGGAATTCAGGTCTGGATTTGAAAGACATTTGAGGAACAATTTTTCAATGATGTTTAACTTTAGTGCACTTCATGGCATTCTAATGTCCATGAATGTCTTCATACTGTTTACACTTAAGGTTCACTAAGATACTGGATGGGCTTTCTTTGACCTTTTTTGCATCACATGTTGATGTAATTATTACTAGGCAATAATTTCAGGTTATTTGGTGATCTAAAATGAAATGCAGATCACATGTGGTTTGTATTAAAAATGCTGAGAGAAAGTAGCTTGAAAGCAAGTAAATTACCCTGCCTTTGTGTGCAGACATCACATGGCAATAAAAAGTACTCCTGAAAAAGACAGAATTTGTCCCTTAGAAATGGCTCATTGTTACGTTTTGATGTATTGTATCACATTAAAGATTCATAAATGTCTCCCTAGGAAAGATAGGTAGGAAGTAGTGGAAAATCTGCATAGAGATTCTTCTTGTTGATAGAGTCTGGGTGCCTGAATTTGTCAGAATTTACTCAGATGCATCATGGAAACATCATTATCAGGTTGTAGCATTTGGAATCAAGAAACTTGAAACTAGCAAATTCTGGTTTATGCTTACATTACTGAAATTATTAGCTAAATTGCTCTTATGCATGTTTTTAACGGTTATCTTACAAGATGCCTTATTTTTTCTGAAATATGAGTCATGTAGGCCAGTTTGAGATTCATAGCAAAAAGTTTTTGGTTTTTGTTTGTTTGTTGGGCTTTGGGGGAAAGTGGGGGTGGGGAGGTGGGTTATTGTTTGTTGTTTATTTTTCCTACTTCCTATTACTAACCTTTTTTTTGTATCACACAAGATAGCTAAGGTAAGATCTGTAATGCGAGTGAGGTCTATAAGGTTTTTATAATTTCTTCTTTCATTTGTTGTATTCAGGAAAAGCAGTCTTCTGTTTTCATATGTTAAACAGCACTTATCTCTCCCTTCCACCCTGAGGAACACACTCCTAAATGATGAGGCAGGATGGAAGTGTGCACTGCAGCGCACATCTAAGTGAGTGTGCTGGTTAGAGATTTGGCTTAACTGGCCAAAAATTGCTGTGAAGGTTCCAGCTTTATGTCACCTTCTGAAATACTGAGCCTTACCCTTGAGACCTGAAGTCCATATGAAGTTATATAATAAGACTAACTAGACCATGACCAGTACAATCCTTCCTTTCAGCTTGAGTTGGAACACCTTTAGAGTACTAATCTGCTGGTAGCAGATCCAGTCGTTTCTGAAGTTAGTGCTTATCTCTATTTATATTTCGTTCACGCAGGTTTATCGAGCAGAAATTGTACCCCTGAAAGAAAAGGTGCATCAAGTCAATGAGCTCGCTCACCGGTTCACTCCTTCTGATATTCAGCTCTCCCAGTACAATCTCAGCTGTGTGGAAGACCTGAACACAAGGTGGAAGGTGCTACAGGTACTTTTCTTTTGATTTTCTTCTTTACACTGCATTTAAGTAAGTATTTTTTTATTTCTGTGTGCTTGTTTTTTCCCTGTGGAATAGCACCAAAGCTGCACTAAGGAGTTAAAGAGGAAGTAGGCTTTCAGTAAGGGTGTCTCCATGAGAGAATAGAAGTTAAAACTCACACTGTGTTTTTATATGCTTCTGAATACTTTATCAAGTAGGAGTTTAATAACCCAGTTTTTCACATGATTAAAGGTCTTATACAGTTAAAATCCTTAATAATTTATTTATCTTTTAATATTAATATTTAGCAACTCTGGTATCCATATATGTCATATGAACATTTTTTTAAATTGGTTTATCCATGTTTTATGAATATTTTTGTCATGTATATGGAAGATTCACATAACACGGTTTACTTCTGCTGCTTCATGCCCTTTACTATTGTTTAAATAATTTTCAGGAGCAGCAGTTTTAAATAAAGTCCTTATAGGCAGATTAATGATTCTGTGCAGTGAAACCTTTAAAGTCACACCTGTAGAATCAGTTATAAAATTACAATGCATTACATACATTCAGGTAATTAGCAGGACTTGATACTGCAAGTAAAGCTGTTCAGAATGGGATTTTACAAATTGAGCTTATGAAATTCAGGTGAACATCAACCATAAGTTAAAAATTGTAACTTTCAGGTTATGAAAAATCAACTGAAAAATTTACAAATTCTTTGTAATTTTTGTTTACATATATATCACTTAAAGTTGAGATTAATTTGTCATATCTCATCGTAAGACTTCAGATATGTATAGTTTTCCCAAAATACACTAGATCTTGGCTTAGAATTTTAGGAACAGTGTGCATGAGAGAGCATATGTAAGCTTGCATGCACTGGTATATGGTGACGTAGGTCCCACAGCAGGAGAGTAATATTATGATTAAATGAAGGTAAATGCAATTAAATTAACATCATTAAGTGCTGGATTTTACTCACTGGGTTTTTCGCTACATCACTGCTTCACATTTTGAAATTATATTATTGTATTTACCTTAATATATTGTAAAAATGTAGAAGTATGGAGCTTAATAAAATGGCTTTGCCTTCATTGTAAAAACCAAACATTAGCAATGGACAAAAATGAACCAGTTCCCTCTTGTCATACATACAGATAAAATATCATGGTACTGTCAATTCTAATAGTTAATAAGAAGTTATTGCTTCTTTATTGTTTCTCCAAAAGAAGTATCACAGCTCTGTGGCAGCTCCACAGTACATCTCCAGTTCATGAAAGTACTAACAGGATTTTTTTTCCTATATCAACAGTTTGCAGCGAGAGTGCTAGTTTAAGCAAAAGATCATTACTCCAAGGGCTTTGTCAAGTCCAAGATATTTGGTCATTAGTCACTTTGGCCACTTTTCCCCAGATCCTCCAGGTAGAGTTCAGATAATATTAAATGTAGTATTAAAGCAGATCAACAGAAATCTGGAACACAAAATAAGTTTTCCCAAAATGTTTATCCCACATATAAGAGAAATCCATCTGTTTAGTTTTTTTAAAGACAATGAAAAATTCATACCTTATTTCACTAATAAAACAATTAACTGAGTTCAAGTGGTTTGCTGAAATATAACTTCATTACTTCAGCAGTAAATAAGGGAAAGCAGGAAGATTTTTCAAAGTAAAAGCATGTAGTATATGAAAAAGCCAAACATGTCTGAGAGAAAGCATGAGATAAAGCATTGGACAGAAGGCCAGCTTGACATTGTAGACCACTCAGAAATACATGGGGCAAATCACATGTTCACATACATTTCAAAGGTAATATGCTCTTTTTCCACAGAGCACAAGAAGCATTGTGAGCAATTCACTTTTCATTGTAAATTGTTATCTCAATTTATCCAGTGTATTTGGAAAAACAAAAGTGTTTCATCTTGTATGAAAATAAATGCTTGGAGACTATGTCAGAGCAAGATGTTAGGGCTGACAGAACAGATAGTTAACTGGAATATTATGGTTTACTGTCTTTCTTCATATTTTCCTAAAAGTTATCTGGAAGATATAGAGAACAAGGTGAAAACAATCCAGCAGAGTTTTAAACATGTCTTGAGGGGAAAAGACATAAGTAACTTTGAACGATTTTCATGTACAAAAGGCCAAAATGTGACCCCTGGGAAGAAGAGCACATCTGTTGTTATAATACAACTTTTCTACTTAAAAGGGAGCAGAGTTTGAGGCATTTTGAGAGGCAGTGCTCATTTTTACTAGAATAGAATAAAATGTTATACAGTAAAATAGAATTGTTTAGTTGGAAGTGATGTACAACAACCATCTATTCCAACTGTTCCACATATGAAGTCTGCCTGACGTTGCCACTCACACGTGTGACACTTTTCAGAGTATTGTGTATTGTTCTATGTTAGGGTTAAACTTACTTGTGTATGACCAGCTCTCCAGTTAGGTGTGATACTATATATAGAAAACTGAATTTTGGCCACATAATAGGAAAAGCAAAAATAGAAATAATTTTTCTTTCATGCAAGACCACTCTACTTCCTTGTTTCTGGTTTTCAGTTTGACTGCTAGGATTTTTTCCTCATTCTGTCTTTTTTTTTCTCCTTTTTCCTTTTTATTAGTTACCTTTCTTATACTGATGTCACATAAAGTATCTCCTTAGTACTTTGTTCTTTCTTAATTTTTAAAATCTGAATTCATAATTTCAGCTTTCTATGTATTTTAATGTATCTTTCTCCTATACTAGCTATATTTTCTCTTTGGCATCAATCAATTCCTTTTTTACAAAAAGTATTTATTTCTGCCTTTCCTCATCTTACTTCCCTTAATTCTGTGATTTTATTGTTGCTGTTGTTGTTATTTTCTTCCCTTTTTTTTATCAAGCTATAGTGCTTGTTAGTTTACTTGTCACTTTTTTCCCCTCAAAGGTTAGAAGTCTCTCTCCTTGTCATATTCTGAACAGGGACGATATTTCTTACCCATGTATCCTATTTTCTAGAAAATATCACCACTGAAAAATAATAAAATAGAGGCTTCTGTGCTATTGCTTTCCAGAAATAAAGCCATTCTTGGTTATGTGTGGGAAAATTACATAGGGACATAAGGTTTATCAGATCTGATATAACAGTGAATTCTAGTCTTATGAGAAAGTTGCAGAGCATTATGTAGAGGATGAAATTGTCTTGTTTGTTGCTTTACTAACACTGGGACTTTCATAAGATCAGAGGAGCAAACGCATCATTTTAAGCCAAATCTTACAGAGATTTAATATTATATTCATTTTACAAATGTAAGAATAAGGTAGACCATATTCAGTCATTTGCAGTATTGTGCTTGTACGGTGAGATATTTCGTGAATAGCATCAAATTGCTGCAGAATCTTTGCAAGACTTCTTTTATATTTCTGCAATAACACATTTGCCATTAATTTACCTCTTTTTTTGTTAAGTTTTGGTCAATATGCACTGAGTGTTACTGGAAGAAAGTTGTATGGAAAGGAAGGTTAACTATGACTTAAGCATCAAGGAGACAGAATATTAAGCTTAGAGACACAAATATTTCATATTGGCAGTTCTTACAGACTCAACCAATCCCGGTTTTGAAGTGTTCTGTGAAGATGTATTTCATTTCATTAATGAAAGCTAATGCACTCACCTCAGTCACTGAAAGTGGAGTTTAAGCAATGTGGAAGTAATTAGCTTTATGCCTTTAAAAGAGTAGTTTTGAGGAAAATATGCTGTTTATTTTTCCATTTTTCTTAAACATAAAAGGAGATGAAATCTCTCCAGGGAGCTATTTGTTATGAATTTCACAAGGAGCTCTCATGTTCAGATCCTGTGCGCTTCAAACAGTATGTGTAATGAGATCATCCTGGGGGAAAACATGCTTTGCAAACTCTTGCTTACTTCCAGTTGACATTCGAGGAGCCAGGGAGACAAAATTCATGGGAGTTACATCCACTTCAGTTTGGTCAGAGATCTGGTTGGTATCATGCTGGTCAAAAGACAACGCTACCGACATGTGAAAGAATTTCAAAGTATCCTGTGGGCAACATAACCTTCAGTTATCAAGAAAGGCGTTTATTGTTTCAATCAAATTGTATCTACTTATTTAGAATAGTACCTCTAATGAGCTAAAAAATATAAGAACAACTGCCTTTCACCCAAAAAATATGTCTTTTAAGAGATTTTGTCATGGTCTTTTTATTCCAGTGCTTTTAGTTTAATAAGATGTAATAATCTGTGGTCATTTGTGAATGGGTGTCTCTGTCCGTAACAGCGGGCCCAGCCTGTCTAGTTTGTAAAACTAAGCAAGCTGGAGGAAGCACGTACAATGGCTAAAGCTACTACAGCCCACACCCTGCAGGGGGGTGGAAGGACAGGGACACAAAGGGAGATTTACAGTTGGATTTGATTATATTAAAAGTCTTTTCCAGCCTAAATGATTATATGATTCTATGATTTCTGTATGACTGTTTCTGTATTATTCTGTTATTTATGTGTGACTGCAAAGAAGCATTAGCTGTAATTTCAGTATCGTTGCTAACTCCTCATCTATTCTTGCACCAGTAGCAAAGATTCTCCAGCATGTGGGCATCTGAAGATTGATGAGGCACCAAAGTATGCTGCCTCTTGTTAAAGGCTCCAGCCACAGCTATTATTCTACTACCTCAAACAGCACTCTCTGCTTGCAGAAGTTGCTGAAGAAACAGCAGGCTTTTAATGCCACTGCAGGCAGTTGTCTGAAGATGTTTCGTATTCATAGTTGTATTTCACTAAGGACAGGATCTTTACTGAGCTGTGTAATGCATGCTGTTGTAATAAGTACCACTGCAGTGAATTATTTAAGAAACCAGCATCTGCTGGATGCTTCACAAATATTAGCTAGGTTTTTTAAATCTGTGGTGAGAAGTATGAATGAATCTTACCATCTATGTTTGCAAAGCAACTAAAATCAAGAGTATAAAAGCCAAAAAGGAAATCCCTTCTTTCCTGAAATCGATGTGAAATTGTGACTATGCATCTGAGTCTTACTGGCTTCCATATGTAAATGTCTCACCAAATATCAATAATAGGTGTTTTCAAATACTTGTACAGAAGCAGTGAATCTGTCAAAAGCTGAGTCATGGGCATTCTGGGCAGTGCTTCTCAGCTCACAGCCCACTTTAATTTGAGGATGGGCACTGGGGTAAATAAGTTACATCAAAATATAAGTTAGAAATGAGCACTGAAGTAGCTTGTAGGTTTGGGTTGTTTTTTAACTTATTTTACTTGACCTTCTGTCCTCCATGCTTTCTCCAAGAGAAAAATCCTCAGAAAAGGAGGTGAAATAACAACAAAAATAAATATGTAAAAGAAAGATTTTCTTCAGGTCTCTCACAGTTGGATTGAAACAAGTTTACCAGGTCCTTTTTTATTTCTACAAGTATAGCATGGTAATGGTTTCAGGAAGTACACTTCAGGTTTAAACCATGTAATTAAGATTTGAATGTGTTTAAGGTTATTCTCGTATTTCTCCTAAAGAAAAAGAAAATCCTCTTCTGGTTCTTCACAGCTCAGTTGTCCAATTCTTACTGCATACGAATCTCATACGGGAAAGCTCTAGTTATAATTAAATAGAAAATCTGCCTTAATTTTTTCTATATCTCACATTACAAGAGAAGTTATTTATTCCAGATTAAACAGTGAGTGTAAACTGGGGAGATGGATAGATTAGCAGATGATGCAACAGTAGCAAGGTGTTTCTTCCTGCAGGAGACAGAGAATGTCATGTATATATGAATGTGCCATATAAAAGGCAGTTAGATTTTTATATTTGAGCATTATTATCTTTATATTATTTTAGCAGTTTCTCTTTCCATTGTGTCATTTCATTAATTTTACTAGTTAATTTGTTTCTATTTGTTTGCTTTTCCTTTTTTTAAACTATATTTTGGCTTATGTCATCTGTAAGTAGCTAACAAAAACAGGGGACAACTCTTCTAAGCATATGAAAACAAAATTCTAGCTCACCTATAATTACACTAATTAAGACATTACTAAAATCACAGTTCTTTTCAACCTTTAAATTTGAAATTTAGTAGTTGCAGAATTCATCTTCCCAGCAGAGGGAGAGTTTGATCCTTTTTGAAAGTTGAGTTTTCCCATCAGACTCTTTAGTTAAAATGTTATTTTGTATATTCTATGAGAACTGGAACTTCTGCCAAAACCACAGTTGTCATGGCTTTTTAATGGTCTCTTAGCTATTTATTTGGCCATGCCAGTTGGCTGCAAGAGTCATGTACCCATGTATTTTTCTTCATTCTGTTAGCTTGATTCTCAGTTTTGCTCAATGTTTGTCTGCAAAAATATACGTATAGATTCATTTTACAGTCACTCATTCTTTAGAGATCTTATTTATTTATTTCTATAAGCTAGTGGAGGAAGGCCAGCTATCTGAATTGGTATTCAATTCTTCTAATGAAGTGTGTGTCAAAAATTGGAAAAATTCCTGCCTAAGTTAGGAGGACATCTTCATTGTTTTTTGTGGTGTGTTTAGGGCAGTCAGTGAAAGATGGTGTGTATGTAAGTGTAACAGGCATGGTTACCAACAGCCATGCCAGCAGGAAAACTAACAAAATGCTGTTGAAGTTATGATGTTCTGTGTGATGAATTTCAGTTTGCTGAAACTGTAAATGCTTTAGTCATTTTCTGTTATAGAAGGTACAGACATTTTAGAATTTTGTTATCCTTTTTTGGCTTCCGTTACTTTGGAATTTTGTCCTCTGTGAAGATTTGTTTTGAAGAACCATGCGGAAGAACAGCCATTTACCGTACTTTATGTTTCTCGTTTCAACATGCATACATCGATTTCTTTTGATGTATTTTTTTGTTTCTCAAATATGAGTAAATGGGGTTATAAACTTTTCCAGCCTAATATTTATAAGTACAACATTTATAAAATGTAAGAAATGTTACACATGCAACTTGAATTTAGCACTCTGCTAGATTCATATTTAGCAGATACGGTATATTCTGTGTATTTATCCAATTGATAAATCAGATTTATCTGGTTGATGGATAAATGATAGGAAGAAAACAGGCATATTAGTTGATATATGTTAGTCTTGCTTCCTAATAGAATGAGACTCGTGCAATTGACTTCCACCTGTTAGCAGTTAGATGACGTCTGGCCATCCACATCTATATGAGTCACACCAGACTATATTTAGGATACGGGGGAAAACAGAGGTTATGATACTGTTGAAAATATATTAATTGGAAACAAACATCCACTAGTTCTATTGCTTTTTAGTCAAGCATTTTTAGTGAAATTATTCTGTTTATACTCTTCAATTTATTTACTAGCCACCACTGAATCTGTTCTGAAGATGGAATTATTCATATTCTTTAGTGTTCATGATCCATAATACCTGAGCATCTCAAAAACATTAATTCATGTTACTTCTGTAAAAGTCTCTTTGACAATGAAAGTGGAGGCTACATTTGGAGAATTAAAACTGAGTTTTGGTCCTACAAAGATGTCTAGACTACGGGAGTTAGAGGTTTTTACCTTGGATGCTAAAATTGCACAAATAGCTTCATTTTTTTCTTGTCCAAATTGAGAGAATATGGCCTGATTTTTTTCAACACCTTTTTAGTTGTGTGACCTGATTCCAATCAGCTATGTTTAGGCTGTTCGTTATGAAAATTAGGGGGTTTTTAAGGTAAGAACGTGTGAGGGTGAAAAGCTGAGACATGCACAAAGTTAGCAGCAGTCAGAAAAGTGAAAGCAAACAAGACAAAACAAAAATGAATCTTGCAATTATAAGTCATTCTCCAATCTTGACTTCCACATCATAGCTCCTTTTCCTTGCCAAAATGCTATCAACTGTCAGAGCTCATAATTCACAGGTTAGATTTAAAAATGCAACAGAATAGGACAGGGTTGTATAGGGACCAGTAGGGATACATTGTCAGCTATCTGCTGACACTAGAAGGTTGATGAATCTTAGCAATTTCTGGTTCTGCCTCATACCCTGGAGGGTATGGAGTCTGCTGACACAGATCGTCTGTCCATTCATGCCCGCTTGGTGTGAAGTGAGGTTAAAGCAGATGTGCAAAGTTTGCTTTGAATGTGGAACACGTTTGCCGTAGAATGCTGTCCTGTAAAGGCTCTCTCTGTCATTTTCAGAGGCTTCTAACTCAATGAAACCTTAATGAATATCCTTGGAAGCAATATAAAACCTCTTAAATTCCAAGTACCAGTGCCAAAGTATTGTTAAAGGTTTTTAGAGGGAGAAAATGTAAAACTGGCACAAAACATTCCTCTTTATCCTCACTTATCTAATCTCTTCTTGCTGTGAATCTTTTTAGAAGAAACTTTATTTAAAGTGATAAAAAGGCCAAGATAGAGAAATAATATGCAAATTTCCAGTGCACAATGTTAATGTTAGCCAATGTTTTTTTCTTTGGTGAGTCATTTTGTGTCTTTCTGACATATCAATTACATATTACAGCACTGCAGATATTTTTATGTCAGGCTGTCTACTTTCAGGTTACAGGAAGATTGTACAGTCTTTAGGCTAGGCAGCATTTTGTGCTACATTTTCTAAATCTTTTTGTTTCAGTAAGACCTTAAGCTAAGTAAGATATTTTTGCTGTTTTAGAAAGTACTGTTAGCAACAGTGTTTCAAACACTAAAAATGTCAGTAGCATGAAGATGTAACACGGTTTTAAAACCAGCCCCTGTAAATGACTGTGTGTGTCATTTTCAGAGTGTTTTCACAAGGTGCCCTCTAAAATTGCCATTGTAGTTTTCATCACAGGTTGAGTAAAGCTGAATGTTGTGTCCTTATATAGAAAATTCTGGGCAGTGTGGAAGTCACGTAATGGTATCTTAACTGTAGAGGAGGGCACTTTATAATTAAAATGGCTCAACTCCTCGTATGTGTTGTATGTGCAAATATTTTCTATAAAGTGCTTCCTAATTTGGATCCACCCAGCACAATGCAGGCAAAAGGAGTTAGTTCAAGGTGCTTGTTGCTTCCTGTAGCTCATCTAAGCCATTCAATTCTTGTGCTTGCTGTTACTTTGTAAAACACTGATACTACAATAACTTTTAAAAATGCACCCCTTAGATGCAGGATAAACATAGTATAAGTTATGGTTTTTAACCCAGAGCTCACAATTACAGGGTTTTTTTCATACTAAATTGTTATTTCTTTTGTACCTGGAGAATCATAGCAACTTCCAAATGCTATGTTATGACAAAGAATTCATTAGGGTATAATATTTTGCCTGGGAAGCCGCAAGTACGCAGGCTGATGACTCAATTAGTCTTTCTCTTCCAATGTCTTAGGTGTTGACTGTTGGTTCTCTGCCATAGCTCAGTTTGTTTTAAGATAAAATTAATGGCATGACTAATAAGCATTGATCAATCTAGAAAAATAAGCCTGTTTGCATATTCATTGTGTTGGACATTTTCACTTTCATCCCTCTGATTTCTTATATTGATCTCAAGTGTGTTGTCTCTTTTTCCCTTCTATACCCTCATTTATGACTTTCTTTCATCTGTGAAAACAGTGACTTCTGTCCTACTTATCTGACGTATAGCTGATTATACAGCACTGTTTCAGCAGTGCAGTGATTTTTGGGGTATTCCAAAGAAACAGAAGAACGTGTCTTCCATAAAATAACTTTGTGTTTCTTGTATATCCCAGCATTCCAGTTCCTTATCTCAAAACATCACATTTCAAATCCTGAGTTGACTTTGTCTGTACTTTTGCCAGCTAAGATAACTGTATTTGATTTGCACATCGGTTGTTGCAGCTAGCTGCAACATATCCCTGAATCTGGCTAGGTTTACCTTTAAAGAAAAAGGGTTTACATTTTTCTCATAAAGCCTTCATAACTTTATTCAACTGTGAATGACAAGTGAAATACTGTCAGACCACTATGGTCTGTTGCAGAAATCAAGCAAGCTTCCTCTTAGATGTAATCCTTTTTCTTCACCAGTGACTAGGAGGTCAGCTACCAGCAAATAAAGTTTCTGAAAGACAGAAAAATCCAAATTTGTGATCACCACTTTTCTCTCCCGACACTTGTGCCCCCACACTGTTAGACTGTGCCCAGTAATTCCCACAGCCAATGGGATAAGCCTGTGATGTTTAACAATGCCAGGTCATGCTGATTATTTTAGCTTTGTCAAAAGCACTCTACATAATTTTTCAAATGATTTGAACCACCTTGTGCATGAATTTGCATGTTTTTAGATAAGTACCATTTATGGATCCGGAAGGGACATTATGAAACTTAGTTAAATTAGAATAAAATTATGCTGATATGGTGTAAATCATAGTAGCCTTTTCATTTTAATGTAGTTCTGATAGTTTACATAGTCTAAGGGTCTGTCCCATTCCCTAGGAGAGGGGACCACAAAAACAAACTCTCTTTCATGTAAATTTGTGGTTTTAAGTATTTATTGTTATACAGGCTGAGGCCCCTGAATAACAACCAACAGTGTATTTGTGATGGGAGCTACACTACAGTATGTGGAAAGGGCTTTGGACACAAACTGTGATCTTCCATGACTCAGCATGTTCATTGAAACATGGTTGTATTTAAGGAAAACGTGGATGGTGTAAAATCAGCTTCCGTTAGTCTGTGAACCTGTTTCAAGGAGCAAATCACAGACTCTTTAACATAACATTTACATGCTATTATGTGGTATTCTATCTGTATCTATCTATCTATAAAATAAGAGATATGAGGCAGACTTCAGACTGGTGTGTTAGAACTCAAGCAATCATGGGCCACCGGCTTTGTCTGCTCTGCCATCCCTCAAACTGAAATGACTGTTTTCCCTGCTGAGCTTGCACAGCTCAGATATCCTTGTATGACCCAAGAGCAACATTTGTGCCACCTTGTGCTGGAAGAAAAATCCTTTATTATGCAGGTTATCAAAGACCGTAGTAGGAAAGATGTAAAAGCTGAAAGAGTAAAAAGCCTGATTTGGTGTTTTTAGAAAGCTAAACAATTCTTAAAACTTTGAGTAGGAAATATCTTTTGTTCCTCGTCCTTCTAGCTCTCTGGAAGAATAATCCTGAAAAGATGTATTCACAGTTGTAGACAAAGTGGGTTTCATGAGCTTCCGGGCTATATTATTTACATGATCAGTATATTCACACAGCAGTGTTATTGCTTAGAGAAATACAGTGTTACTGTATTTTGCTGTCTTTCTCATATTCAGACAGGCTCTAGCTTGCCAGAGATTTTAATTTTTTTTTTTTTTTTTCTGAATGAGCGTATAACTAACAGATGTTTGTTTTTGGCTCCATGTCTACATTCTTTGAAAGCTGGAGAATTAAATTGCTGACATTCAGACAACACTAATTCACATATCCAGGGAGCCTAATTTGCCATCCCTGAGATCCTGATTCCTGGTGTTCATGGGTTTAAAAACCATTTCAGTGACACAATATAAGAATAGGCTGGGGAGTTTCAATAGTATGCTCCTGCTAAACATAATCACATTTTATAAACATCTGCGTCATTACTGGTGTGATTCATCTCTAAGCTGTATACAGCTGTGTTTCCAGTTTCAATTAACAGTCCCTTAATTGCATATCCATCTCATGTTACTAATTTAGTTAATTTATTCATAATTAAGAGTATTCTATTTTCTACGAAGGTTTGTTGAGCTTAGTACGTTATAAAAAATTTTAAAAACCCTAACGCCGAGGGATTTTGATGCTTACAATAGTCACATCAGAACAAAAAAGGCATTCATGCACCTAGAGAGGAAGACGAAGAAAGAAGGGACATTTTTTCTTTTACTGTGGAATGTGAAAGCTTTGGAAAGATTTTGCTTTGTGTTTGAAAGAAAATGACAGTATGACTGTCAATGAAAAGCTCCTTTTTTTTTGCACTTCACTCTTTTGCCCCAAATTTAATGTAATTCTATGTTTTAGACTGATACAGCAAGTTTTAATACATGAGTAGAAATTATTACACTGAAAAGGGCATTACAAGAACAGAAGTATGTAGGAGACACGAATCACCCTGCTTCATGCAGTTTTGTCCTTCAGCATTTATCTTTGAGAGTACAATGTATTTAAAAGGACCTTTGTGAATGGGAACTCTGAGATAATTTAAAAATTAAGCTGGAAACATGCAGGTGGAAGATAAGGACTGTCTTAGTGGTATTATTTATCAAAGAAGTGTTTGCTTTTTAGAAAGTATCTTTTGTATATCAGTACAAGAGTATTGTGTGCAAAACAGTTTAGAAAGCCTAGAAGCAAACCTTGTTGCAGTTGTCCACAATCTAATGATGTTCTTCATATGCCATTTTATCAGGTTTGGTTTACAACTCTCCAGTACTTCGTAAATACATAGATACTGTCTTCTCCATTATCTTTACAAGCCCTGCCGGGATAGTCATTCTACGAAATGTCTACAATATTAAAGACTTGTATGTATGAATGGTCCTCTTTAAAAAAAAAAAAAAAGAGTGTTTTGATGCTTGCATGTTACTGAGAAGAATATTGAAAGTTCAGCATCTCTTTCTGCAAAAGAAAAAAAGAGAAATATAGGACAGTATTCCATCTTTAAAAACATATATATTTATTAGTTGTTTGAGATAAGTATTATCACATTGCCGTGATTTGAAGTAAACAGGGGGCTCTCTAAGTTTTACAGAAAACATTGAAAAAGCCTGATCAATATGTCTCAAGCAGAGCTGCAAGTTTTTAATGACAGCTGCTGGATCCCTTCTAGCTAAAAATCACAGTTGTCTGCTGCTATTTCCTTTAATCTTCCCCTTCCTCCAATCTCCTTGATGCTCTTTTTAGTTTTTCTTATTGCTCTTTTTCTCCTTGAAGCTCCCTTTTTTCCTCTTCCTATAAGCTTCTCATTGTCATCTACAGTCATACTTATTAAAAAAGGGCTAGGAAAAAAATCATTAAACAAACAAATAGAGAACACAGGTAGAAAATTTATAACCTAACATGAGAAGAAAAGGCATGTGGAAAAGAAAAGATGCAGATGCAGGTGAGGTAGGATTTTAGTAATGGCAGTTTTATGAATTACAACCTTTTCTTTTCCTAAGGAATTTATTAAGATCAGAGTTAGTGAAAGATATGGCCATGCTCCAAGCAGACTTCTAAAGCTCTTCAAACCAGACAGTCTCATAATTTTCTTCTACTTGTCAAATATTAATGCTGGAATGTAATCTTCTGAAGATAATAAAAGTTTGAACCGTTTCAACCTTTTAGCTGCATACTCTGTGTATTTAGCAAATAGAATGACAGTTGCAGTACTAACCTTGCTGTACAAATTCCAGGCTCTCCCACCTTTTTTGATTAAAATGATGATTAGGGTTAAAGGAGATTATAGCAATTTGCCAGGGTCCTGTTGCACTGCAAGCTCAAGGTAAGAGAGGGTGATTCAAGTGCCTGCAGAAAGATAGATTATAATGGATTGATCAATCTTCAAGCTTCTATGGATTTTTTTTTTATGCAAGAAGGGAAATGCATTCATTTTCCGTACACAAATAGAAGTTAATAATTTTCTCCCTCTAAGGAGAGATGAGTCTTCAAAAGGGAGTGCACAGGCCTTTTAAATTTTACCATGTTGCTGTCATATTCTGGTTGCTTTTTCTATTTCTTACTCTACATAAAATGACGGTGCAATTGTACCTTGTACTTCAGATGCTAAGTTTAAACCCTGTGGAAGTCTATATGTATATAAACCTATAAGAATTTGTATTTTAAAGAGAATTGCACATGATTTACTTTTATGTCTAAAGAGATGCCTGAGCCGCAAGCTGAAAATAAAAATAATCATAAGCTTTTAATAATAATAGTAATAATAATAAGAAGAAGCTTTTCAGATTAAGGTTTTGAGTTCAGATCAATAAGAAGATTAGGTGCAGTTCTGAACCACTAATTTCACGACATAGACATTTTCATCCATTTTTTTTCCCAGAAGACAACTTTGTGCATGCAGTATTAGGAAAAAGAATGGTTTATTTTTATCTTCTGCATACTTTTACTGTCGGAGAAGAAAACAAACACGTGTTATGAAATTATTGGTACATTTTGTGTGTTTCGGCTTTGTATCTTTAACCCCAGAGGACAATTTTAATTTTGTATACTCTCAGAACTCCTGAGGGACCTGGTACAGAAGATATGCCCCATACTGGTAATCTGGATATAGCATATGAGTACTGTATTACTGTGTTCACAGTTGCTGCCTTTGAGAATAAGCTATTGAAATGATCCCCTCCAAATTTCACTTCTGTTTTAGACATTGTTTGTTCTACTACAGCATATGTCTGTCTCAACAGAGAAACTAGTGACTTTTGCAATAAATACCAGTCTTGACCTATACGACCTCTCAGCTATCTGGACATATCTTTCTCTGGATCAACCAATACCGAAAATGTTTCTGTTAAATGTTTACTTGTTATACAAAACAAGTATGGTGATTTTGAGTCACTCTCGTGTGGGAAATAGATCTGTATTTTAATGACCACTAAAGCAGCCCAATCTGGACTTGAAAAAGAAAGAAATAAGACATTAAAAGAACAAGAAATAGAGAGGGATCATTTAGGTATCCAGAAGTTCAGAGGTATTCCAGTTGTGAAAAAGCAATTTGCTCCTCTCATAGGATGTCCACATCTGCTCCTGAATGTAAGTTCAAGTGCTGCTTGCCTTACCTATGCTGGTCCTGTTTACTACAATGGAAGGCACATATAAAATCATCAGGATTTATCTCCCTGTTTCCTGGTCATGTCAATCCATTATCCTTCACTTGTGGAAAATCTTCAAAGGTTCTTGGCCTGTTACAATGAATGAATAAGTCTGTGCAGATTTGAAAACCTAGATTTGTTTCTAAGGTTTTTGTGTGTGCTGTCCTCCCACTCCAAGGATTGTATAAATCCCATTAAAGCAGCAGCCTCTCAAACTACTTCGGTAGGTTTTGGGTTCATTGTGGGAGGGTTTTTTCCAATACTCTGGCGCATAGGTGAACTTCTAGAATTTTAATTATGTCTGTATCAGATGAGCTGCAGAAATGTAAAAGGGTTTTGGGTGAGATTTAATTTTAGATAGCAACTTAATTAACTGCATTTGTAAGAACTAGTGCAACTTTAATTAAATATCTCTACATTAATTTAGTTATTTAATTGAAAATTTATTGGGATAGTCCTTACAATTTGTAACTCTTTCTGTTTGAGGATTTTAAATAACAGATCATAATAATAATTAAAAAAACCCACCTGTATTTAAGCTTTTGCTAGATTTCTACTAGCTTTTTTCAAATAGCAGAAAGCTTTTTTTTTTTTCCTCCTAAATACTTATTCCGGTTTATGGATCTTATAACAGGATTTGGAGGATTTAAGACCTGAAATCTCAGCCTGTAAGTGATGATTGAAGAAGTATTTTTCTCTTCTCATATGTGTCGAGGTCGGTTTGTTTTTCTCACACGCGAGCTTTTGTCCCTTTTTCAAAGACGTATTGATGCTGTCTTACACTACTATAAAACTACCACTTGCAAGACTTTTCAAGGCACAGGTGTGTTGGAGGTAGTTGTGATGCACAGGGAAAGCTGAGTTCTGGGTCTGCAAGATTCAATGCTGTCAATGGTATAAGAAGTAGGGGAGCAGGTCTGGTAAGGAGAGCAGCAGCCTGAGACACTTTAATTCTTTTGCAGTCTTTCACAGGAGCCCGCACATTTCCAGCACAGAGTGTATCTCCTTGCTGGTTCCCCGCTCTGCTCTGAGAGATGTGAAGAGACAGAGAGCGGCTGGAGCGCTAGGCATCATTAGCACAGGGTGTGCAGCTATTTAAATAAAACCCCGTATTGTGTGTCACCTTCTCTCATGACCTGACAACATGAGAAAATGTTAACCTTTTCTTTTCACAGTTAAGCTGCATCTACCTGAAGCAGAAATATACAATATATATGCTATACTAAACATTATGTATAAATTACAATTCATTACAAATTACCTTCCATTTTTGAGACTATACCAATGATCACAATCTTCCAGTGACAGCACTCAGAATTTCCAGTAGTATATACTCTCCTCTAATTGGAATTATTTCTACCGCCCTACATTTCCCTTACAAATGAAAAGTGAATTCCATTGATACTTTGCCAAGGAGACTGTTCATAATAATTTTCTTTTCCTTCCCAACACCTATTGCATGCATCAGTTGCATAAGTGGTAATTTGAAGCCTTTTTAGCACAGCTGGATATTTTCACGGATTCTTTTCATCCAAGCATCATTCATTAGAGTTCCTTCATCTTTTTGTCTGCAGTGCACTTTATCTACAGAATGCTGGGATCTGTACAACGAAATAAAATGTACAAGGACTTTCAGGTCCTTCCAGTGTCGTATCTATCAGGTTTGAGACAGAGCAAACAATCCCATTTACTTGTCTTCCTTGAGGTACCTACTTATCTTAATTTATTCCATAATGACAAAGAAACTATTTTTATCAAGTTGCACATCATTGTTCCAATCCTTGTTGTGATTTGCATTACTACTACCATTCCAAGTGTTCTTTAAAGTATATATTTATTTAAATATAGGCTAGCATTTAGACAGGCTCAGGTTTGCTTTTCATTAATATTATGGCCTCTGTTCCACAACTTCACCCTTTCAATCAGGAAAAACTATATGTAGATAGAGGAGTTTTACTTCTCTCCTGTTTCTTGTTCTAGGAAAAAATAAGTATACTATGACAACCAACACTACTTTTTCAAGCATTTTATAATTAAACGTTTTGTAAAAACTGAAAGTGTTACTGGGAGAGAACAACTAAGCTTTTTTTTCTTAATTATTATAAATTCTAAACCTTTGAAATCACCTACATGAAACTACAAAGTGCTTTTTTAAAATAATGTGGCTTTCTGTTTCATTTTTTTCTCAATATTTTAATTTTATATCCCAGGCAATGTAACCACATTTTCTGCTCAGCATTGCCACTACTAATATAAAAGTGATGTGTGAGTACTTAACATGCATAATATAAATAGCTGACATTGTCAAAGAAAATAAAATAGGTGAAATAATATACTCACTGTTTAGGTAGGTAAAAAAAAGAACTTTCTTGGCAGCATTAGAGTAAAATTTATGTATTAGTCAAAGTTTCAGTTATATCTTCTTTTCCAAACAGTAAAAGACTAATTTAGCAGGTTTCAACAAGAATACTTGCTTCTAAGGTGGTCAACATCTCAGATCTGTTTTTTGGGGACCATTACCTAATTTCTTTTGCCTAATTAACTGACTGCCTAACTGCCTAATTTCTTGACTAAATGATGGATTTGGGGTAAATGGTGGACAATCTTTCTGTACTTTTTTTATTTGCTGTCATTGAAGTGCTTTATTTGTGGCACAGCAGGTTGTTTGAAGTGAAGTTTGATTGCTATGTGTTCTTAAATTGTCCAGTGAAATAAACAGTAAGATGGTAATTTTCCATGAAGGCGTAGTGTAATATGTAAAACAGAAAGTTGGATAGGACATTAGGATTATGAACTCATGAACCATTTTTCTCAAGGGTGGGAAGTGCTCCTAAATGAGCCAAAATAAGTTGTTCAAAAGAAAGTCTGAAGTAATGAACAACATCATTATGATCTCAACCTATTCAGCCAACTTATAAGATGGGTGGTGCTGCTGCTAGGATGGTTGCTGTAGTTTCAGTGCCTCTGATAGCTGATGTAATGTCTGCAGACTGTTAGAGCTATAAAATTACAAATCCAGAAACTGGCGTTTATTGGCGTCCTTCTTAATATAAAAGACTAAAAGCTGTTTGCTCTAACAAAGGGTTCACATTCAAATATTTTGTATTACCTGATTTGTATGGAACGTGTCCAGATAGTAAAAATAATAGTATCTTCTACGGTAATATTCTGGGGGACTAATTTCTTCTATACCATCATTTCAAGAATGTTTATCCCAAGTCATTTCATAGTGACTCATTATTAAAGTCCATCTTAGAGGTCTTTTGGAAGTGTTTTGCTTAATGGCCTCCATGTCCAGGTACATTTCAGCCATACTACCTGCTCTTGAACACAAAGCGAGATGCCCAGGCCTGAACGTTTGTTAAGCTTCAATGTTAACATACTGTTGAACTCCAGAAAGGTCAGGATTCAAAAGAGGCATCAAATATTCAACTTGCTCTATAGCTTTGAAACACTGCTGAAATCAAAGAACTTTGCAGTTCTACCAAGTATGAAGCATATGCTCAGTTAAAATTAATTGTGATGTATATTTTGTTTTGCCTTTAAAATAATAAATAATACTCAAGTCTTGACTACTCTGTAAAGTGCCTTGGGTTTACAAAATTATACACTATCATTCTGATTTACAAAGGGTCATCTGATCATCAAGATTTTCTTTTCTCTGTGCTTACTGCTACTTAATTAAATCTTATTAATTCTCATTATTCAATAGTAATAATTTAACTGAATCTTTATTCCCTCATTCTTTATTTCTAAGATCATAGCCTGGCCAGCAGCTAGACCTAATAATATCTTATGATGAAAAGTGTCTTGGTAGCCTAAGAATAAGTTCAGAGTGTATGAAATACAATTTTTAGAACATGACTTCCACTGTTCCTAATATTCTGTAGTTAAATGTCCTGGTAACACGAGGAAACCTGTAAATGGATCATTAAATCTGCATTTATAGATGTAAACAGTAGAATTTTTAAAGATTAAGACCAGAACATTTTGAATGAAGATGTGGTGGTTAGGGACATGGTTTGGTGGTGACCTGGCAGCGCTGGGTTAATGGTTGGACCTGATCATCTTAAAGGTCTCTTCCAACCAAAACAATTCTATGATTCTATGAATATAGATACTAGAGCTAATATGAATCTATTAGGGAAGAAATGTTAGCTGCCAGTATAGGATTTGGTGGATGGTTTCCCAATTAATAAGAAAATCCCACTTCTGTGGTTAAACAATTTCAAGTGCTCGTAACAGTGACAGAAAACTGGCAGGCAAAATGGTTATGCCTATGTAGGCGTTGAGATTAGTAATGCATTTTCTCAAGGGAACAATATTTGAACAAGACCAAGGTTTCCTTCTGAAACTTTTAAAACTAGAAAAAAAGGGCTATATTAAAATTACGTTTTACAAGAGCCTAATTTAACTCTGAAGGCGTTCCTCACAATTCCAGCATTATTGATTCTATCTTGAACTGCAATGCAGAGACAACTGAGTGGTTATACCTCTGGATACACCTCACCTGTAGCTTTAGAGGTTGTAGTCATGACTATGTACTGTAAAAGTGCACAGTAAATGATGCTGGACTTGTACTGGATCAAGGACAGGAGATAATGTTGGTCCTGAGGTGAATTAGTTCTCTGTAAGTGAATTTGTTTGTCCTGCCTTAACTCAGTGCACTATGTGTAGCTGTATGTGAAACAACAAACACAAAAAAACCCTCATTTTTTTTTAAAAGGTGGTATTTCAACAGTTATTTTCCAGAAGGCCTTCAGAGGTCTTCGGGCAGTTCAGATTTTTGCTAGTTAGAAAATGGCTTCCCAAGAATGATTTGTAGTTTCTGGTACTCTTATGGAAGCAAACACAGCTGAAGTTTAATTTTTTCTTTTGCTCACCAATGTTCTGTACTTTTTATATATTATTCTGTACGGAATCAGACCATATTTTTTTATAAAGCATTGTAACCATAGTGAGAATAGTATAAGTTCTGGGATGATTTTGGAAGGAAAGAAGTTGTTGTATGCATATACTCCTATGCATATGTTTACACGCACATATCAAAACAGCTTTACTGAGAATGTGGGAAACAAAAATATGTTTAAGAGCTGGCAAACAGGTATATAATTTATTCTTGCAGTACTAGGCTATCACAACAGACATACAGATGGATGGCTGAGAAAAAACCTGTCAAATTATTTTAAATCCAACAAATGCCTCTCTATAGACTTTGAAGGTTTTAGAAGTTTCAGAGCAAAGTATTTCAGACTGCCACAAAAAAAATCACAAGTTGCCATGCTTTTTATTTCTAAGCAGCACAAAAACCAGACCAACTGGTCTGTACCGTGAGTTTGGTTGGTAGGTAGGTACTTCAGTCAAAATATTGAATCATGTGGATCATGTGGACTTAATGAAACAGAAACATGAAATGTTCTTGTTGATGAGCCACTGAAGTTCTCATATTTGCACAGGTCAGAAATGAAACATCCTATTATCCAAAAAAACAGGTAACTGAAGTGGGCAGAAAAGCAATTTTTTGAAGAAGCCTAACCTGTAATTTGCAGTCATAGCAGAGATTCTACTAATTTTTGTCAGCTTTACTTTTGGCCACACTCTAAAGAGCATAGGGAAGAAGCTGGGTTGCTCTAAGGCACTGCAGGCAGTGCATTTTTGAAATTTGGTGGTTATAGAATCAAAGAATCACATAATGGTTTCTGTTAGAATGGACCTTTAAAGATCATCTAGTCCAACCGCCGTGCAATGAGCAGGCACATCTTCAACTAGATCAGGTTGTTCAGAGTCCTGTCCAGCCTGACCTTGAATGCTTCCAGGGATGGGGAGATGACTGCTAGGGAAGAAAGAAGGAAAACACAGAAAGCAGGACAAGAAAAAATAGAAAGAAAGAACACTTAAACTCTGAAGAATAAAATAGGCAGAATGTGATAGTATGCAGCAAACAAGAGCAGCCCAAGCAGAATCTAATAGAAAATTGACAATGGTGAGGAGGGAGAGGAGAACAGGAAAATCAGGTGAGGGAGCTTCTTGTGGGCATTGGAAATGGGAGTCACGACAGAAAGGATTTCTCTCTTTCTTAAGTATTATATGCATCGCTCTGCAAATTTACCTTTCAAAAGAATGCAAAATGTTAGGAAATTAGTATACTTTACTCACATGAGCCTATAAAGTTTTCTTTTTCCTTTACCAAATTCAGATACATGATCGTGCCAGTTGTTCTCTCATATGATGAACGTTAACAGTACAAGATCTGTGTTCCTGGTCTCTCAGCTGTTGTTTTTCCCCCCTTTTTCCTCCCTGATTTTCAATATTGTTTTCCCTTGTACAGGACAAATGCTAAATAATAAGACATTGTAATGGTATGGGCAGCTGAACTAGAAACACACTGATAGAATGGATGTCCTTAGCGAAATGCCATAGAATGGTGTACAAGGACATGTATTTCAGAATCAAATGCAACTGTAGTTTTGAAAGTTCACTTTGGGATTTGTAGCTACTTTACAACCTCATGTCTGTCACTGCTGGCAACCCTAAAGGGTGAAAATTACCCAGTCAAAAGCAATTACAGATCATCAGAGTGGAATCCGGCTTCTGCAGCCAGAAAGCAGTTACGGACATACAACTGTAGGCCAGCATTGCTATTCCAGCAGTTTGTAATCAAAGCACTTGTTTGTTCAGAGGAATTTTACTGTACGGTGGAGTTATTGACTGAATAGACTGTCTAAATAATGGCTTCTGTCTTAGGTCTGGTTGCCTAAGAGTTTTGTGTTTTCCTGAGACTGTGGGGGAAGACGATGGAGGTTGTGAAAAGACCTATCATAGTAGAAAAGAAAAGACAAAACGGGATATGCAGAAAGCGGAGGGAGTGCATTCTAATGAGAGAAAGAGAAGGGAAACAGAAAAGCCTTTCTATAGTGAGGTTTTACTTTTTTACAGATAAATTTTAAAAGGCATTAAAAACCATATAACTAAATGATATGAAAAGACAAACAGAACAAATAAAACAGTGAACTGACTGACAAAAAATGTCAGTCATACAGTCATGTATTTATTATAACAGAAACAAAATTTCATCTATGTAGTACTAAAACTAGAGACTGTCATTAATGATTCAGAATGGACAAAAAAAAGCTAACACACTAGGACAGAAAGGTTTCAGAGTTAAATGATTGCATCCACAATTTTATTCCTTAGGATTTTCATTAAGTTAAAGTAAGTATGAACATAAAACCCCCAGTCAAATCGTTGCATTTTCCATTTATAAACTTCTGCTTGTAATTTAATAATTTCTAAAAAAGTTACACAAGACTTAGAGCTGCATGAAATTCCTTTGCATTTCTCATTCAAATGGGTAAACTCATTGCAGCAAAAATTATATTGAACAAATATAATTTCATTTGCTTTTTACAGGTGATTCGATTATTATTATTTGACATAATTTGTCAACAGGCTTAGATAAACTTATTTCTGCCTTCAGATTTCTTTAGAAATCCTAGCCATCCCGATGTATTGTGGTGGGTTGACCCTAGCTGGACACCAGGTGCCTACCAAAGCTGTTCTATCACTCCCCTTCCTCAACAGAACAGGGGAGAGAAAGTATAATGAAAGGCTTGTGAGTCAAGATAAGGACAGGGAGATCACTCAGCAATTAGCATCACAGGTGAAACAGACTCAGCTTGGGGAAACTAGCTTAATTTATTACCAATCAAATCAGACTAGGGTAATCAGAAATAAAAATAAATCCTAAAATGCTTTCTCCCTACCCCTCTGTTCTTCCCATGCTCAAATTCACTCCTTCACTCACCTCCTCCCTCTCCTTCTCCACTGACCTTGATGTCTGCAGAGTTGTTTCTCTCATGTATTCTCAATTCTTTCTCCAGCTGCAATTGCTGTTGCACACTAACTTTTTCCTCTTCTCAAATATGTTATCACAGAGGTGCTACCACTGTTTCTGATGGGCTTGGCCTGGGCCAGCACTGGGTCTGTCTTGGAGCCAGCTGCCATTGGCTTTGTTGGATATAGGGGCGGCATCTAGGGGCTTCTCATGGAAGCCACCTCTGTAGTCCTCTGCTACCAAAACCTTGTCAGCCAAACCAAATACATGTATTAACCCTATTTGTCATTTGGGCAATGGGGTTGCTCACCTAATTTTAATAGCATCCATTTGAATTTGTGATAGATAATTCTGATTCTACAGAAACCTTACGTCCAAGTGACCATTTCTATTGTCATATCCTAGTGATGTTGGTTTTGTTGGGTTTCTTTACTTTCTGCAATCCCTGAGAATAAATTTCAATCTCAGAAGTGTCAATGAAATTTTATATAAAAATATGGTATCTGATCTTGCAGCAATAAAGCAAAAAGCAGCTCCATTATCTGTTTTACTGAAAGTAAGTGGCTCTTCCAAAATAGATTTTTTTTCCAAGAGAATACTCATGGGTTTCCTTTATTTACCTAACTTGAACACCACATGTCAACTTGTCACTGTGCTAACACTAGCTTGTAAGTTAGACATTCAGAAAGGGTTTCTGACTTAGTAAATTAAAGTTTTGTAATTGCCAGTTAAATTACCTGTCCGTGTATTTTATGGTGCCACTATACAGATACTAAAAATTCAGGTTTTGAGGCTGGTTTCAGTCTGTGTTGGAAATCGTCTCTGCTTCTCTGCTATTGTTGCTCCTTGTTTCACAAACAGTTGCATTGCTTCATCTCAGGATCTCCATCTTTCTTACTGTCTTAATTCTCCAAGATCTCTTCTATTCTTAGGATTCCCCAATTCTCTACTCTTAGAAACAAATGAAGCAAGTCTAAGCAGAAAGAAATTATTTACTTGTAAAAAAAAAGTGATAAAATACAGATAGCTGTGAAAATAGGATGGTAAATTTAAGAGGGGTTTTTATGGCATTTGATTATAAACAACAAAAATACAATGTTATCTGGAGGTTAAGGTTTATTTTTCATATTTGAAGCTGAGCAGATGATAAATGCATTTTAACAACTCCACAATATTTATGCCCCAGAGTTTGTTGCATTCATTTTTTAACTGATATCCAAACTGTTATGTTTAATGTTTGCACTGATACGAAGTCTGTGGAATGGCAATAGTCAGTGCAGACCAGTTACAGATTTTCTGGAAACGTGAAATATCATAGATTTAATTCCACCGCCTCCTGCAGGGTTGCAGCTTGGAGCTTTTTTCCACTGGGAAGGCAGAACCCTCGCTCTGCTCATGGGAGAGTCTGAACCTGTGAAGTGAATAGATCTAGGGACAGAAGAAAGACATTTTCAAAGGTTTTAGGTTCGTCTGAGACCTTTAGAGATTAACAGTTGTAAATAGAGTATTTGGCTTTGCAAAGAAAGGGCTAATAACAGATTTAAGAAGAAAACTGCATATAATGCAGTTGAATGCAAGTAGAATTACTTGAATAAAATTTATGGCACTTACCAAGTCCACTATATGATGATGCTTTTTTTTGACACAAAGGAAGTGATGGGTTTTTTTAAATGCACTCATACACTGTGATCCTTCATGCCAGCATAACTCTTAACCTTCGCTATATGCCATCCTACATTCTTCGTAAATATGTGGTATAATATTATTAATTTCTAAAAAATTATAACAGCTTTTCTTCTAAAATAAACTGTGGAAATAAGAGAATTTATCTTCCAATTTGAATTAGAAAGAGTTGTGTATCGTTGTAGTCTAGCAGTATGGGCTATATATATCTTAGATTTTGCTTTCATGTCACTTGAATTTAGCTCACAGATTAGAAAGCATAAATATATAGACTGACCAGCTGCAGGATGAAGACAGCTCATCTCACAAGTTGTATTGCACTATTATAGGAGTTTTGCCATTATCTTCAATCAGTGTAGTATCAATCCTATCAGCAATTGTTTCCATTTCAACTGTTACTTGCCTAGAGTCATTTTATTATCTTTCAGTGTGCTATATGCCTGTCTTCCCCTGGGAGGAAAGGAGGCTTTAGTGCAAAATCAGGAGCTGTAGTTGTATACAAAGAAGTACCAGATAACAGGGAGCATTAAGCACTGGAAGTATGGATGCTCCCAAGCTTGAGCAGCTGCTGGGATGCAGAACATTCTGTAGAAGTCATTGAGACTGAGAGGCCATCTTCCAGCAGTTCATAGGACAAGAAAAATAAAAACAAATTTGTTTCATCTATACAGTCAATAATCTCATGAAAAAAAGCTTTTTTTTTCATATTTTGTCAACACTTGGTTAAGCAAGTAGTTTTAATACATCTTGAAACAGAGTATTATACTGTTGAGATTTCTAGTTGTAAGAATATGGATGAAACAATAAAATAATGTGAATAGATCACACTGTAATGAAGCTGTCCCTACCGACATAATCTTACTGGTTTCACCCTGTGCAGCCAAAAAGGAAACCCAGTAGATGATCTATTTGGGGAAGTTTGGGGACTAAGGGTTATTTGGAGTGAATAGATTTATCACTATTGGTGTAACTCTTAACTTTCAAAGAGGAAGAGGAGGAGAGAGCAGAAAATATGAAAGGGATATGGGATTAATACAACTGCAGTTGCATGTAGAATCCTTATTATGCATTATTACCCTACATTATCCTCCAGTAAATAACATTTTTTGCTTGCCTCCCATCTTCTCATGTGTTTTCCCATATTCCTCTTTCTCCACGCTTTCCTTCTGTCAGTTTTCCCAAGAATTCTCTTACTTTGCATGCAAATTCATTTAGGAAAATTAACCTTTATAAAGGTCATATTTATACATACCTTTAGAGGATTGTTCTGAGGTGTCTTTTTTAGTATGAGTGGAATTGTCTCAAGACATAGTTCTCTTAATTTCTGATCAAGGAAAGCTGTTTTAGCTGTCTCACCTTAGAACTCTTGAGTTAGGACAGATAAATCTCATTTACCCTGTATACCTTTTTGCACAGTATCACATAGCAGGATACTCAGTCTTAAATTCTTAAATTCTTCAGCTCTTACAAATTATTAGATAAAACTGAGAGATTTACTGCATATGTTAGAAAAATATATTTTCACTGCATTTGGGGTAGTGACATGGGTTTAGAAGTGAGAACTGAAATGCTGAAAGAGAATTAAGATCTTCAACAACAAATTAAGGAGGCAAGAAAGAGAAAACAGCCAAAAAGATAGGATGGGAAATTGAATTCTCTTGTATACTGATGGAAAGATAATCCCAGAGAAGTCAGAGGGCAATACAAGAGGAAAGAAGCTGAAGATGGTGAAAGAAAAAACTTTGAAATTGTACTCGGCTAAAAGTAACGCTGAGTAAAGTCAATACTGAATGAAGCCTCTGTTTCTTTGGGAAGTAACCTGTATAAAATACAGGTCTGGGCTATAAGCTTCTCACTCGCAGTGATGAGCAGTTATTCCCCAAACTAATGCTAGTAACAGCACTGGAGATTCACAAATCTGGAAAAAAGGAGCAGTAAAACTAATACGATAAAATATCAATGAAAGTGAGAGGATATAACTAGAACCATAAAAGAGTAATCTTCACTGGTGATGCTCAACTAATACAGGAAATCGCAGGCATATGTTCTGGGGCAGCTATAAACCAAAACATTTATTGCATGACATTCTACTTACGGTTCCCTAAGTAACCAAAGATACATTCCCCTTGGCACAAAAGCTGTGTATATTACCTGACCTTTCAAAACAAATGGCATTTTCAATGCAACATGATTTAGTGTTTTTTTCAGTTTAATAAGAGAAAAAAATATGAGAGAGGGAAAAAGAAAAGAAAAAAACCACAATCAAATCTTGCTAAGGGACAGTAAGGCTTCACTTTAGGGATGGATTATGAAATATTAATAAGAGCATTTTCAAGAAAATTACAAAAAATAAGAATGGCTTTTAAAATGTTTAGAAATACTTAAAATAGAAAGGACTCAGTTCAATTTCAAAAATGTAAGAAGTATAATGAAGAGAAATAACAGTATTTTTGCAGAGAAACAAGAGAAAAAGAAAAAAAGCCACAACAAGGTGTCATTTTTTATGTCTTTACAGTTGTATATTAAGGAGACCTAACTATGGTACGCATGATGTTATTTGACATGCATGTCCCAAAAGTGAAGAGACAGTGCCTAAAAGAAACACATCTATCAAACAACCGTGTTAGGGTAGGAACAGTAGATGGTTAGAGTCTAAAAAGTATAATGTTTCAGCAGTAGCAGTAGCACAAAGAATGTTTCAGCCTTTTCCTATACAAAACATAGATTAAACATATATTTAAGCATAACAAAATAATCAGATAGCAGAGGCTCTGTAGGAAAAATGCAGGGGCAGCCTGGTGGCAATGTCAATGTAGCCCTGCAAAACTTTTCTCTACCTCTGAGATGCCTATATACTATTTGAAGAACCATCACAAGAGTGTAAATGTGTTCTAATGTGATGTACCTGGAATATAAACATGCCACCTTTTTTTGTAAGTGATGGGAGATGCTAATGTCCTCAAGACAGGTTTTGCAGATCAATGCCCTTCCTGCCCTGCTGCAAGTTGCTTTTCTACAAGCATTCGACAGAGAAAATTTAATCCCCAGCACTTCTTTCATACAGATTTCTCACTGGAGCTGATCTTTTCTATTGTTTCCTCTTGCAATCCAGATGACTGCACTCATGTAAAGTAACTTCTATGAACAGTGTCAGTGAAATCTGCAAGATTTCCTGTGGAGCAAGATCATACTTAGCATGAATGTGACTGTAGAAATAAGAATGCACCCCTGGAAACTCACTTGAGGTACAAATGGGAGAGCAAAAAGTGTCAAGTTTGTGCAATCAGTCACGGAAAGCACAGAATGAAGTTATTTTACAACCGATATTTTTAGGTAGTGTTATCTTACAACTTTTTCCCTTTTTTAAGTTGCTGAAACCTTCCTGATTAAAAATGGCTGAGGAATTATCTCTATGTAGAATTGATGATGCTGCAGGGGGACTAAGAAAGAAAGAGGGAGGAAAAGGATGGAACTGAGCTTCTATCAAGTCACCTGTGTTTACATTGCCTTCAGTGCAGGAGACCATAATCATTTCAGGTTTGCAGAAAATATGGGAGATGCTTATGAGTGTAACATGCTAATTTACCTTTTACAATTCTGAAAACATTATGAACTTTTTGTATGAAATAGTATGTATCTTCACCTTTAGGAATAACTTGTATTAGACTGCATTCAATCCCCCCTCCCTCTCTAGAAATTTGAATTTCTGGATTGAGGAGCTAGGATTTGCCCTAAATTTGGTGCAAAAGTATGTTGTATAAGAGGTGAAAAACTGTGGTTTGTATCTGGAGGAATTCCCCTTCTCTTCCTCCCAAAATTTGAAAAATTGATTTCTCGTAATTTCCTGTATTTCCCAACATAGAATCGTAGAACCATTAAGGTTGGAAAACACCTCTAAGATCATCAGGTCCAACTGTCAACCCAACACTAGTGTGACCACTAAGCCATGTCCTGAAGTGTCACATCTACATGTTTTTCTATCACCTCCAGGAATAGTGACTCCACTTCCCTGGGCAGCCTGTCCCAATGCTTGACCACTCTTTCAGTAAATAAATTTTTCCTAATATCCAATCTCAGCCTCCCCTGGCGCAACTTGAGGCCATTTTCCCCCCATCCTATTGGTAGTTACAGAATGATTGAAGAGCATATCTCTTCATATACAAGCTGCTTATGATATTTACCATAAATAACATGAAAAGCATATGGCAGAATTTGTTTCTTATAAATAATGCTCATCATACCTTATAATCCGGACCCCCCAAATACACTGTGCTTTCAGCACAATTAACTAACACAGCAGAAATGTATATATTCACAGTAGGATTTCCTAAGACTTTTTGTTTCTCAGTTTTAACTGCAAGTGTTCACTTAACCTTTCATTGTATGTCACCATCGTTCTTGTTAATTTCTCCAGGCACTCTCCATTTGATCCATAGGTCTCTTGGTTATGGTGCCTGGAGATGGTCACAGTATGCCACCTAAAAATCTTATGGATGATGAGTAATCCTGAAGGATAAATAGAGTGTTCTAAAAAAAAGAAGAATTTTATGTGGAAACATTTCAAAGCATACAGTGTGCAGGTGCCTTGATCTCAAAAGTAAGATTTGAGCTCAGAAAGAATATGTGCCATGCTGAGCTCCATACTAGAGGGTTTTACTTACTACAGAACAGATTCTGTTCCTAGTTGCAGGCGCCCAGTTCCCACTGACTTTTAAAATGTCGAACTGCATCAAAGTTAGATTCATTTTAAGCTCAATAACCTTCCAGCAGTTCAGGTTAACATACACATTTTAGTTTCTCTTTTCTCCAGCTTACAATACAGAACTAAGAGTATATATAGCTTCAGCTTTGTGCTGAAGGCAGAACAGAAGTCACTGAACCTATAGGTCTGCATAGTCAGAGCTCTAAGCAGTGTATTTTGTGGATCTGTATAGAAAAATACATAAAGAAGAGCTTTAAACTGGGAATGATGGGGTTGGAAAATGAGCCAATTGAGAACTTATGGGTGAGGATTAAAGAGCAGACCAGTATGTGTGACATTGTCATGGGACTAGCCTGATTATCTGCTGGGGGAATAACACAGCAGGTCATAAGCAATGCAGTAAGTTCCTGAATAGCGTTTGTGAAAGCTTCTTGAGATAACTGATAGAGGAGTCGATGAAGACAGGTACTCTGCAGGACCTCATACTCACAAACAAGGAAGGCTGCTCATTGGGGAGGTGAAAGTCAAAGGCAGTCTCCTGCAGTGACCATAAGTCCATAAGCCTGGAGTTCAGGAGAGTTGATTTTGGCCTCTTCAGGGATCTGCTTGGAAGAATCCTATGGGATTCCTTCCCTGGAAGGAAGAGAGGTCCAAGAAAGTTGGATGGTATGCAAGGATCACCTTCTGAAAGCTCAAAACTGGTCCATCCTGAAGAGCAGGAAGTCAGGCAAAAAAATTCCAGGAGACCTGTATGGATGAACAAGGAGGTCCTGGCAACACTCAAACATAAAAAAGGAGGCTACAGAAAGTGGAAGCACAGACAGATAACCTGGAAGGAATATAGAGGCACTGTCCAAGTGTATAGAGATGTAGTTAGGCAAGCCACAGCCCTCTTGGAGTAGAATCTAGTGAAGGTTGTCAACAAGTATTTATGTATTTGAAGCTAATGTAAATTGTTGCTAGCTATCATCACTTGTAAAATTACTTTCTTGGTATATGATAAAATTTTACAATGAATTTGGCAGAAAAAATAGTTCAGATTGATTAAATTATATACAAAAAGCAATATTAACAGAGAATTAACGTGGCTGGAAAGTCAAGTATTTGAAACCTTTGTTAATAAGCTCAAGAATGGAGGACTGCACGGCAGTTTCTTGTACTTTTTTTAACAGGCCAAGTCCATGCCCAGCTCCTATCAGTTTCATAAAATATTTTATACCTAACAGAAGTGCATGAATAGAAATGAGGAGCATACAGTGACGTGAAAGCCAGCTCCCTTGCAGGACCCCCACCAGCCTGCGTGATGGCTTTTACAGGAGCAGTGGAGATGTCAAATGCTGGGCCTCTCTGAGGGAGTATCTTTTCTCTAGAACAAAACAAGTCATGTTTTCTAAGAGAACTGTTCCCTAAAGGTGTCTGTTCTTAAAATTTCACAGGATTTACAATTGGTTTATTCCCTGTAAATGTAAATTTTATTGTTATTTAAACCATAAGACCTAACTTTCCTTAGCCATGGAGATACACAAAGCCTGAAGTTCACTGATTTAGGATTATAAAACAAAGGCCTAGGAAACAATGGCTGGTTATTCACAGCAGACATACTAAGTCAAGGAGGTTGCTCTTTTATTTAATCTTTTCTAAGGCTCTATGCCCAGAGATTTAAGATGTTTCCTGAATTTTTCTTATATTTTACTCTCTTCTTTCCTCTGAAGGTAAAAAAAAGCAGTCAAGGCACAACACATGCATCCTACTAGATTTTAGGAACTGGAGTTTTTTTACTGAAAGGATGATTGCATGAAGTCACTCAGATTTCAGTCTGCTGAATTATATAGTCCTACCATGACCCAGAAAACTTGAAATTTGAATTTATTCTTTGTAACAGCTGTAAATGCATGTGAGTAACGTTACATTTACCTGGGGTTTTTTCCTTTCATGGGTAAAATGAGCACACATCATGTTAATTTTTACTCTCTCAAAATATTTCAGATTACAGAACTTTTCACAAGGAAACTAATTGTCCTTTGCTGTGCTTTCAACTCAGTAAATATCAAGACAAACCTGAAGTTTAGCAGTTGAGAACAATGACTATCAATTGCCTTTTCCCCAGCTGTTCCTCATTAACAGCACAAAGTGTGCTTATTTAAATCCGTCCTTATCGCCTAGTATACAAGGAACAGTGAATACTGAATTCAGTAGCTATTAGAAGTACAGTAGATCAGATCTTCCTGTTTATTGATTTGTAAAGAACGGCCCCGTACTGCTTTGGCAGCTCTGAGTCAGTGAGAGAAAAGAAAGAAGCTTTTCAGCTCTTGGGAGGAGAATTGCTCGGCAACATTAAAGAGGGTCTTGTAGAAGCCAGTTTCCTTTGATATGCAGTCAAATTGGATGCGAGTGGAGTCAAGGTCAGGAGGCTGTGGTAATGCAATGAATATAGTGGGAGAATTAAAGGAGTGTTATTTTAATAAGTATTGGATGTATGCATGTTTATTAATACAGAAAATTGCCCTTCTCTTTTCATGAGAACAGTCTTTAGTGAAGCAAGTTTTGAAAAAGGAGATTGTGTCACTGCTGCTGCACTAAATATAGCTGTTTAGATGTGAATCTTCTATTCTTTTCCTCCTTTTCTTCTCATTTTTCCTCAGAATCCCAGGCATATTCAGCCATTTAGTGATTGTTTTAACCCTTTATATTGTGCATTTTTTAACTAGTGATCTCATTTCTACTGTCTAATGTTAATAAGTAGGAAAAATTGCTCCTCATACACCTTCACATAATTTGCCTGCATTTGGGGTAGAATAATTAGGTAATCAGTGTCTATGTATTATGCTGCATGTGCCCTTAGATGCCCTTACTAAAGGTGATTATTCTGACCTCAGAAGTTTATGCTGTTGCTGTGTGTTCAAATGAATAGTAATTTAAAGAAGTTTAAGCTCAAATCGAAAAGTCTAGCTTAACTGTGTGGGATAGGTGATATCCTGTCCCAGCCCCCTCACTTTTCTATCAATGATCTTAAAATAGGAAGTGATTTGACAAAATAGAACTTAAGGAAACCAGTTCCTCTTCCCCTATTTGAAGTTGTGATCTTGGTGGGTTGAAAGATGTTCTAATATTTGCCTATATTTGGTATATTTTATTTAGAAGTGAGAACATTCAGAGAACTTTAGTAAGGGAAAATTTCTTTTTCTTCTTAGGAGAAAAAAAAAGAATATTTTTCTCTTTACTTTATGTTGGTGTTCTAGCACTTGGCTAGCATGTCAGTAGACCTAGCAATGGTGAATCAAGAAAAGGGAGAATTGAAATGTTTTTTCCATTATAGTATTAATAATCCCCTATCAAAATAGCACATGACACTATTAAGTCTTTTCAATGACAGAAATATTTGGCTTAGAAATAGGGGTAGTAGAAACTGCTGTTCATTTCCATACAAAAGAAAAAAAGATATTTTTTTTTCTTAGAATAAAAATTGATTTAGAAATTGCAGATATGTAACAAAGTTTGTAGAGCAAACATAGAAAGAATGGAAAAAAAGCCACTTACTGCCTTATTTTTCTAGCAGTCCACCTAGAAATAAACCAGGGTGGGCCCCTGGAGTTGCAACATGCAAAGATATGTAATATACAATCATATAGACTTATTTGCTAGTTTGATGTTTTCAACTACATTGCCTTTTCAGATAATGTTGTCACTGGTGTCACATGTAGAGTTGCTCTGTTTTCAGAGATGGGGGGTGGGTAGGTGTTGTTTTATTTGGTTGTTTTGTTTTTTTTTTTAAATGAATACAAACAAAACAACTCCAACAACATAACATATTTTGAGTCACTGTTCTGCACGTTTCTTCTCAAGCACTTCTCTTCCTAGCCTTTTAGGAGAAAATAACAGTTATTTTCAATTATGGCAACTTGATCACAGTACAGGAGGCCAAGTGATGCTAATTTAACCCATATTTACTTAATAAGCTTCTTTATTTCCTTGCTTATCAAATATTCTGAAAAGAAATTAAATATTACAAATGTGGTTGCAGTTTAAAAATTAGAACAAGAAGAATATTATTAAATCTACAGGAAAGAGTCTTTGCAAGATAGTAAAGCTTTCAAGCGAGGAGAGATGGGCGTATAATGTATCTTTTTAGCTGTTTCACTAGCATAGCAGCAGTTGAACTGAAGTGTGCTGTGGTACAGCAAAGGTGTTTTTGTTACAGTGTCATTTAGGAAGAGCTCCAGGTGTTTGTGGTCTTTTGCTCGAGAGTCTGCATTTGCACGTTGACAATTCACATTGGCCAAAATGCAGTTGAATGCTAAATGTCTTTTAAGAAGCACTGTAAGAGACATTTGAATATATCAAGAAGAGAGACGACTAAACAGTGTTTAATAGGTAACTAACATTTTTAGTACTTTTGTATGCTTTGTTCTTCATCTTTATAAAAGGGTGTGTCCAAACAGAGGACTGTGATAGGAAAGTGAATTAACTTATAATTCAGGTGTGATTCTTGAATTAGTTTGGAACCCACAGAAATCTCTTTCTGAATTGCCTCAAGGCTAACAAGGGTGGAGGCATTCATGTACCCACCTGTAACATTCCCTGTTTGCCTGATGTTTTCTCACTACACATTATCACTAGCTTCATTGGCCATTTGTCTGTGACCATTTAAGATTCACAAATAAGACATTTTTTAATAAATTCCCTTCAAAATTCATTGAATGTGAATCCTCTAAGTGTGCTGGGCACAAACAGGCATTCAACCAGTCACCTTTACTTCTACAGCACTGGAGCCACTCATTTTGCAGAGTACATTTTAGCCTAGTGATCAGAGATCATTTGTCCAGGAGGTAAGCACCCCATCAAAGCTCTGGGGAAAACTGGGACAGTGATAGATCTAGGCTGAATATTATGTTGTCCCAGTATGGAATTTGTACCTCTGAGAATACAAGATTGATGGATCGGGAGAGACCATTTTTATAGCTCTTTGCTGGGGCCACTCATTGTTAAAGGCACAACTTTAACAGCCTGATAGGATGTGCCTCCTTCCACCATCACATCTTTCTGAATGGCCAGGAACTCCAGCATACCTTAATAGGTGGTGTTGTGTACTTCTTGAGAACATGGAGAATACTGAGAATCAAACAACTTAATTTTCCATCTTGATCTAGGCCTATTTTGAACTGTGGGCATAGGCACAAAGAGTGCTCTACATGCATTAAAAATGTTCTCAGTTAAAGCCCAGCAGAATTTTTTTAAAAAGGAATTAATAACCCCAGCTCAAATCCTTATTCTGATTTTAGTGGAGCTATTATAACAAGTGTTTTCAAGGTTGAAACCCTACATTAAGCAAAGTGCTTACAAACTATTCTTAATAACTACATGACATAGCTTTGATTTTGTTATTGTTGTTATTTTTTTATCTGCACCTGATTGTATATTCGGTTCACATTGCTGCATTCAAATGATGGGAAACAGAACTTGTTTCACCAAATGTTCCCAAGGTCTTTAAAGGAGTGGAACTTTAAATAACATTTTTCTTATTCATTTATTTGTTTAGGAGTATCTGCTTTTGTACCATGTCAGTATCACTTAAAATCAGTACAGAATTTTTAATATTACCATCTTCAGCTTCAAGTATGATGTTTACAGGGTTACTGCGGCTCTTATTTATGATTGAAATAAGACAAATATTATGTAAAACAGTGGATTAAATAATAGAAATGCAGGTCTCTTCAAGCATGTATCCTCAGTGAAGAAAAACAACAGTTCAAGTATCCTGATTACAGAAAGTCCTGATGTTTGTTTTTAAGCCAAAATCATATTACAATATATTTTGGTCAGTTAAAGCCAAATTCTTCTATCTTAGAATCATAGAATCATTTAGGTTGGAAAAGACCTCTAGGATCATCTAGTCCAGCCTTCATCAAACATCTCCCTAATGTTTAGACCATGGCTTGAACCTCCAAATCTACCTGTTTTTTGATCACCTCCAGGGATGGTGACTCCATCACTTCTCTGGGCAGCCTGTTCCAATGCCTGACCACTCTTTCAGTAAAGAACTTCTTACCTCTCATCCTATTGTTAGTTATCTTGGAAAAGAGACCAGTACCAGCCTCACTACAGTCCCCTTTTAGGCAGTTGTAGAGAGCAATGAGGTCTCCTCTCAGCCTCCTCTTCTCCAAACAAAACAATCCCTATTCCCTCAGGTGCTCCTCATACAACATATTCTCCAGAGCCCTTTCACCAGCTTCATTGCCCTTCTCTGCACCTGCTCCAGCACCTCAATGTCTTTCTTATACTGTGGCACCCAAAACTGGACACAGCAGTTAAGGTGTGGTCTCATGAGCACCAAGTACAGGGGCACAATCACCTCCCTACTCCTGCTGGTCACACCGTTTCTAATACAGGCCAGGATGCCGTAGCCTTCTTGGCCACCTGGGCACACTGCTGGACCCCCAGGTCCTTTTCCACCAGGCAGCTTTCCAGCCACTCCTCCCCAAGCCTGTAGCGTTGCTGGGGGTTGTTGTGGCCCAAGTGCAGGACCCAGCAATTGGCTTTGTTAAACCCCATACAATTGACCTCAGCCCATCACTCCAGCCTGTTCAGATCCCTTTGCAGGGCCTTCCTACCCTCGAGCAGATCCATGTCATCAGCAAATTTACTGAAGTAGCACTCAATCCCCTCATCCAGGTCATTCATAAAGATATTAAACAAGACCAGCCCCAGAACTGAGCCCTGGGGGACCCTACTTGTGACTGGCCACCAACTGGATTTAACTCCATTCACCACAACTCTCTGGGCATGGCCATCCAGCCAGTTTTTAACCCAGCAAAGAGGGCACCTGTCTACGCTGTGAGCTGCCAGCTTGTTCAACAGAATGCTGTGGGAGATGGTGAATCTTGATTCAGATTAAGTACTAGCTGGCTTTTTATTTGCTGTTTACTTCACAGGCACCTCCAATTTTTCACAAAATCATTTTGTTCTAAGGAAAACTACACTTGGTTCAGAGCATAGCATACAAAAATACATAGGATACTGTTTGTGCGTACGTTGGGGAAACCTGTTTCCCGTGACTTGAAAACAAGACAAAATTTAAAATATGGGAATTGCAGGCCAGTGAGAATTTTTTTCAGGAATCACAAATCAGTTATGAAGACTTCGGTGAATATGATTGTCCTTCTCTAGGTGCTTAGGGTGTAAGCCACAAAGCCAAATCCGACTCTGATTTTATGGATCAGAGAGACATTCTTCTGTAACTTTAAGTAGTCATTATTCAGATGGGATTTTTTTTTATTGTTCACAATAATCTCAGTTATTGTGGGTTCAAATTATGTTATTTTATTATTTACATCTCAGTCTTGGTAAAATTCATAAGGACTGCCTCTAACAGTCTTCCTTGCTTCGCCATCAACAGTGAGTTCATATTTTGGCACGTAAAAGGTAGTATGCTAAGTGGTATTTCCTGTCAACCAAACGGAATAACTTTTTGTGTTCTCGGGTGGTATTTCCTGGGGAATACTCAAAACTTTCCAATGCTTTATTCTTCTCTGTATTGACAAAATCTACCTCTAGACAGAGGTATTTCCTGGCTCACATCCAAGACTGTTCACTTTGAAAATTTGCCCTGAAGTGCGTAAGGTATTTTATTTTGCTGGATATATATATGTCTATATGTATATATGTCTAAAAATCTCAGTTTAATAATCTTGTACAGCTCAAAGCTCACCTGGATATTTTTAAGTGATTGAAATTCTCAGGTTTAGCACACTTAAAGAAGTTGTATGGGCTGTGAGCTGGCAGGGGTCACACATACCAAAGGGTTCCCATACTCTATTCTTGACCACAAGCTGGCTGTTGTCATTCTCCTATATGAAGCTGCTCCCTGCTGTGTATTTGTAGAGCTCTCATTCTCTTTAGAGATTCTGCATGCCAGAAAGTATCCTCAATCCTAGCTGAATTACTGAAAAGTGAGTACTAAATATAAAGGAGGAGCCTTATGTTTCCTTACTAACAAATAATGCCCTAATGATGAAATAGGTATGAGACTTTTTTTTAAGAGGATTCCATTTTTCCAGTATTTTTTATTTCATGTGTTTCTTGTATATGTTTAAGATTATCTTCCTAGTCTTCACTGAAAAGCCATTTATTGATTAAAGATAATATCACATTAGTTTATGCTTCTATACTTAAGCTAATGATATTGATGACCAGAAGCTGTCCTGTCATTGTTTTCTATGCACTTCCAGACTTTCCTAGCTTATATCTGTGCTGTGAATTAGGTGTGAACTCAAGCCCAAAGCCAGTCCTTAGTATAAAGCATTGCCTAACAGGACATCTGTCCATGCAGTTCACTCTAGGCTTAAACTGTCCTTTACCCAGCTGCTTTCTACGCACAGTTTCAGAAGTTATCCAGAGTTCAGCCTCTTCCTAGGCTTACTATTGTCTAGCGATGCAATCAGCAAGATTAAACAGAAAAAGCACAGGACTGAGCCAGCATGTGCCTGCCTTAAACCTAGCAGTATAAATGTTGCTCTGTGAGCAATTCTGGATTCAAGAAAAATGTAGAAATAAGAACAGAGGCTACGTGGTGATATGCTAGTAGCTGAGCTATGTGGGGAGATGCTGGTCAATAGGGGCTAACAAAAAATCACATTAATTGTGTCTGTGTATAGGAAGCCAGAGGAGAAAAAAAATGGAGGAAGCTGCAGGAAAAGCATCTGAAAAATGGCTTAAAGAAGGGGGAGCTTTTTGATCATAGTATCAGTATTGAAACTGTAAGCAAAGAAATCGTGTCTTGATTTCTATTGCATTTAGTGAAACAAGATTTTGGGGCCTAGGGGTTATTTGGCAAACAAACACAGCCATATCAAAGAGCTAGTTAATTCTGCCATTATTTTTCCTTTCTAGCTGAATCATGTCCAGCTGTTACACCTTCCTACCAACAACCAGAAAAATCCCTAGAAGTTTTATAATGTAGATTGCTTTTTACTCATGCAACCTATTTGTTTCATTGTTATGTGTCTCACAATTAGGACAATAAAAAGAGACCAATCATTTTTACCTTCTGCTTTGCCAGTGTTCATACAACACTTTTTCCTACAGGCAATATTTTGCTTAATGAATTTCTAAAATATTCTATCATTACCTTTAAACACTTTTGATGCTTTACCTAATCCTTTTCTTAGATCTAACTTAGTGATGGTATCATTTTAGCATAGAGGCTAAAAAATGCTGCTGGCAGATGCCATTCATACACTATGGAATCTTACAACAACCAAGCCCTCTTGGCTGCTTGCTTCATACTTTCCTGGGATTTTCAAGGGTAAAGATGAAAACCAATCTTACAACTAGCATCTGTGTTTTCATGCAGTATACCAACCCAACAAAACATTAGGAAATACATGTTCTTCAAAGGACTTGTCCAAGGAAAGAGTTGAAGGGCTAGAGTTTGGCCGATTAAAAGAACAGAGAAGTGTTCACACCAGATGCTCTTTGGTTACCCTCATTTCAGCACTCAGCTAAAACATGGTTATCATGTCCACATTAAAAGAGGTTACTTTTCACATGCTGATTTATAATAGTATACTCTCAAAAAGCACTTTTGAGGTAGTTCTGTAAAAGCATTAACATAGAAGAATGTTTCTGACCTCAATACTGGCAAGCAACAGTTATATTCTCTTCAGGTACGTAGGCCAATTTGTAATACCTTTATTTATCTGCCTTTTCTTTTCAACTTGTTCTACCATTAGTTAAAGTTGGGGGGATAAAAAACCACCAAAAACCAAACTCCAACCTTTTTTGGCCTACTTCCTTTTGGATAAGACATATTAAATCTCAGTTAAGCCCAGAGGGGTAACAATTGTTGCAGGAGCCTGCTTAATTTTAAACAGAATGTTGTCTAATGAAAAAAGTATCTGACTATAATTGCTGCTTGTTACATGTTTAGAAGAGAGTAATTTTTTCTCTCCTCTCTTAACAGGTGGCCATTGATGAGCGCATCAGGCAACTGCATGAAGCTCACAGGGATTTTGGCCCTACTTCCCAGCATTTTCTTACTAGTGAGTAATTTCCCATTTTTCTTGCTCAGCTTGCATACACAGTTAACTGATATTTTTGCAGCCATGTGCTGGTTATCGGTGCTATGAATTTCTATTTTAGACTATATTATAATGTTGTTCATTTTTTTTCATTACTGGGAGCAGAAGACTGTTAAATAAGTTCATACAGTCCACGGTAAAAGGAAAATGTCTGCCAGTAGCAAGTCTGTTTGTCCGTACATCTGTCAGTGCAGGGCTGGTCTTCAGTGTTTTAAGGTTCACTTTTAGGACTAGTGAATTAAAATGATATTAAAAATTGTAAGAGCTTCTGATTATTGTAACCTGGAAAGGATTTTAAAAACATAAATTTAGGTTATCTGTTCAAAGAACTATTCAGCTCCAAAAAAGGGCAAAATAAGGCAAGAAAACTATTTCCAGGATTTGATCTCTTAGCAGAGCAGTGAGACGATCAAAACCATAGTAGGAAAAGTTGGCAGAAGAATGGCAGTTAAGTAATCTTTTTACAACTCTGCATAAAATACTATTTTCGGTAATATTCCCACTCCACCTCCACATATGCTCTTTTGCCAGGGATGTTTGAAGTACATTGAAAGACAACTTGAAACACCTTCAAAGCTTCAAGGCAGTGACTAAACTGAAGCTTCTTAAAGGCCATGTATTTTCTATTGTACTTCAATTAAGGAAAGTAAACAGTAAAACTTTATTTAAGAGATTTTATCAGCAGAACAGAACACAGTCACAGGATAATGGTCTCCTACATGCAGAGGAACAAGCTATCTAGACATCAGAAATAGATGTTGCTATTATTGCATGTCCACAGTGGGGTAGAGGACAAACTTTTTTTCAGCTGATACTGCATTGTAATTTTAATTGGTTAACCTTTTTCCACTGAAAATCTCAATGGGAAGCTGAAAATTCCCAGTGGGGTGAACTGCAAATTCAAAACAAGAGTCAATGCTATGCCATATAGGCATAATGCAGGTTCACAATGACTCAACCCTGCGTCTTACTTTGTCAAAGTATGATCCTGTGAAGAAACAAGCCCTATTTTTATAATTTCTACTACTTTTTCGAAACATCTTTAAATTATTTCTTAATATCAGTGGGAATTATTTGTCAGCTTGGTATGTATAGCAAATCAGACTTGTCAAGACTGACTGTGTGAGAATTGTTATGGGTATATGACATGAATGCAATATGTAAGTAAGCAGATGCCGGCTTTGCTTATGACACACAGTGTGTTCCTGGTGAAAGAATAAATTTGAAGAGTAAATTAAGCAAGCCTATACTGCAGTCTGGATGAGGCTAGAGTGACCTAAACTATGGTATCACAGTGAACAGCACCGTCATTGTTTTCTGTGCTGGTGCTGAGTTGCCTGAACTTCTGTGACAGTTATGTCCTAAACCCCTTCTGCCTTATTACTGATAAACTAGATCAATCCAAAGTTGCTCAGTATTATGACAATCACCTCTTCTAGCCCACCCAGCATTAGTGTGACACTGAGACAATACACTGTTCTTCTGTGTACTAACCAGAGCCAGCAGAGTGAAAATCATTCCAGACACTTCTCACCACTTGAGGATTGCTTTAGGAAAAGGAGCGAGGTGAAAACACACTGACTTTGAAAATGGCCAAATCACTGAGAAAATACAGACATATGTATTTGTTTCCTTGTTCTCTCTCTCATTCTTAGATGTGTGTGCAAATATGTATTCTTACAGGTGCACGCAAAAGTTAGGTATTTGAAGCACTGAAAATATCTACAGAATCTTTCCCCAAGTGTAAGTGTTCAATCACTGAAAACTACCAGTGCATCTATTAGTGTCATCTTTCATTAGCATCAAATTCCAAAAGTGTCAAATTCCTCAGTATTGTGTACTATTATTACACCTGAGGAAAATAGGCTTTTAAATGCCTTTAATGTACTACCTCAGCTGCATACCTACACTGGTGGAAGCACATCTATTGGAGTGGCAGTGCTGCAGGAGAGAGGGTGCCAGAGTCTTTGCCATCTAGCACTGGTTTTGTTTCGGTATCGGTACTTCTGGGGATTGAACAAGTCAAACATAAGGGTTGGCGAACAGAGCTGAGCAGGTCAAATTAAGGTGAATTTAATCACTTGTAAGTGATCTTTCAGTGTGTGGCAAAAAAAGTCCAAGTTGGATCAGTCTAGCTGTGGCAACAACAGTGAAAAGATGAATTATGGTAATTCTGCTCTCTGGTTTTATTTTATAGGCTCAACTCACACATATTTTTATCTAAGGAGCTGAGATACACATAAGATCAAGGCAAACTGTAATAAGTAGGGAAAATAAGCAATTTATTGGCTATTTCATACCTAATTTATACACCACTAATGATCAGTTCACCTCCTCAAACTCAGCATCAACTTTCCCTCTACCATACATGCTTGCTCACCTTGAGGTGCGAGTGATGATCTTCAACTCCCAACTCTGTTTATGTGGTCATATGAAAAGTTGTACTTTTAAAGTTGACCTACCTTTAAGTAGTTCTGCAAAAAGGGTGGTACTGTAGTCAGGTTTGCATTAAATCAGTGACTGAATTACATTTCTTTCCAATCTGGAAGAAATAAATATGAGCTGCTCATCTGCTGTAATTTTTTAAATGTGTTTCTGTATATTATTTTTTATATAGAAATTACAGCATCATCTGTCTGTTTCTGCTTGGTTGGAACTGAAGTTGTGTAGGGCTGTTGAAAACCTGGCACAAAGTAATGGGGGAGTGATGCAAGAACCTCCTATTTTTCATGTCCTGTGTAAGGAATCAAGTGGTAGTCCCTGTTTCTAAGCACTTGCAGTCTGTTCTAAGAGCTATTCTTACTGCTGTTTCTGAGAGAGATGGGAAGGAAGGTGTGAGCTAGAGAGATAAGGAGTGAAAAAAAAAAACAAAACCCCACAACAAAAAGTGTCCTTCTTTGTAGCACTTTTAATTTAGGGACAATTTTTCTCCCTTGTCCTTTCTTGCAGTTCAACCTTCTCTTTCTACTCTTTCTTCTTCTAAATGACCAGATTACAGTGTTTATCTATATTGTGGCAGAGGAAAATTCAGACATCTCCCAGCTGTGAGTTAAAAAAGTAATAACAAAGGAGCTAGTATACACTTGTGTCTCTTTCACAAGGCTTTGGGCTGTCCTCAAGTACACAGGGCTCTCACCAAAACTGGCCCTTACTTTTCTGCTAGCACATAAGCTCGGCTCTCTTCAGGCATCCTACATTTTCTGCTGTGCTCTCTCACCACAGCCCCTGATTTTCTGATCAGTCCTTCGTGCTTCCCCAAACTCAGTTCACTCTGCCAATCTCCACAGAGTCCCAGTTACTCCTCATTTATTCCTTGCCAAGGACAGAGGCTCCCAGTATTCACAGCAATTGTTGTTAAGATATAGCTGATAAACGTATTGCATGTGCAAGACATTGTAACATGAATCCATGGAGTGAGTGTGTTGGTTTTGAAGGTTTTGCTGTTTTATTAGGATGATTTAAATCAGGGTGTTTAAAAAAAAAAAAAAGGAAAAAAAATCTCCTTTCTATTAAGCAGAAACTGGTAAATATTTAGCAAAGTAATTAAAAAAATCTGTGATCCTTTCATGGCTGATAGTGCTTAATTTGGAAACTATATACAGTAACTGAAGTGTGAAAAAGAGTACCTGCAAATTTCAAACACAATTCCAGCTCCAGAGTTTTCAGTGACTTCTCTGGAATGTCTCTGGACTTTTTTGAATTCTGATTTATTTTCCTCTGTGATGCTGCCTCTTACAAAAAATGAGATTCAGTATCTCTTATTGGAGGACCCACCTATATTTGTCACAACCGTTATCACTCTTTTTTTTTGAGATGCAATAAATGAGAAGTAGGATTGATGTCAGATTGTTTTTAATATCATTAGCTGTGCTAGCCAGCCTCCTATCAATCCTGTTTTTAATGTGATAGCTCATTTGTGTGCATTACTTGTGATCACTGAAAAATAGAAGGTATTGCATCTTTTAAAAGCATAAGCCAACGTTGTAATTTACTCTCCAGCTCCAGTATGAGACATCTGTTAGTATGTACAGCATGTCAATGAAGTGACTGCATGAAATAGTGTTCTGATATTGCTGTCAATTATTTAAAAGTGCAACTAGGAGATCCCAGGTGCTGCTTGTGATTCCCAAACTCAGAGAACATGAACTTTCATCAAGGTGAAGAACCTGGAATTACAAGGAACAGAAATAACATTCAGGTTTGCAGGTCTAAAAGGTTAATTACATCTAGCTAAGGTTTTGTGATTTGTATTTCCCAGGCTACAAGCTTCTGCTACCTGGATACTTCAGTACCAGACTTTTAAATCTGCATACGTAAATATGTGCCAGGAACTATGTTTTATCTGGAGACAGCTAACTATGCCCTTAAGTTTTGGACATCCAAGCAGGAACAGCACTGACTTCAGCATGAAATGAGGCAGCCATGACAGCTTTCATTCAGAAACTGAAAGGTTACAAATGCTGGAGCCAACAGTTTATGTTGCAAGCTAGCGATCAGAGTGCATCTGCAGCATTTTATGTCAGACAAGTGTTGCTTAAAAATAAAAAAAATTATCCCAGGAGTGGGCTGTGTCACCTGGGTCTCTCCTTCATGGTTTAAACTCAGGTTCAGATCTGCTTGGTTTTTTCTTCTTCTTCTTTCTGTGCCTTCAGTTATTTAGGCCACTCTCCTGAGAAATTGGAGATGTGGGTCTGAATTCCTTCAAGCTGGGAGAGAAATCAAGTACTCAAGTCTCCCACCTTCTGGGTGAGTGCTTAGATTATTATGCAAAGCAAAGATTAGTGAAGCTCTTTCTTGCACAGGCAGATGTCTTTGAAAGGGCAAGTCCTGCTAATTAAGACATGTGACTTTAAAAATGACAAGGCTCTAGGACTCTTAAGACACTTTACACTGATAGATTATTTTCCAGTGCTAACAGCTATATCTTTCTCTCTTATTTCTCACTGCGTACATTATATTGGCTTCCAGATATCAGTTTTGACATGCAGACTTTGGAGACCATGTCCATTTACCCATGTCTTTTGGATATACGATTTAATATTTTTAGATGTCATGTTGAATGTTTTGAGTAGAAAATATGACCAAGTAGTAAGTTAGAGGACAAGTGGTCAAAAAAAAGTCAGCCTAACTCTGAGAACTCTCTGGAAGCAAAGGGCTTTTATTATTGCATTTAAATACAGTCACATTAGCTAGAGGAGCCTGATTGCTAGAAAACTTTCTTCTGCTTTCATATAAATGCAAAATGACTGCATGTGCTTCTGAAAAAGGAAAAAAGAAAACGATTAAAGAAACAGCAACAAAAAAATCACTGGTCCTGCCATTATTGTTGCCATCATTAATTTGTAGCAGCGGTGGCCACCAATTCAGCCTCAAGACTTGTGTGATGTGTAAATCAGGTTTGAAGTTAGGAGAAAATGTCTTCCGTCCATTTCTTCCTTGTTTAGAATATCATGGCCATAGCCACAAATTTTGCTAGTGTTAGCCTTTGCCTGACTGCTAAAGGTTTGTAAGAGAAATATAACATCAGCATATTTTGAGAGAATCTCTTTATTCTTACTTTTAGAATTAAATTAGTAGAATTAATTTTACAGTGGAAGGATGTCATCGGGTAATATGATCACCAGTCCTTCTCTTGTGGGATTTAATTTTTACATTATATTTTCTTCTTGGGAAAATCACAGAGAATCTCTCCATAAAACTTAATCATATATTCGATTCACAGTGAAATAGGATTTCCTGAATTCCAGTTTTATACCTATGTTTTCCTCTTTCCTGCTCTTTTGTGCTAAGTGACCCTTTCCACTATAACATGTTGGGATACAAATTTCTGAACAAAATTAAGCCAGTTTTCAAATGATGATGTTCTCCTGATCTCTTCACTTAGAAGCAAGTTAATTTTCCTTGTAATTAATATCTTGTGTTTGTGAAAAAAAAGCTTAAAAAAAACCCCAAACCTTACAATGTCAGTTAAAAGTAATTCCTTCTAAATGTCTCTCTCTCTTGTGTTCTTGCTTTTCATTTGTCAAAAATTTGAAAATACTTTATAGTATTTATTTTAAAGCAGAGGGTTGTTTTTTTTTTTGAAGGAGAGGTCTTAATTTTCTTTATATCAGCCTAATTTCTGTATTTTATCCTTGGCTGTTAAACAATCCTATATTCTGCAATGCTAAATAATTTGCAAGTAATCAAATAGTATTTTTTATCCTTAATACGACTCAAAAGATGGGTTATTGCCTATTATATTTTTGTCCACTGTCTGAATTAGTGTATTGCTAAGACAGAATCTTCCCCCCAGTATTTTATAATCTTTTTGGAGTAACATGGGATCCGTGAAGCCGAAACAAAAACTACTTCATTTTATACACTGTCAAGTTTAACTCCGATACATTTAATCACGTGCCCACATTATCATGAGATGTACATTGTGTTCAGTTCAGGACATTCATTTGTCCTCAAACTCCAGGACTGTGGTACAATAGGCATATTTGAGAGATATATATATATAAAAAACATTTTTTCTGTTATGATTTGCTATATGAGACGTGAAATATTTGCCAAAGATATATTTTTCTATTTCTCTAATTCCGTTTGCATAAAAATCACATCAATCTGATTACATCATTTGATGACCTCATTTGATGAGCCAGCTTTAGAATTTTATTTTTAAGAACATAAGAGTGCAACAGAAGTTAGCAATATGAACTACCTGTAACTTGAGGTATGTGAATCAATATCACTTTGCTGCATTTCATGAAGTATTTCTTTATTAAACAAGTTAATGCTTGTATTTTTGCCATTTTACAATAGCGTGACATTTAAGAAAATGTGCCTTAGATGGATTTTATATTTCATATTACAAGTGGCATTTGGAAACTTCTGGAAACATTGTTCATGATTAGAGGTGTGCATTATTTAGATCATATCATAATATTGACACTGGGGTGCAGGTGAGAAATCTTAACTTGGCCATAAAGATTCCAGCAGGAACACAGGATGGAAGGGCTTGTAAAATGACCATCGTTGTTGGTCCTGGTCACAGGCTGAACTTTTTCATGACTAATAATCTCTTCTTCAAATTGGTTAGAAGTGTTCTGAGTATGGTATATTCAGTAAAAGTCTGCATGTGTGCTACAGTGACAGTGCTGCTAGCAGTTGTTAGCATTGCAGGAAAGGGACGAGTGTTTGCTCAGCAGAATCCAAGCTGAGAGGGAGCTCCCTATCTACAAAATGCCCACAAAGCCATCCACATGTACAGCACCACAAACTAGGGCTTGGAGAGCAATAGACTTCACGCTGTGTAGTCCTTATGAAAGACAGGTTTTGATTGATGTTTCTGCCTTGCAACTTCTAAATTGTGAAGCTGATGTATTCTGACAACTGTTTCTCAACTACGTAGTGCAACATTAGACCTCAGTGCTATACAACACGATACGATTGTTCTTTGTTTTCATCTAGTACAATAATAAATGCTCATAATTTAGAAATCAATTCTCTATAAATCTGACGGGGAATCATATTTTATAGGTGTATGCCAACGCTTGTTGCAAAGCGTCTCAAAGAACTCATCGATTATGCAAACACTTCTATTGTGCTGCTGTCACGCAGGCATACACGTATTGGAGATGGCATCCTGCCAGCATGTATCATGAACTGATTATAGAGGAGAAACATTGCTCTAGCATATTCTTCCAGGAAGAGAAACATAAGCTCTCATGGAGAGCAATGGTTTCTCATTTATAATGCTGTTATTTAAAAATAACTGGAATAGTAATCAATGCATCTTCTTTGAAAGGTTAAGGTACCTTACACAGATGTGAACTTCTGATTCTCAGGGAATCAGAGTCTTTCCAGATGCAAAGATTGTCTCATCATTTCATCCTCCCTGCCTGCTTTTATCTGAAGTCACCAACTCCATACCTTGCTGCAGTGAAAATAATTGGTATGAAACCAAACTTTAAGTGAATAAATTCCTAGCTCCATGTTTGCATAAAGATACTAATGGTGATAATGCTAGGTAGAACAACGTAAGCCATGCAGGTAGAGTTCCTAGGCTGAATCAGTGAATTATTAGCATTATTAAAATGTTGACAACATTAAGCACCTTGATGAGTTGCTGCTACTATGGCCACCAAACAGGTATTGCAGGTCTTGATTGTGAATATAAAAATATCAAAGAAAACAGTAATTGAGAGGACATGTGTAACAGTTTATGGTGTATGGGCACTAGGCGGTTCTACTTTGTGGTTTCTGTCCTAAAACTGTTTCCCAATACTTTAACCGTTAGTGACAAATAGGAGTCAAAAGATTTTGTTTGTATTTACAAGTGAAAATGTGCACCCATGCTATTATCTAGTGACTAGAAGTGTGTGCTGACTATGTAAATAGGGACCACTGAGAGCAACTTTTAAATGTGGACATACTAAATTTACTCTTTGAATAGCTGGAGGAGAAATAGTTTACTATTAGGAAACATATATACATATATGTATTTTTCATTGTTTGTAGTGCTAAAGTGAAATATTTATCAGATTTTTTTTTTTGTAATATCAACGCAGATAAAATTATACTTTTGGCCTATTTAATATTTCATTCATACCCCTGGATAGATTAAAACACTGCTGAAGTTCAGAGCACCAGCATGCTACGTTTCATTATGCATTCTGCAAACAAGGATGTAGGCTGACCGTCAAGAGCAATGTTCACTTAAGTTGAATAGGCAAAGCAGGTCACAGATGTAAACACATCAACAGAAATAAATAAAACTCTCAAATTAGGTAACCATTAAAATGTAAATCAATGCAAATGAAGGATAGGGAAATTTAATGGCCCATATTTTGTTGTAGTATTTAATTTCAGTAAACAGCATTGCACATAGCTGGGTGTATGGTAATGGGTTCTTATGCTGTGCAGACCGAAAAATAAAACACCTTTGAATTACACTTAGGAAACAGGGAAATGTCTGCTTCTTGAGTTCTGTAGTACACAGGGATACTAGAGTGTTGTATAAAAAAGTCTTTTCTAGCAGGAGTTTTTGATGGTCTGGTAAAATGACCTTAACCAGGAATAAATATATATTGCCTGTTACCTGCGCTAGCTTTGTAATGGGTAGTAAACCTGCACTGATAACCAGAGATAAGAAACAGCTGTTCTCAGCTGCTGGGTTTTTGCCAAGAATGAAATGATTATTCTCTTCACATAGCTGTAGAAAGTACTGCATTTCTGCAAGGCTAGAAGCATCCAGGAAACCAAAAGTGTATTACAGACAGCTTCACAGCAATCTCTTGAAGGAACACTAAATCCAATTATGCAGAACATCACAGAATTGTTTGTTATTCCTAAAGCACTTAGTTCTCATGAAAGCAAAGTATTTGTTCCTCTTCTAATGTATCAAGAACACTATCGTCTGTAAGATACTGCAATAATAAGTTATGACTGCAAAGCTCTTACCCAGATTAATTCAGAAGCAACAGAAAAAATACACCTTTCAAAAAAACCAGCAGCAATCTATTCTGTCCTTTAGGTTTTGAATTAAAAACAAATCTTAAAGTAGAAGAACTGTAGCTTGGGAATATTAATGATTGTTTGGGAGAGAAATATATAAGAAGGTCAATTTTTACTTAATATTGAAGGGTATTTTATTTTCAGAAATTGTAGTTGTAGATATATATTATACAAAGACATTAATTGTATGTATAATTATAAATAGTATAATCCTATTCAAATTAGTCCTTAGATAGTACCAGTTCCCATGGGTAAGAAACCTTATCATTGTCACTGGGTAGAGATTTTAAAACTACTTGATGGACTACATATTAACACACAGGTTAATATTACTGAATAAAAACATACAAAAGTAATCACCAAGAAATCGATAGCATAAAATGAAAGTGTAATCTATGTCTAACTCCTTGGCTTCAGTTTTCTACCCCCTTCTAGATGATGCAGAATATTGGATCAACCATCAAAGTTACACTTACAGTAGCTATGTTCTCATCAGTAGAAATAACAATCTAAGTATCATGGTTAAGAGTTTTGTATGAACCTAAAAATAGGGTTAAAAGTAGGACATGTTCTCTTATTTTAAGGTAGCTAGCATCAAAACATTACATGATATTCTATTTCTCACACTTTTTGTGTTCCTATAAATTATGTAACAGGTTGTATCTTTACATCATGTGAGGCTATGGCAGTACGCAGAACCTGAGAAGCTGCGTCCATCTTACAGCTGCAGCTTGTGCTAACGAAGGGAGCAGCTCAATGCACAACAGCCTTCCTTGGCCTTCCCAGCTCTTCAGCTGCACAGTCTACAACCACTAAACAAAATGGCATTCCCTGTTCCAAGAAAGAGTATTTGATCTTACCTCAATTATGTGTATATTTGGGTATTTGTGTTTGAAAAATCCACATAGTTCTCTGCTCTTGCACATGTGGGTCATGATACGGACTTCAGCGGCAGTGCAGGGTGCTATTTCTCCATGAGCTGCAATTCAAATTCTGTGTTTCTTGCATACTGTGAGAGTTACCTGTTTTGATGGCTCATACCTTTGAAATTTAATTTCAACTTTCTTTTTTAACTGGAAAACTGTGTGAGTGTAAGTAATAGGAACACGCCGAGCTTAGCTGCGGATGGTTGGTTGGGGGTTGAAGACAACAGCAGGACCTACAGAGATGCTGTGGTAGGCTTTCCATAACTCCTTGGCCACCAGCAATCTAAACCAGGATTATCACAGTCATATTTCTTCCAAACATATTCTTTCCCTTCCCTAGCTTCTCAGCATTGTCCAAAATGTATATGAGACCCATTGTCCCACTTCCCAGATGATACCATGTTCCCAGTTGCTTTTCGTTCTCCTTTTAGACCATCTAGAACGGCTCCAGCTTCCTTCACTGCTGCTATCTGAGTTACCTCTCCTCTGTGGGGTCTCTAGCCTCCTTACAGCCCTTCTTCATAATTCACGTTCATGCAACTCTACCAAAATAGCAGGACTTCCCTATACAGGCCTTTATATAAGCACATCTAATATCTTTCCTCCAACCCTTCTTCTCCGCACTCCAGTACATGGGTGAGAGAGGGGCAGCGTATTTCATTCTGCAGACTGACTTCTGGGGATCTGGTTAACAATTCTGGTACAACATGTATTAAATCTTTATCTGTCATTTTTATTTGTATGGATTGTGATTTGTTGACTTTGTTAAAGTGCTTTCAGCTTGGGAGTGGTGTTTTTAAAGTATTTTTAATAAGAGAGGGGAAGAAAATACTCGAAGCCAAATGATCAAGCAGCTATTTACTCAGTAGTAATTATTTTCCTTTGTGAACAGCAGGGGTCACTATAAAGAAGGGTTACACTGGGTGAAGCAAACAGGCTTTTTTTTTCTTTTTTTCCCGCTATTAGATCACTTTTCATGTATTTTCCTTTTAAATCACTATATTTTAAAAAGAAATTTCTTGCTCCTACTGGTTTTGACAGATAACAAACTCTTATTAAAAAAATCTTTCTGATTATGGCCTAAACTGTAAGTTATCTCTGCCTTTAATAAAACCTCTAATAAAAAATATTTTACAATTGTTTTACCAACAATGAATTTTATAAAAAAACTTTGTTACAAAATATTTTCATTATATTGTAAGTTGATGTTGACATTTGACACTGTGATAGCCAAGACTGAATAATGTCATTGCCTCCCTATTTCTTGTGGTCACACTGTCATTTTCTCTGTTATTTGCTCTTATTAGAAGTCAAAAGGACACAATTAGTAATATGGAAAAATGAAAATAAAATTGTTCTCCATTTAGAACAAGTCAACAAAAGAATAAACAAAATACCTAGGTGGTCTCTCAATGTAACTTCACTCAACATAAAATGTAAATAAAGCACCTACTTCTGTCCCTAGAAGGATGGAAAGCGCTGAGGAAGAAAGCAAGCAAAGAAAGGAAAGAAACTGAAGAAAACCCAAACACAATAGCAGCAGGAACCCTATAAAAGAAACTCTGGAAAGATAGGTTGTTTGCTCTTCTTCATATCTGTTCTATAAGCTTACTAGTCAAGGAGGGGTTTTTTGTATTTATCTTAGCAACTGAATGAGTTTAATTTCTCTCAGATTAGGACAGAAATTTCAGAACAGCGGGTTAATCCTTCCTGCCTTCACAGGCAACTGAACAAACAGACCTGTGTCAGTGTGGCCGAGTGTAAAATTGTAATTCCGGAGATTAATGCTGTCTTTGCTGTTTGCTTTGAGCTTGACCTCCACGTTTCTCTTCTAGGTATGTTTGTATGCATGAATGTATGTGTGCAGTTATTTATTTATTTGTTTGTTTGTTTGTTGTTAACAGCTTCTGTCCAAGGACCCTGGGAGAGGGCAATCTCACCAAACAAAGTGCCGTATTATATCAAGTGAGTATAAATAGTTATTCATTCTACCTATTTATGTTTGTCATTTAAGAAGATTAATTAGTAGTTTTCTTAGATTTCATGAGCTGCTTCTATAATGTCTAAATGGGAAGAAGAAACAGGAGTGGTGTGCAATAAATTTCATAGAAGTGTGCTAGTTATTTTAAATCACAGTAGGATGCACCTATTTGTAAGTTATTTGGTTTTATGCTACTGTAAATCACCAAAAAACTAAGAAAAGCTTTAGGTTAACAGTATTATAGTTTAATTTGTACCATTGCCCACTGAAGAGTATGTGTGGCAGGTCGACACTCTGGCCTGCAAGTTTATGGCACTACTATGAAGGAAAAGATCCTCCTTGTCTCTTCCCTGTGACATGACTTGCCATTACAGGGAGAGATGCCCTGGCAATTCCTAATGTAGGTACAAGATGCACTCCATGCTGTGCTCCCCACCTCTCCCTGTGCTACTCGTGTCCAGCAGCCACGGGTAACGGTTGACTCTGTGCTAAAATGGTCAGTGCTGCTCTTGCTTATTCTATTCTAGTTTCAAGTCTTCTGTTCTAGGCCATTTACAGTTTCCAAGGAATACATTTATTTCATTTTGTTCACATCAGAAAATGTCTTAATTGCCATAAAGAGCTGTAGCACTACTTGTTTAATTAAAACTTAAATTTAACTACATGTTTTATAGAAAAACTTGCTGTCCTTGAGATGTAAAAGAAGCTGGTCACATTTTAATGACTTCTAGTAAGCTGTTACATCTGTTCCTTTTTCCAGCTATCCTCAGTCATTTTTCTTTTAATTAATTCTCATCACTCATATTTCATACCTACACACAACTAAATTATTTCCTGTACCATTTTGGCTTTTAAACTTCGTATATTCTTTCTTTAATCTTTAACCTATTATTTCTCTATTAGTTGTTAATTCTCTAAAAGAGCTTCCATGAAGATTAAGCAGCTAGAGGTAGCATTCCCTTCATGTTTACATAGTTTTCTTTCTGTCATCAACGTAGACTACCGGTGCTAGCCCCCTTTGTTAACCAGATTTGCTACATGTGTCGTTATGTTTCATTTTATCTGGCTTTCCCTTGATGCTCAACTGTTTTATCTCATCATTTTCACATTTGCAATGACATAGCATTTGATAAATCCATGAATCAGATGGTACCTAATGCTAAATCTTCAGCAGCAATGTTTACTTACTGTTAGGTATCTTCAAGCCTTGGGATTTTCCTGGTTAAAATTTCATTTCTATATAGTTGATTAAACTGTAGCATCTAGTTGCCTCTAAAGCTATCACTTCAATAATTCCTCCTTGAGATTATTCACACCAGTATATGTATATATTTTTTAATTGTATTGGTGTAGGCATCATTGCCATGGAAAATAAAATTATCAGCAGTGTACAACCTGTTTCAGCTATTCCCAGTCTTTGCCATTTTGTAGTTTCTCAGCCTGCTGTCAGCCTCATGCAAATTGTCATCTAATGGTGTTGCACCAGCTGCTGCATTCTGGTGGATTTCCTTTCATCCTTTTATGTGCTTCCTTCCTTATGGAGATGACAAGCTAGGCCAACAGTTCAGCCCTGTCTCTCTCTTCTCCAGCAAACTAAGAAATCAGATTTTTGTGCTCCAGGACAGCAGACATATCTTGGCTTCCCAAGCAGCAAGTTGACATTGCTGCCTGGATACTGAGCACTTGTCCAGTACACAAAGTGCTATTCAGTTAAAGAACTCTCCATTTTGCCTCTGAATTAAAACATGTAAAATTGCTGGAAAACACATTACCTGATTCTTTTCTTTTTGATCTTTTTTTTTCTCTTTTAATATATTCCTTGTGTTTAGTACAGGACTTAAAGATTTTATTAAATTAAAAAAGGAGAAGAATATAACAAAAGGAAAGGTTTTCAGATTAATTAGTCCTGTTCCTTGAAGACCTTAATCCCACTCTTCCTGGAGTGCAACCCAGAAAATGGGAAGACAGATGCAAGCGCAGGCATGTATGTACTCTTTAAAAATGTTTTAGGTATTCATTAAAATTTCTGAATTTGAGTTTTTAGGAGACGAAACAGGCAATTACTGTACCTCAGAAGTCTGAAAAGCCAATGGAAAAAATGCGCAGCACAAAGAGTGCTGAATACATGTCAAAAGATAAAGTCTCAAGTTCTAAAAAAGACAGATAACAAAGGTAGGAAGGCTTCAGATTTTAATATTGTAGTTCAGGTTAGATCACATCTTAGCAGAGCTCACCCCGTGATGAAAGAAATCTCACATGGGCTTGCATACACATGCACATTCTTATCTCCCAATCAGACAGGTAGAGGATGTGCTCCAAAACACTGACAGATAGCAAAATCCAATGTCTACCGTGGATTTTATAACACCAGAAGAAGCATTCAGTCATTTGGCACAACCCAATTCCTCTCCAGTGTCCCTACTCCCAGGGCAGGAGGGGCCATGAAGTTTGTGTTTCTCTTGTGTATGGCTTATCCTGCGCTCAGCAGCATGTCACTTACACAGTGCTAGGAGATCTCTGTTGCCTTGGAGTGAGGAGGAGGAGTTGGACCGAAGTCTGCAACATACTTTCTCTCTAAAAAAATAGTCATTAGTCCTGCCATCAGGATGTGTTGAAATTTAGTAGGTGTGACTTCTATATTTCTATTTATCTTTGACATTATCCTCCCTCTGTATTACTGAGTTGCCAGTTAATAGTGTCTGTGTTCTTACCCCCTAGCTGTGCCCATTCTCTTGAAGGATTTAGAATGCTTCTGCAAAAAATACAGTAGTCTTTCATCTCAGTACTTCCCACAAAGGAAGCCTTCCAAGTTATTTCCCAGCCAAGCTTATTTTCTTATACAGATTACAGCAGTTCACTGAACTTTGTCCTGCTGAGGACAAAGCTAGATTCTCAGGAGCACAGATTTAACTCCTTGGGAAGATCCATGTGAGCCTATGTATATAAATTAGCTATGCAGTGAGCTAAGTCCAAGGGCTATGCATCTCCACTTACTACCTTCCACATTGTAGTTTCCTATACAGTATTTGACTTGCATTCAATGTATCAGCTTGTGACATACATTTTTGTTAGTTACAGGTTCTGCAGTCTTTCCATACTTCACACTGGAGATCTAGCGGGCCAGTTTCTATAAACAAACTTCTTTGTTGTCTTAATTTTTAATCTTCCTTTTAATTGTTGTTTAACCATGCAGAATTTCAACACAGAAAAAAGCTAAGAGCCCTGAGTTTTCATTGTAAAAGCAAACAGATTAAAGCCATGATTCTTTTACTTTTGTTCAACTTAGAGACAGGATAAATGCATCTATCTGAATTGAATTCTACCAAGGTAAAATAAAGCAAGGAGTTGCTGTTCTGGTAAAATCACTGGGGTTAATTGTTTCTTCTGCAGAATGTAGATAAGTACAAGACACAAAAGCAAGTAGGAAATATCTGTCAGACGGAGCAGAGAGACATGGAGAATCATAAATAAATAATGTATGATTATGTATATGTAGTGAGTGAAGCTGTGAGCAAGCTCTGAAAACCATGTGTATGGCTGACAGTTAACCTATCTACCAAGTACCAAAAAGCTATTATTTTGATTTCTTAAAAGCACAGCTATTATGATCTTTTCCTGTCTTTCAGTTCTGAGCTCTCCATAGGAAAACTGAAACTATTGTGAAGGAAAGAAAAAGTATAATACTTTTCAGTCTGCCTTTATGTGATGTAAATTATCATGCTGTCTAGCATAAAAATCTAAATGAAATATCTGATATTTCTTAGAGGTTTGTCCAAGTGCAGCATTTTTCTTTATCACTTGAAGGGTTGTGAAACCATGGTTCCAAAACTTGTCACAAAAATTTAGACTCAGAGTGCAAATAAATGAGAAATCTTGAGCCTTTAACTACCTTTAAAATGAAAGCAGAGGTTATAAACAGATGTGTTCCTGCTGACTGAGCAAGAGCACTTGGGGAAGATAAGGTGGGCCTGCTCTTCGTTACCATCTGTCAGCAGGGAGCTACTGCCCTCACATGCAAAGTAACTGAAGGGGATTTAATTTGTTTTGAAATGAATTATAGGTACTCGGCAGCAATGTTATCATACCCTGGCTGGTGAAGAGGCTGGGGGCAGGGCTGCAGCCTCTCCTTAGGGGCAGTAACTGACAGAAATCAAGTGCTGTCCACCATAACAGAGGGTAACATAGTGCTTGCTGTGGAGGGCAGAGAGCAGCTTCCCCGGGTGCTTACACAACACAGAGAGAACCAGGTTCTCTTGATATGACAGTGCTCGTATTTAAGTGGGTAGTAAATTTCTTAAGCTTTGTTGCCAGATTCACTCAGTACAAATTTTCACGCAGAGTGTGTAGTGTTAAGCATTACAGAGAGGTTAAATAGTGCAGGGATGATCTTCATGCAGGTTAAATCCCTGTTATGCAGGTAATGAGTTAGGTAAGAGAATTTTAGATGGAATCTGGCTTTCCTATTTTCCTAATTAAAAGGAACGTATCAACATTTTAAATCCATTAAATCCAGCTACTCATTGTTTTCCAGCTCCGGGGCGAGGAGAGTAATAAATGAACTATTTTTGCAGGCAATAATGTGAAAAGTAAACTTTTGATACTGTACAAGGAGTTCATATCGTTATAGAGTAATAGAATACAATTACATAATCTTAAATATTTAACACTTACTGTAGCTGAAATGGTTCTATTTAGTGTAAGCTGAATGTGATTTTTCCTTGAATTTTTCTTTTTACTTCATTTATACTTGCTTTATTTTACTTCAGTTATTAAATGTAGCCTGACTATGTTTAACAACTGAAGGAAATGAAAATCAACATAGCCAATGTAATTTTCAAAAAGTTGAATGACATCTATACAATATTGTCCTATTTTATAGAGTATATGCCAGATCTTCCATTAAAAAGTAGATTTTACAGCTGCTCCTGATAACTAAAATTTATTGCCATATACTTCAAGCCCATGTTTTAAACATTGTGTGCTTAATGAGCAGGATTCAAAAATAGGAATTATGTTTGATTTCCACTGGAATGCTTTGAACTTGAAAAGATTAGACACATTAAGGGAAAAAATAGAAAGATTTGCCAGTCAGACTTTTCTTTTTTTAAAGATCAATTACACACTTAATTTAGATGACAGACAAAGAAAAGACAGCTTCTGACAACTGTCCAATGAAATCTTCAAGGAAATGGGGAACAATATCTCGTATTTTTTACATATTCTTGTTATACCAAGAAGTCTCATAATTCCTTTGTTTCCTCTGAAGATTGACAGCTTCTCCAAAGCAGTGCTTGCCACATCCATTGTCTGCATTACCCTTGGTTCAGTGTCCCTTCTGACGCAGCTAGCTCCAGAAATACACAAACTATTTCCCCATGCCATATGAGAAAAATTTTATCCATATAATAAGACAGTCAGCATTAAATTGATCCCTCTTCACCTACTATGCTATTTTTTGTCTTCTTCATGACCTTCCAGTACCTAAAGGGAGCCTACAAGAAATCTGGGCAGGAACTTTTTGTAAGGGCATGTGCTGATAGGACAAGGGGTAATGGCTTTAAACTGACAAAGGATAGTTTTAGATGTGAGGAAGAAGTTGTTTACTGTGAGGGTGGTGAGACACTGGAACGGGTTGCCTAGAGAATTTATGGATGCTCGATCCCTGGAAGTGTTCAAGGCCAGGTTGGATGGGGCTTTGAGCAACCTGATCTAGGGGGAGGTGTCTCTGGCCATGGCAGAGGGGTTTGGACTAGATGACCTTTAAGGTCCCTTCCAACCCAAACCATTCTATGATTCTATGATCTTATCAGTCTAATATAAGGCAGGACAGTAATTAACATTTCTGTGTTTTAAGATATGCTTCAATACCAATGAAAAAACTAGTGGATATGGACATAGAAGACTTACATCACCGGCTGTATTTCCTACGGAGGTACAGACTTAGCTAGACTGTGTCTCATATTGGCATCTAGGGCAATGTGACGATCAAGAGAAGACTGAGAATGCAAGAATAGGACATATGAGCTGGGCTTCTTTTTCTCTAAGTGGCTTGTACTCAGGACGAGGTCAGATTTTTTTCCCAGATTGACTGTTTTTCTAAAATGAATTCCCTGAAGCTGCTGAATCGCTCTTGCATTTGTTCTTTATCTGACCTTCTAAGACTCCAGTTCTCCTACAGACTGCAATAGGTTCCTTTTTTGTCTTGGCATATTTCTTGTCTGAATGTTTTTAGTCTTCACTTACTGAATGATGACTATAGATTATTTGATCAATTTTTCTCCTTATTGAATCCCTTTCAATGATTTCTTTTTTTTTTTTCTTGTCAGATATCAGCTGCAATCAGTTCTGTGTTGCACATCAGTTCTGTAATATCCTTATCTTTAGACCTTCAATCCTGAAAACTAATTTACTGTATATATTACGCTTAGGGGTCATAGATCCTAAGGGAAAAATAACATGAATTAACTGACAACTGTATAAATGTCAGTAAGGTTCCATTTAGACTTAAGATTCTAACCAATAGGTTAGGAATGATCAAACCACCTATATTCATTTTGCTTACTTCTCATTTTATGATTTAAAAGTTGAACTTTATAAGATAAATTACAATTTCAAATACGTTGTATAGGCTTGGCAGTCTCTTGCATGCTACATATTTGCTTTGAATCTCAAGTATTCATCAGATAAAATTTTTATATTAGGAAATTTATGGCTAGATAATTTAAGAAAAAGAAACAATCAGAAAAAGCGCACCACAACATCACCGAATGAATTGCTTTTCTTACAAGTAGTTTTCATAAGACAAGCATTCGTGTTTTTTCCATGGCAATTGAGCTCAGAGAATGAGATTATGGTAAAACACAACAGAGAGTCATTATCAAGTAGCACTCTTTATATAACCAGCCTAGCACAGTCACCAAATGGTGTCTACAGCCTACTGAGTAGAGTAGTGAGTAGAGGTCAAACTTTTTTACCTAACGCCTACTCACTCTGTGTGTCTAGGTCCTCTTTTCCAGCAGGGCCAAAATTTGTTTGTGTAAATGCTGTATGTAAGTGTTAGCCTGGGTTTGAGAGAGGCACAAACTCACTTAATACAGCAATAAATTACTAAGAATGAAGATTGCTGTAAATATGTGCGAAGTTGTTGGTGTGACTTTTATCCTCCACTTCTATACTTCACACTTTGTTATGTGACCTTATACACTATTATGCTAATGAAATTGTATGGTAAATTAATGTGGGGAGATTAACATTCACATTTTAATTGTCATGCAATAGATAAAGGTTGTAAAAAAATCTAAATATCTAAACCCGTGATAATTTAGTCCCAGGTATTTTGTATTTATCTAGGCATTTGCTAGAAAACTTACTGTTATTTTAACGTTTAAGCAGAAAAGAGGCTTTATATATCTAGGTAGTAAACAGCCCAGATTGCCTTTTGAGTTTCTGTATGTACCTGTGTCCTCTTTTTCCTTTTCTGTTCACTACTGCAGAGCTAATATAGGAGTAGAGGGGCAAACATACATTTTTCTGTGCTTCACTTTTAACAAAGTTAACTCTATCTTTTTGCTTAAAAGCTGTATTAGTGGAGAAAATCTTGTAAAACAATGCTTGAGGGTTATGGCATACTAAGAAGAACTGCTAGAGAGAGAGAGGTTACAGACACGGAGCTAAAACTTCAAGGGCTGGCTAGAAAGCTACCGTGTTTGACTTGGGAACAGATGACTTCATACCAGCTTCTCAACTGTATCACCAACATGAAATACCATGTTAAGATTTTAATCACAGCCCAAAGCATTTCTAGTTGAGACATGGGTGTAATACTTTCTTCATAATTAGGAGACACCTTTGCAGCAGGAAATATCCCATAAACATCTCAAGGAGATGAGAAAAGAGTATATGGTTACACACATTTGTTGATTTTGTTCCAGTATTTTAGCTGTTCTGACCTGAAAATGTGGAATAAACAAAGACAAGGAAGACAAATAAAAACTAAGGTATTCAATTTCAATTGAATAAAAATACTGAAATCCTTCCAACCCAAACCATTCCAAGCCATATTTTCCAATCTACCATCTACCCTCCTGGAGGTTCCATAAACAAACTGACATACATTTTAACATTGCAAAGAATGTGACAAAAACTAATGCATTCTACTGCACATTGAAACACAGACAAGCTGCACCTTCATTAGAAAATCAGAAGCTGTACATGTCTGCCCAGATCAGTGATTTTTATCTATTATTTCATCTTCAATTTAACTCTGCTTAATTGCATTTAGGACTTCACCAATGGCAACATTGTTGGCTGACCTCACCTACACATCTGTTAGAAAACATAGAAAAAGTAAAAGTAAAATTGCAAATGCTACTAGGTACTAGCAACAACAGCAGGCAGCTGTAGTAAACAGATTACAGCCACAGAGAAGACTGTAAATGTCCCTAAGGAAATCTGTGTATAATTTAGTTTCAGATATAACTATAGAGACGATGGCAATATGAAGTAAACTCATGGGCGAATCTTTCCTCAACTAAAATTTCACTTGAAGGTTCTAAAATGCAAATTCAATGGGGATCTTGAGGTTAAAATAATACATAATATGCACATACATGTATTTTATTACTCCTGGGACTACCTCTGCCCAAACAATTAAGGAATGAGTTGAAGTGTTTAAAGCAAAATTCGCCTTACTAAAGGGTTTTTAACCATGTTTGCTGAGAATCCCTGGAATCTATAAATCATGTACTGACTTTGATAAATGTGATTAAACAGCTAAACAGAAAAGTTCTGAAGTAAACAAGCCTACATTTATGATCGGTATTCTTACATCTTGATTACAGTTTTGCATGTCATTAGTTTGCATTTCATTTAGTTTTGTGTTTAAAAACATCCTCTACTTCCATTTTATCACCAGCTCCAGTCATACCGCAGCTACTAGTTTTACTGAGCATATTTCATTAGTATATGAGAAGCTGTGATGTGAAATGTTTTTCTGTATATTTATCAGCTTTGAGCTATAGCAGTGATGTTCAGTTTTATTATTTATTGCTGTGTTTTGCTGAATTTTGACTATAAAAACTTAGTCACTGAATATCAAAAGTTTGTTTTCATGACAATGTTTATACTCAGTGTGTCTTTGCAAGATACTGTTAGTTCAAGTTCATTACAGAATCATTCTGAAATGAACAGTTTAAAACATAAAACTGAGCTCTGTAGCTGAACTATCATCCAGAGATATTTACCAGCCCAGATCTATAGGATTTTTTGTATTTTTTAAAACCTAAACCTCACAATGATAGTTTTAGTAGGTATAAAGAGCTTGCATTTATAATTGAAAAATTACTACATGTTTTATGAAAAGAAAGCCCATGATTTTCATAATTGCTTTTGATGTGAAGCACAAAAGAAAAGCTGGGTCCGAGTGACAGCCATATTCAGTACTTTCAGAGATGAGTGAAAAGCATACTAGACAGCTCTGAATTTTCTTGTTTCTAGATGATAACTTGAAGTATTCCTAAACTAAACTTATACCAACCTACCCACCTGAATTATCTTCAATTTCAATGTTTTGGGTTTGTTATTTTTCTGTGAGCACTGTTTAGAAATTAGCCCAAGAGAAGGAATATTCAACCAGGCCATATGGTCTATCCATGACAAAGGAAAGCGTATTCATCAAGCTGGTGCTGTACTACTGTGCAGCAGTAACAACTCAAAGCAAAGGGCTTTAGAAATAGAGTGAGGGAAATAGAGTTTAAAGGCGTTGTTTGTTTGAAGGAGAAAAGTCTTTTTTGAAACAAGTTTCCTTTGAGGTCATAGCAAGTTTCTTGATCAGTTATAGATAATGTATTTCAAAACAAGAGATTGGAAGAATGACACTTGGAACATCAAATAGCTGGATATTAGAGAACAAGTCTATTTGCTTAACACCTTCAGCCCCTTAGACATCAGGAGCATATCAAAATGACCTGTTTAAGACTTTAGATTTCTAGTGATGTATTTTCTTTGAAGCTTATCTGCTACTTCTTTCTTTACATGAGCTTCTTTTTGTTCAGGACTGTCCTTGATAAAAGAAAACAAATCTCTCCTCTGACGCTGTTCACTATCCAGAACATTGCCCTCCTTTTTCCTGGAATTTGTGTCTATTTCCACTCCATGGGGTTTTTTTCCCTGCTGAGTGTTTTCTGCTTCTGTACCCTTTTCTCACTAAAACAGCTCTTAATAAGGTCACTAACAATTTCCTGTCGTCCAACTTCAAGAATCCTTTCATTGTTCACATTCTTCTAGGTCATTCCACCACTTTCAATAAACCATCTTCCCACTGTCCTGTCTTGTCTTATCTTGGCTTGTTGTCAGGTTCTGCCTTGTAATAATTTACCACTCATTCTTTCTGCATTTTCCCCTTGCCTTCTAATGATTGCTTTGCAGAGCCAGTCCTCCCACTGGTGACACTCTGCCACCAGCCCATCACTCTTTATCCTACTTTCTCTTAGCACTGCTTTTAGTCCTCAGTCCCTGGGCATATCCTAATAGCAACCCTACCACCTCTCCTTTCAGAATTTTGTTTCATCTAGTCGTGCTGATGACTTCTGAATGCAACTTGTTAATTACAGATGTTTTTCCTATTTTTTTCATAGCACTCCCCATTAGATGGTTAAGTCCCAAGATCAAAGAGTCCAGAATAGATGTTTTCTTTCAAGTCTCAATGTTTTTCTGTTGGCATTTCCACTATTTTACACAATGTTTTGCAGCCTCCATTAACTGTCCTTTCAGTCCCCTATGTGCACTTTATGCCTACTTACACATTTAATGTTGCTTACCTTTGAAATATTTTATCCCTTTTTCCAGCACCAAACAAGTATTTTTTTTCTTTCTGATTTCTGCTTGAAATTGTTGTCTTCTGAGAGATTTTTATTCAGTACTCCGTCACTCTGATTAGCAGTAATCTATTTCAGCCTCAGCCATTACTTGCTCATTAAAATATGCTGAATTTACTGTATTACCAATACTCATAAAATGAATTATAACAGCTCAGAGTATTTTGTTGCATGAATGCTTAAATATCTGAGAAGAACTTAGAAATAGCTTGTGACACTGTCTCCATCCAGAGAAGGGCAACGAGGCTGGTGAGAGGGCTGGAAAGTATGCCTTACGAAGAGCAGCAGAGGGAACTGGGGTTGTTTAGTCTAGAGGAGAGGAGACTGAGAGGAGAACTCATTGCTCTCTACAACTACCTAAAAGGAGGTTGTAGCGAGGCTGGTGTTGGACTCTTCTCCCAAATTACTAATGATAGAACAAAAGGAAATGGCCTTAAGTTGTGTCAGGGGAGGCTTAGATTAGATATTAGGAAGAAATTATTTACTGAGAAAGTGGTTGGGCACTGGAACAGACTGCCCAGGGCGGTGGTGGAGTCACCATCCCTGGAGGTGTTTAAAAAACGAGTGGATGTAGCACTTGAGGCTATGGTCTAGTGATTAGGGAGATGCTGGGATGAAGGTTGGACTTGATGATCCTGGAGGTCCTTTCCAACCATAATGGTTCTATGATCACCTAACTTCAGAGTACATTTTGGAGCATCTTTATTCCTTGGTTACACATCACAGCATCAGTTTTACCATACCTCTATACAAAAGGCAGATACTTTTCATATTCCACATGTTCATGTGGATTAGAACAGTTTTTTAAAGAACAACAGAAATACTGCTTTCTTAAGGTGTCTGTCTTGAAAAAGACTGAGGTGATCTAGGTCCTGAAGCCTCATGCCAGCAGGCTGCATTACCTTAAACTCCCTCAAATTATTTTTCTGTCAGTGCTGGCAGGGGCTGACATTGCCGGAAATACCACTTTCTAGTATGGGGAGCCTGGTGATTGAACCATAAAAAGCTAATTGTCTTGGTAATGAGGTTTAATAGCAATTTTCTGGAAGACTTCTCTCAAATTCTTTTCTCTATTTCAGATAAATTCCATTGATTCCATAAATCCTAAACCTTTGTAGGCTCACAACATTGGGAAGCTATCTAATTTTGTTTACAGTGTCAGTTTGTAACACAGCACACAGCTACACATCAGCTCCATATTTGCTAAACAGTGTTTGCTTCTGTCTCCCTCTGAATTCCAGCTAGTTGCTAAATTTTTTCCTACTGAATGGAAGAAGGCCTCTCTGTCCCTCCTTCTGAGATAACATACCATTGGGCAAGGTACTGCAGAAAGATGAGTTAGTCCTGAGCCCATTGACTCTAAAGAGTAACAGGCTGCCTCATGGCTGTCCATCACAGTAGGTACAGCTGCATTCAGCAGTAGCACATAAAGTAATCTCTGCAAAAATTGTAAACAGATGTTGACATTTGCATTTTCAACATAAAGCCATGCTCTGAACACCCCTTTGATATGAGTAGTGGGTGCTTACAGGAGGTCTTCAATGAGAATGCTATTCAGTGGTCCTACAGTTACTCCTAGTTGTACAAAGCAGCAAGAGAAAAACAAGTTCTGAGTAAATGCAACACTAGCAAAAAACCTTACACTTAAAGTTAGACTTGACAGACACAGCCATTCTGTCCAATTTTTTTTTTTTTTTGCACTGTATTTCTCTTTTGTACAATACAATGAAATTCCAGCCATTTTGAGTACAGATCTGTATGCAAATACAGTAGTTTCCACAATAGCCAACAAATCAAGGGCAAAATCGACCAGGCCATTTTAAACCAGCACTAAAGCATACCAGTAGACTGAGAATGGATTGATTTCATACTAATGCTGGTAGAAGAAAGTTTGACTAGTTGTTAAACCATAACCTTTCATGAATGAGAAAAATGTTGTAGCAGCTATTTCTCCTCGCGCCAGTTCAATTTCCAGTCATCTTGCAGTGAAATAGTGTCACAGAATAAAAACAAAGTTCTTCACCAGCTCAGCTCTTTACAAGGCAAGTGTCCTTCCTCTTAATACAGCATGCAATACAACGGATCTCAGCTCTATTAGGTTCTCTAAGCAGTTCTACAATGGAGATATTTAATAATAACAATTAGTCTGAATAATGTACTCTCGACAGCTGCCTGTGATGCTTTTCATTGCAGTATGTATTCCTCATTGCAGTCAGCACTACTGAAATGCCTTTAGCAACATAGCACCTACTTTATACACTCAAGACACTTCCCCAAAATTAGAAATGGTAATTGCAACTTTTTCTCCTTCTCATGAGAAATGTATGCTCCTGATTTGCAAGGGCCTGGTGCATTACAAAAGAGATTACTGCTGCTGTCTATGTTGTTTTTTCCTGACCATCATCTACTTGGCCCAGAACTTGGCAATTAACATGTCACAGCAATACCCCACCAACCCAAACCAAAATCATATCCTAGCACCCACTCAAATTCTTATCCTCATCTTGTATTTTTAAATTCTTAGAAAACACAAGGTCTGTTTTCCAAATTCTAATTGTTTTTTTTTCTGACAGGTGTCTATCTGAAAAACATTTTCTTTTTCCCAGGAGCACTGGCACTTGCATTTCCCCGTTACTGGAATTGGTGCTCATTTAGCATGGCTCAATCACAGTTCTGAGCTCTGCGATACATTTTCCTGCACTGTCAACCTTGGAAACTTATTTATTCCACCTTGGTACTAAAAGGAGAGCTTGCTTTCAACTCCAAGTCAAGCTATGGTTGTATTATTCTAAAGCTTCCTTTGAAAAAAAAAAATTAGAACAAAATCCTCATCAACGGTAATTAATTTTGACAGTGTGGGCTTTGTAGTAATTCACAAACCTGTACTTTGTGCATCAGCATTCCTTATTATTCTAATTAAAGCGGAACATTGTGCCCTCGCCAGTCATTAATGGGTTTTCATTTTGTAAATGACATTTGCAAAAGTTAAAATGGGCAGTTCATATGAAGTCCACAGGCAAGAGCGTTAAAATTAGCATCACCATAGCAACAGTGTTCCATCATTAGTATTCAGGGCAACAGCAAATGTTTTGTTGTGCTTTTGTTTCCAAAAAAAGATTTTTTCTTTACATGTCATTCAGGAATAGAAAAGGCTCAAACCCATATATTTAAGGTAAAATTATTACATTCATTTGGCTGTCACTGTTCTAGAATTGCCCATTTTTTTGAGGTATTTATTTTTCAGGACAGAGGCTGATTTTCCCAGTCTCTACAGCTGTGTATGTCTAACCTCCTGAGCGACATTTATTCATTGCCAGCCTGCTGCTCAACAGTACAGTTTTATATGAAGTCTGTCACTTCTACTCAAGAATCTGTACCAAGTAAGGGATTCTGCTGAGAATCTGTAAAAGATGCATGCATGGTGAAACATGGTCAATCCCCCATTTAGTGAAGTGTGCATCTGCTCAGTGCTGGTTTTGGTGTTTAAATGATGCTATTTATATATTTATTTATTTAGTTTCCCCCCTCTCAGGAATTGAAATGTAAGTGCATACATCACCTATAGTGAAACCATATTCAAATATCATCTTGTCTTGCACAGTTTAGAACTGGGGAGAAAAGAAAAGGTTGCACCCCCTAAGGGAAAGCAGGGTAGATTATGAGCATACTCCAATGTCCTTTATTGGAAGAGGTGATGTAGACTACTTTTTTCTGAAAGTTTAAAGAGGACGTAGTTGCCTGGAAGCATGTCTGGAAGCATGTTGCAGCTATACTTTGCAGTTCAAGAAACAGTTTAGCACCACATCTCCTAAATGCACCCTGAGGCTATGTGTTGTTCAAGCAGAAGCATGCAGTCCATACAGGAGAAGCAGTAGCTGTCCTCTGGAAATAAGTGGGTTTTGTGCCAACAGAGAGAGGTTAAGAAAAGAAGAGCAAGGGGAAAGACGTTATGGAAAGTAGATGATAAGCAGGGTGAGGTCGCTAGAAGGACTACTGTTTTAATGTAATGTACCCTGGCTTGTTCAGTAAAGAGCACAGATCAGAATAACTAAATGTTCTCTAGCATTATGTCTCTGGGTTTTAATTTGGCACAGGAAGGTTCCTTCTTTCTTCTTCATCTTCTTAAAATACATCATTTTTCAGATTTTTTGCAGAGAAGAGTCTTTAATGAGTAAACACACTTTAGTACATTGTAAAAGCTGGGGATATGATCCATTCCATTAAAGGTGGTTCTGTATTTTAATAAATGGGGCACATTTTCATAGAATGATTTCTTGCTAGAACCTGCCCTTGTAGTATTGATTAATTTTTCAGTCAGTGAGACCTGGAGAACTGGAAAACCCTTAACAATGGTGAATACTATATATACCTGAGGAATATTGCTCTCACGTTAACTGAAAACTACCCATGGTACATTGATATTTGGTCCTTGGCATTTGGAGGGCTTTAACACAGAAGGGGATTGCTGTAATTCTGAGATTCTGAAACATCTCCATACATACTCATTTGTTCAACCACTTATTTTCTTTCTTTTATAGAAGCACCTTTTTGCTAGGTCAAGTTAATTTTTCCCGTGCTGATTCACTCCACTGTTTTCCTTTTTTGCTGCTTGTCAGATGCTTTCTGGGAGATTCAGCATGCTAAAGCAGTTCATTTTCTCTATTTTAGACTTCCATCCACTACTGCAGTGGAGATACTTACTTACTGAACTGTAGTATTTCACAGAATTTTGCCATTTGATCTTCATAGATAAATTCAGTGGTGAAGTGAAGCATCGTAAAAACTGAATAATTTTCATTGAATCCAGAATTTAGTCTTGATTTAACTGAAAGATTTTATGCCCAGCATTCTGTCTAAGCAAGCTTCTTTGTAAATCTGAGTAAGTTCAATACTAGTTTCTTGCAATGCTGAATCTTATCATCATCAAATAAGTAATATATGTGTTTTAAAAATCAGCTCCGGAGATCTTTTTAGATTATTAGCTCTCTACAAGCGTTGAACTATAAACATCATTAGAAAGATTTACCTAAATTGCAAGGGGTTTACAGCCTTGTTTATTGTAATAATGACAGGCAGAGAGGCCATTTCTGGGAAGGATCAGCAACAGATTACTATTTTCCATTCCAGACTCCATTCATTCAGGGACAGACCCTTGAGCAGTGCTGTGGCAAATGAGAAGAAATTGCCAGTTTCTCATTTATCCAAAATGGGTAAATGCTGTGTTTCCCAAAATACACATATGTATACTTTCTACTTATGCGTGTCCGTGAAAAAGCTACTGAAGCTGTTCTTCATTACAGATATTTCTGCATTTGGTCTTAGAAATACAGAGGGAGATACAAATCTGCGAGTGTGGATTTCAGATATGCTATACTAGTTCCAGATGTCCCTCCTAAAGAGTGAACTTGAAGCAGAAGTAAGCAAATAAAATATCCTCAACTTTTTGTTTTGTATATTAATCTTCTTCAAAATCATACCCAGCTCCAACCTGTAGAAACCCTGGAGAGTGGAAATAAGTGGTTTGCAGCTGTTTTCCTGAGTGTAACAGACTACATATTTTGTAGCTGGAAATGCCAGTGATTACAGGAATAAAAAATAAAAAACAGGAGTTAGAACTACTAGACCTAAACTACATTTTTATTTCTCCATCTATAAACTTTTAGTGCAAGTAATTTGGAATTAAGGCATCTTTAAATTTTACTTCAATGTTTAGAAGGAAATTTCTTCCAGATTTCTGCCAGTGAGAGCATTTTGGCCACTAAGATCCAGTTGTTGAAAACCATATTGTATCTCCGTAGTTCAGTTTACTTTAACTGTCACCTGAAAATTAGGGGTTAGAAAACTGATTCCTAAAGGTTTCTTACTGAGGAGCTCACCACCATTTCCAAATACTGGTTTGAACTTCAGACTTCTGAACTGAGCCACTTTGACATAAACCATTACGAGAAGCATAAATGAAAACCACCAAGACCTTATCTTTTTGGGCAAAGATGCACTCACCTTATTTGTTCTTTTAATGACTGCCTGTTAATGGAAGTGCTTACTCTTTTAGTACTTCTGTAGTATTATCAAACAATTAAAAAAACTTAGCATACACTGCAGGCAGTGTTCTGTATCTTCATATCTGACCAGAGTTTTCTCCTGCACATTCCTTGTTTATATGTTTTTCCATTGTTTTAATTGTGCTGTGGCACAAAAGTAACAAGAACCTTACTAATATCATCATTACCTGTTAATGCTTGCTTTCATATGCTATTATTTCTTCTCTTATTTCAAGTTTGAGGGAGGAATAAATATTTAATTGGCCTCTAACAATCTTGAAATGACCAGAAGAACCTACAGAGAACTCCAAGTTACGGTGGGGGCAGTTTAGGCTCTCATTAGTCTTACTGTCAGAAGTTTAGAAATAAAATTTAAGTTCTGCGCCAAAGGCAGCTTGCATGGATTGGGAGATGTGCTTACTGATTGCAGCATAGCCACTTCTTACAGCAGTGTAAAAGGGATCAGAACCAGGATCTCAGCATTATCTATCATGTTTTTTCACATCAGTGCTTGAAGTATTATGGAATAAACATTCACTGCTGGCAAAAAGCGAATCTGTATCTGTACTGTTTCCTCTTGAGAAAACTGAGCTCAAAACCCCCAGGGCTGCTTTGTTCTGGGGTATTTGTTCACTATTCCAGAAATAAGGAGTGGAAAAGAGTCTGTCAGTGTGAATCCTTTATCAAACTTGCCTCTGTGTGGCCTCACAATAGTGTTCTTCGGTTGGGATTGAGTCAGTCAGTGGGACTCCTTTCTCCTGTGTTGGTCACATTGGTTTTGGTCAGTGGCATATATTTTTAACACCCAGAGACCTCCCGAACAATTCTCCTTCAGTACCTGTGGTTTTTAAAACACTAACAACTTTTTTTCCTGGTTTTATAAACCCAAATTAAATTTCTGCTGCCTTTAAACAGATCTTTATGTTACTCAGTCTGCCTTTCTCTTTCTGTTATGCCTAAGTTTATCGCCTGCAAATAGTCATTTAAAGTCCTGAGAGCCTAGTGTTGCTATGACATCTCCAGACTGAAGTTCTGCTCATCTGTTTTGCCAGTTCTGCAGCAAGTTTCAAGGACACCAACAAAGATTGTCGCTCCCTTGCCTTGCCTTGTTGCATCTTGCAGATTTTGAGCTTCCTTCAGTTCTCTTTTTATTAAATACTCCCAGTAATTGTAAGACACTTACACCCACACAGTTTCCTTAAGTCACAGCTTTCCTCTTCTTTGTGGAGAAGTTAGACGAAAGAGACAACCAACCAAAACAATCTAGAAAACTGTCTCCTGCATGGTTCTCTAGGTTTTTAGCTTTCCTGGATAATTTGCTTACCACAGTCTTTCCTCTCTGAGCTCAGCCTGCTGCAAGGCTCAGGACTCTCCAAAACCACAGCTCAAATATATTCTAATTTTATACTCTTCAGGTCTTTTTGCCACTATCTCAAATAAGCCTGTGATGTGCCTTAAGTAAGAGCATTTACCTGCAAAATTTTTTTGTTTGATTCAGAAATCTTTCTAAATTATACAGAATTTCCTTTTTGTATTTAATAAGACAGTAACATAAGTGCTGGTAAATAATGAGTAAATCTCTTCAGCAAAATAAGAATAATTTGGTTGTTTTGTTGGGTTTTTTTTTTTTTTAATGTAAGCTGTTCATAAATGTGACACGTACTGACAATATTTAACACAGCTTCACCTAACAGATTCCCATTGCAAGTGAGACCAAACAGGTGGTAACTGCCAATCAGTGCCTTGTTATCCCTGAGCAGCTTTGATCTACCTCATGTATAATAAATAAGATTCTGCATTTTAATAATCTTGCTCCTTTCATACCACTTGTGTTGCAAAGTCTTATTTTATTTCCAAAAACTCATCCTGATTTTTTTTTAATTAGGTTATTTTTGATCATTTATTTATTTCAACATATCTACCAGTAGACAGATGGAAGTTATTATGCTGTACACCCACTACTTCCCTATAAACCTTTGTCCTATTCTTATGCCTGTAAAAGATACAGCCATTCTTAATTTTTATTTTACAGTGTGTAAGAGACTGACTAGATGATCCTTTTAAGGATCATAAGGTTAAGATGTTGCCTGACAGAAAATGCGATTAAGCTAAAAGTTCCCCTTGTTTCTACATGTACTTCTCACTCTAAAGCATCATTACGTGTTTATGCTCCACTAAAGACCAAAAATTTATTTTACCAATGAAATAAACTTGTAGAGTTCCTTAAAAATAGCAATATCAATTCTGCTTTTGCATATATACGACAAGCTAAGGTTGGTTCTGTAGTATTTTTAGTATTCTGGTACTCATATTACTATTCAAATCCCCTGTACTTACTCGTGGTCAGTCTGATTGTTTCAAGGCAAGGAGGGTCATACCAAACTGTCTCTCTAAAACAGGCATTATTTAAATTAATAATATTTACACAATATAAAAGATAAATAGCATAGAATACTGCTGCATTGCTTATGAATAGGTATTTTTTTCCAACGATGTGCTTCATCTTGCATTCACTAAAATCCAGTGCTAAATTTCTCACCGAATTGCATAATGTCAAACTTAGCACTTTATTAAATGTTGAGTTAGAAAGAGGAAAATTATAGAATAGACACTTAAATTGTTCTCTAAAGAATATTTAACATTACCCTTTTAATTGCAAATTACACAGAAAGACAAAGTAGAGAAAATATAATTTTAGCATAATGACCTAAATTAAGAAAATAAAAACTGTCTTTTTCATTGTTGGAGTTGGTGGCTGGAACTGATTTATATAAATTGGGCCCATCTAGGAACAAGCAAACCCATGAAATTAAAAATCCATCAAATTGTTTTAAGTGAGAGAATAGGATAGTCTGCCAATGTGAGAACAACCTGTACTTACTAAGGAACGTAGCCAGCGTTTTGTTTGGAAGTAAAATTCAGTTCAGTATGTAGCATGCAATGCACTAAAAGGGTTAGGGCATTGTTATTGCACACTGTGCTTTTGTAGTTTACCAACTTGGCAAGATGCTGTAGTGTATGCAAACACAGAGATTCAAGAGAGCAGATGAGTGTTCTTCTAAGAACCTTTTACCAGTTTCTCATAGAAATTGCTACCTAAACCATTCGTTTGTACATAATGAAGCTTTAAGAAAGAAACACCATAAGAGAACAGCTGTTCTGCTGTTATGCATTGGAAGTGCTTCTTCAGATAGTTAACTCTAAAAAAGCGTGCTGGCTTACAATGGCTTTGAATGGAAATAGTCGTTGTTTTTCTTAGAAAATGTCAGTTCTGCAAACTTTGGAAAGTGCATATAGAGCATTCAGCACACTTTAAAAGAAAGTATGATATGGTTGCTCTTCACTCAGAGTGACTTGGTTTTGTCAAATCAGTTGCTTTCTGGATAGAAAATCTGCTACTTAAAAATAATTACTTTGATTACTAGCCGATTTCTTTGTAGGCTCATCAAGAAAGCTTGAGGATCTAGCACAGTAAAGCAC
>VZZY01010654.1:85251-139699 GCA_013400335.1 Eurystomus gularis | reverse complement strand
CAGTTGAAAATTGGAGACAGCATGAATTACAGAAGGAAAGTATATTTTACTATATACAGGTTCTTAATTTTTTTAAAAAATTGATCTTTTTGTCCAATACTTAATAAAGACATTCGTACCGCATTATACCAAATTTCATGTAACTTTGTTCTTATTGCGGGTGGGGAGCAGAAGGGGTTTATGTTTTATATGATGACTACATTAGGCATTTACACAAATTCAGAGACAACACATGCATTAATTTCAGAAAGATGGACACAAACTGATTACACAGTAAAAGTATGTTTTTCTGTAGCAGTGATAGATTTCTGTGGAGCTGTTAAAACAGGAAATACTCTTCACCAGCAGATGTGGTTCTGCTTTCACACAACTCAAAGCCCTCAGCCAAACATCGCCTCTGAAAAGGCTGTATTTTATTAAAAGACAAAACACTGCAGTTAAGTCTGCTACATGTAAACAGTAAGCTTAGAAGCATGACAATAAACAGGGAAACAATTAGACTGTAAAAGATATCTGCCATCCAGAAAAACACACCTTAATATTGCTACACAAGTACTATGATAAGAAAGGAAAAAAAAAAGATAATCTATAAAATACAGATCAAGCAGAGGAACTACAGTTATATTCTACTGCTTGTAACAGGAACTACTATTTTATCATAAATAATTAAGATTCATCTGCAAAATTCTCTTTCCTAATTTACTCCCTTCCAACAAGACCATCACCACATCAAATTTCCAGTATTCTAAAGGAATAAAATATGCTACTAAGGATAGGAAGATAAATACACTTAAAACCCCCAATTTTTAAAAAAGATATTAAAACAATTTTAATATATGGATGTACACACTGTATGAATCAAATCAGGACCAAAAAGGCTTTCATTACTTTCTAGAAGATGGTCAGAAGTCCATGGAACAAGAAAGAAATGCTGAAATCCATGGAGCTGTGAAATGTGGTAGGATGTCTCATTCTGGGATTTGAAGTATTAATTAGCACATTAAGTTTTTAAAATACATACAGGAGTATATTCATTATACTTGCAATAACAAAATTACCTACATCAAACTTCCTTCACAATTTGTCCCACAATTATTAATTTTTAAATCTAAAACCATAAAGAGCCATTTTAAAATAATATATTCCTGACTCATACTGATTTTAGTATGAATTCATACTGATTTTAGTAACAAAGTATTAAATGCAACTAAGTAAAGATTGTTGGCATTCTCCCCTCCAGCACAGCAGTGTAGCAGAAGAAAACCAGCTGTACTTTGGGGTAAGTCAGGGGCACACAGCTACCAAGGACAGCTCTAAGAGACAAACACCATCAGAGATCATTACAATCCAGAAACCATTTTCATAATGTGATATGTTCTGATAACTGTTCAACTCAGGCACAACTTTCCCACATTTGGAATGTATGTGAAAATAAGATTGGAGAAATTATTTCTGGGACTGTCTCAAACTGAAATGTAAACAGCCATCAGCTATAGAGGTATTCTCTTGTTCTGCGACTTGTTGCAGAATTGTGACAGGGAGATTACTTTTGTATGGAGAGGATATCAATGAAAGGATTAAGGCAATAGTAGAAGACATTTTAAAAGCAACGCCTCAGATTTTAGTATGCTACCAGGAGTAGAAAGCACAGGAAGTTTACGTTTCAAACCCTTCATAGAAGCTGCCAAGAATGGACAACAAAAATATTAGAGTTAACTGCAAGGCAAAACTGAAATCTGAAGAACTCCTTTTAACTTCCTTCAATGGGAGGTGGGGCACTCAGCACTGTTCAAAGTCTGACCAGTAATCCATGCAGCAAGAGGTGCCAAAAAGCACATTGGCCCAGATTCAGGGTGGATATTAATCTAAACTCCCATGTGCAGTGGTTCCAACTAGCAACCTCTTCTGTAGCTGAGTCATTGAGTGCTTCCCTGTAACAACACAGCTATGTACATTATAGTCTATCTTGGTGAGTCATTTTGTTTCATACAATCCACTAATGGCTTACTAACTGCCTCTAACTCTGAAGATAAATAGGAAAATTTAGAGTTAAATAGGAAAAAACAATTTCACCTCATTACAAGGAAGACAACATACATTACTATAATTAACCGGATTTTATATTCCCACTGTCTTCAACTCAGTTCAGTCTTTCCAAGATTTTCAGGTGCAATACACTTCTTAGAAATTGTTAAAATGAGAACAAGACAGCAAATAAACAGCAAAAGATCTTACATGTAACCACAAGCACAGGACTGCATACCATACCCAGAACTTTATCATTGTTCATCATATATGCTACCTTCAGCCATAACTGCGTAATAAATTTCTGTTACCATACAAAGCTCACAGAACTTTCAAAAGAAATGTATTAGTTGAAATGGAAGTTAATTTAATCAATCATTTGATAACTATGCAAATCAGTTTGTCATTTTATTCAATAAAAATATGACAGCAAAAAAAAGTTAAATAAAATTTTAACATTAAATAGGAGACTAAGGCAAGCCTATCTTTCACAGACACACCAAAACAAGAAATTAGATACTTCATTAAATTAATCATGCAGCATTTTCAAATCTGCATATGACTACGAGAAAATGTTAGTGAAACCTCTTGATTTACTTGAAAAAGTTCACATAGACACACCTGGAAAGGTGTGTCAGATTAAACACCTCTGACTGGTTCCTTCCATGTTCCTACTTACTGTAAAAGTAAATTATGTAAAATAGCAAGCTCATCAACACTCAAACCAATTTTATTTTTTAAAACTCCTGCTTCAAACTCTAACCAGAAAGCCATCATTTCCTCTAAGGAATGTATCATTTCCACTTCCATCAGAAAAGAAAATTATGGCAGAATACTTTAAACACCTCCATACTTTAAACACCTCCATCTACCAGTTAGAAATACATTCCTATATTCTTTTGAATGTAGCATCTCTTGGCAACAGCTCACACAGGCATACTTAAAGCTATTGAGGTCTATAACATCACAACAGTTGTAATTACCCTGGTTAGCCCTGTATGATCATTATGATGCTATAATATTAATCTTAATTTTACTTTGAAACTCCATTATCCTGTGAATAGTCTTAGGGTCAAGATCTGCAAAGTTAATTATGTGGCTAAGCTTTCTTACAGTAGAAAGAACAGGCTCCATGAGGCAAAAATATCACTCCTGAAGTGAAATATTTTTTAAAATATAGAAAATGCAAAAATGTGTAAAACTAGAAAGAAAAAACCTCATTGTTTTAAAATTAAGAATATAAAATAAGAAGATAATTTCTTTAACTCTATTCCCTAAAGAATGGGAAAACGGGTAGCTTTAACTGCATATAGAAGAAGGGAGAAAAACCCTTGTTGGAAAGAAAGTTGTCAGTATGGGCATGCCACCTACATGAAACAGCTGTTATGGCTGAGACAGACACAGCAGCTGCTACGAGGCCTCCCCAAAGAGGCAAGCCTTTGACATTTTCATCTGAACACCAAGAAGACAGAGTAGCACCACCAATCAAGTGAATTACCAAGCTAGCTGATAATGTGTGGCACAAGCCAAAAGATTAAACAAACTATTTTATTCTTTTTCATTACAGTCACATTAATCAACCGTATCTACTTTGTACTGAAATTTGTGTAACACAGTTGACGTTTTACAGCTTTTTGTTTTCCTCACACTGTTTAAACTTCAGGTCAAAATAGCTTCTCTATGTTCACAAAATAAATTATATAGTATAAGTGAAGTACCATACCTTTCATAACTTTTTCCACATGATTAAGAACATTTTTTTGCCTAGAGTAGACTTTGTTATTTTTAAATTAAAATAATACTTTCATCATCATGTAACAACTGTGAATCACTTGAGCGCAGTACTAGTTTCTTTGTCCCAGAAACTGAACTCAATCTGTTCAGCATGGTTATTAAAGGAAAAATCATTTTCTTGTTTTGCTTGGCAGTTTTGAAATATTTTCCTTCTAACCAGAAGGTAAAAAAGGAGCTAGAAGCTTACATCTATAGATTCACCCACATGAAAGCATCTGGGGACAAGGGATGTGATATTGTGTAGTACTCTCTGTTCTAAACACAAATCAATTTCTAGTTTGATGACTTTGATACTTCAATCTAGAAGCCTCAGAAGAGAAGGAAGGTAACAGCACTGTGTGAAGATAGGAAACTGTGGCATAATTATGAAACAAACCATCAGACACTGGAAATAAATTTCGTTTTCCTTCCTTTTCACAGCTTTTATGGTCTTCAGCCCAATGAATGTTAGTGTAACTTGAAAAGAGCAAGTGGGGTTTCAATGTTACTAGTAAAGCCCAGTTAAGCAAAAAATCGTGTGACCCAGTGAATAGAGATGCACTTTACAGGCTAGGTAGCTGCAAACTAAAAGTCTGGAGTTAGGCATTTGCACTCTGACTAGTCAACAAACATGGAGACATTCACCACATTAGTATCATAAAGGGTACCAGGTGAACAAATCAACATCAAGTGGAAGTTATGAGGTACACATTCTTGAGCACAGACCATCATGACCACAAATCCGGTCCATGCTTCCTCTCCCATTATTAAGAAAAGGTACACAGGTCCAAGCAACAGAAGTTGAACGAAGCAGGGAAATCAAATCAAAGGATGTACAATGGAAGAGAGCTACAAAGTGGAGAAAATGAGGTGCAAGAAAGTGGCTACTAGAAACATCACTACCATGCGGAAGGCAAATAGCTACAATTTTCTTAATTTTAGCCATCTACAATGAATTCTGTTTTAGAAAGAAAATTTTTAGTGAGATGGAAGAACTGGAAAGACCAAGATAATTTCAAACTTTGCCTACATGTTTGTATTTCAAGAGATAGAGGCAAAATCCTTAGTATGCTTTTCCATTATCCAGACCTAAAAAAAAATTGAATGCGAAGTTCAAACCCACTCAGTGGAACGAACATATTATTGAATAGTAAAAATTTCAGAGAATAAAATCCTGTTCAAGTTACAGGGTCAAAAATTATTTATAATAGATTTAGGTACGTTAAAGGAGAAGGAGTATTTTAAATAAGTGGTTCCCAGGTCTTGAGCCTTGCAAGCATGTTTTCCTGGGGATTTGCTTCTTCTGAAGCGCTCAGATATGAAGTCAGATATGAACAATGCCCCCTATAAGAGTCCCGATGCAAGGACTGGTGAGAGAGCTCAGCATGACGATGGCCAGAGCCAACAGAGCACAAGCACTGTGCAGCAGCCTTGAGCAGGAAATGGGAGTAGCTGTCTGAGGGTATGGAAGGCAACCCAGAAGAAGGCTAATATAAAAAAAAAAAAAAAAAAAAANAAAAAAAAAAAAAAAGACCAGGAATTACTGTTTAGCTAAGATATCTCCATTTGGAAATAGTAGTTTTCAAGAAACTTCACAACCACGTCTTTCCTCTTGTGCTACACGTTGTTGCTATGAAGTAGAAGTGGGCAAGAAAATCAGTAATGAAATAACTCCCTTAGCAATTTCGTTGTGCTATGACAATAAGAGGCAACATATTCATACAGTAACTTCCTTTAAACCTGGCATTAGAATATAATAAACATGACACAGTAATGTTAGCAGCACTGATCTATGTGGAAATCCTCTCCTTTTGTACCTTTTCCTCATCTTCACCTAGCAGAAATGAAAAAAAAATGTATTTCATTTTCTCACAGACATAAAATCTCAAGTAGGCTAAAGTAGTGCCTCTAAAACAGAAAATCCCTGAATAATCATTACATGCAACCAAAGACTTATACGGAAAGCCAAATGGCACAGAAATGAAAGTGCATATCTGAGGGATTAGCTGGCATTTGGGATCAAGGTTCTCTCATACCACATGAAATAAATATTGCTCCATTTGCACCATCTTAAATTTTAAAATGGAGAATTATTAAACTGTATATAAATAAACCCTTATTTAGGCTTCAGAAGTGACTTCCATTATCAGCTGCAGCTTCCTGTTTCAGACATTTTTGTCATGAACCTCACTTAAGTCATTCCATCTCAGTTTCTAGCACATCATTTTGCGACCTGGCTCTGCAGAATAGACAAGGGAAGGGACTGAACAGCTTTTAATGCTGCTTTTTTTGGCAGTGATCCTGTGCTTAATACAGCAAGTTCTGGGTGCTGGACCAACGTAATTCTATGCTCCTGTCCACATACTCCATAGATGTCTCTACCACATATTTCTGTTACTGGAATACAAATTCTAGTCAATACAGCTAAAAAGTTGAAGCATGATTATTTCACTTTGTATCACCCAATTCACAACATGGTTTAAAATATAAAAGATTAGTCCCATTTGTCATAACTATTTTGCTTGCTTGTTACTGAATAATGACTTTTTTCTTCAGCATTTGTAATTTAAGGGGTTGTGTGTTGTGTTTGGTTGTTTTTTTTTCCCCGTGGAGACTCTGCACAGCTGCCGATTATTTTTTGGACACAGCAAGTAAAACAGAAACTGAAAAAATATCCTCAGAGTTAGTGAGGTGACAGTAAACGTATGGTGGAAAATCACTGATGCTAACTAATGCCTAATATAAAGTTATTCGTTATAATTTAATGTTCCATACATCTGAATCTTATGTAGTTAAATATTCCGAGCAATTTTAGCCTTGATAGCACTTGAGACAGAATTTATACAATCATTCTAATATTTGCCCCTTGATAGAAACAATAAAACCTCATCTCAGTTTCCACATTTGCTCCCTCTTGAAAAACACTATTTAGCATAGCTGCTGAAAGCTTTTTTAAATCCTTGTTTTTCAACAGTAAAGCGTATTAGCTTTTTGCAAGTACTCTGCTGCAAGCCAGCAGAATCTCCTCCCCATTCGGAAGAGAATTATACACGTTGCACACAGTCCAAACTTACTCACTTCCTAGGTTTTGGCACTGCTGGTAATTCAAGTATCATCAACAGAACTTAAGCGGGGGAGGTAGGGGAGAGGGGGATAAAAAAAATACACAGCTTTAACTTTCTCCTGTCCCTGCAGTTTCTTTGCAAGACTGTCTTTATCCCCAAACTTTGTCACCTCCAAGCTGCCACCAAAATGATTAGGTTAAGTTGTGCATACTTACAGTGGCATTTTACATAAGGACTTAGATTTTGCTACTTGTTCGCAACTGACTATCAGACTAATGTACCAATTAAGAAATGTACCAAATTAAGAAAAAAAGCAATCAAAAAACAAAGACCACCTATGAGTACCATGGATTTTATGACAGATAATCTTGTGGTCTAATATGGTAGCTATGTAAAAGTTCAAGAATTTCACAAATCTTAAAAGAAAGCAAAAAGTTATACCTTAGTTATGCTTCCCATTTCCAGAAAGTCAGTCTCATGCTGATCCTCATTTTATAAGGCATTTTAGTTTGTCTGTCAAACAGAAACACTAAAGGGCCAATCCAAATAACAGATCCTGACTTTTTCTCCATGTCTATTATTCTTCTTTACCTGCCTTCATTATGCCACTACAGATCCTTATGCACTGCTTACCACCAGATTTCTTAAACTGCTTTATAATAGCAGCCCATATGTTAGCAGGAACAGCATACCATGGTCCATTTGCCATCCCACTTGCAGACATTGCTTCTCCCATTGCAACTGCAACAGTCTTAATTACAGCTGTTGTTTGTATGAACACAGAGAGGATAAGATACAAAGTATTTAATGGTTTTAACGTCTAGGGGTTTTAATTAATAAAGATGTTACTGCCTAAATTAGTCTGTAAGTATTTTTAGATGTGTTTTAATATAATTCAGCATCTGGAACAAAGAACGTGAGCCAAACATGATGTTTCTAGCCAGCTCACACTGGGCTAGCATGGTCTGCTGGCTACGAGGGGTGTGTCTTTTGACAGCAACACAGTTGTGGCCTCAGATAACCTCTTAATATCTCTCTGGAAATAGGAATTACACAAGATACTGCAAATACTGAGCTTCCTTCAAGCTCAGAGAAAATACAAATATTTAATATAGCTAACATTCAGAACAAATATGCCAAATTAAATATTGTGCTTTTCAGAGGACTGCTATTTAGCCTATGGCATTCAGGGTCTAATATTTCAAAATTCCTTGACTATTAAGATTTTAGGAAAGAGAAAATTTTAATAGGTTCCTTAGCTCCTAGATGATCTTTATTCTTTTATGCTTTAAAAGCATAGAAAACCACAGGAAAAGCACTTGACCAAGTAAAACTTCAGTGCTCAGAAAACATGTTGCTATATCACTTACTCCTTCAACAGATCTTATGTATTATTACTGTGTTTATAAAACATTGTCTCCAGCACACTGTCCAAATGGTAAATGAAAAATCATATATTATCAAAAGGCATGGACCTGTAAATACTTGAAAGACTTCTGTTCTACATATTGGAGGGGGGAAAAAAACAAACACATACAAAACATACACTTTCTTCTACCCACTATCTCTTGTCATATTAATCCTAGTAAGTCATAATCCTAAACATCCACATTTCTCATGTAAAAATTGTGGCAGTACACATACTTGTTTTAAGTGTTTCCCTGAGTTAACACAAGAGTAATTGAAATTGGAATTCCTATAGTAAAAGGACAAATTGGAAGGCTTTGCTTATGCAGTGCTCTGAAGCAGTGCTGCTTAAGCCAGTCAACACATTGGTCTTTGGATATGGGAGTGCTCAAATAATACAGTGTATTCAGGGACAGACATGATCTCAAGTGAATGACTCTGGGCCACTCCCAAGGTTTGGAAAGGAATGACAGTCATCAAAACTTAAAATTTTCTGTTCACAACTAAAATACCTACAGACTGTCATTTTACAGAAATTCATCTGTTTGAAGCTCTTCTAGGAAGGATTATAAGACAGTATTTCATACTGTGGATTGGAAGCATGAATACTCCTTCAGGTACTAGAGACCTGTAATATTACACTCGTACTGTGAAAGTCAGTGCCTTCGAGTTATAAGTTATTCCCCAAAAACATAACTCCATCTAAGAAAAAGAATTTTATCATAACATTAGTATTACTGGTATAAATACATCTAATAGGAGAACTCACTCAAATGCCATATAAAAACATCTAAAACTGTCAATTAAAAGCACCTTCACAGATGTGAAAATCACTGACATTTGTGGTTTATAAATTAATCTTGCATTTGTCTAGTTCTGAAAGTACATTTCCTTCTACCTCTGAAGAGGAAAAAAGCCCAGTATTTTAAAGATATTCAGCTTTTTAATAAAATCAGTAGAAATAGAGCAGTAGAATATTTTAGAAATGTAATCCTCATTTGCAAATGCAGAACTGACATATTGATCTTAGAAGTAACAAATATCTAAAGAAGTATTAAGCAGAATAGACATAAAACTGTCATGTAATGTACAAGAAATAATGTAAAAGAAAAAAGAAAATCCTGTACTATAGGATTCAAGATTTTTTTTTCTTTTTTTCATTGCAGACAAAAGAAAGAAGATTAGCTCTAAATTATGCATATACTAGAAAACTGTCTTTGTGGCATCCTAAAAACTCTTTTAATTTTGATAAATGTCTTAGAAATTCATGAATGCACAAGGGACACTACAGAGAGCAGTAAACGACCTAACCCAAAGTTTGAAAACAGAAGACATCTTCATGTGCTAAAATGACTTCATTTGTTTTAATAAAACAAGGGAGGAACATCTGGCAGGACAGGAAAGGATTCTGGAGCTTTTTAAGGCATCAGAGCGGAATTTATCAGGAGGGATTTGGGGGCTGGATTTTTTTCTGATTGCTTGTTTGGCTTTGGCAAAGGGGTACATCACATTTCTGAGACTTATAGAAAAGCTAGAACCTTAAGAGTCCAAAACTGGTTGGAAAAGATTGCAAGGTTCCTACAAAGCTTGACAAAGTATAGTAGATTAAAGATCTGTGGAGTGTGGGATTTAGGAGATTGAAACAAAAGCCTGCCAAACAAGCATCAGTATTATAGCACCTACAACAACTCCCTCCGTTTGGAAGAAAACACCAAGAAGCTTCTGAGTCACTAAAACCAATACTTCCACTACCAGACTAGGCCAGAATATCTGAACTGATCCAATCTATGTATGGCAATGTGTGATGCCTCAAAGATTATTTATTGCCTTTGCACTAAAACAAATTCTCTTGAGAAAATGAGACAAATCTCAGGGAAATAATATACTTGGCTAACTCCACAGGGATACTTCCAGGACTAACAAAAATCCTGAAAAGCAAAATGCAGCTGCCATTTCTCTCATTCCACAGGCTGTACCAGATAGTGTAGTGCTAACTACTAGTTAACTACTGGTGGTAACCAGGCTGTACTCTGTCTCCCAGGACCCAGCAGAGAGCTGCACTAAATCGCACAGCATCTCACAGGTCACCTGTCAGAAAGCTGCCCCAGGGGATTTCTCAGGTGACGCTGCCCTACAAAGAGCACCCCTAGGCCCTCATCTCAGCAAAGCTTCACGTGCAAGCACAAAAACACAAATATGCTAGGCTATTGTCGCTAGATCAACAAATATGTTTTCTTCAAGTATGGAGTAGTATATTATTAATTCTGGCATGTGAGTATGAAAATAACCTTTCTTCCTAGTGATTACATAGTTTTCCATTTGGTAAGTGGATTTTTCCTGTTCTCCATGTGTCAAAAATGGAACTAAAATTGAAGTCAGTGGTTTTGGTTATTTTATCTACTTGGGTTTTCCTTTTAACTCACAAAAATGTAAATGCTGGGTGTACGAAAGCACAAATTATAAAACATGATAACATCACTTATAAACTAATATACCTGTTATTTTTTCCATTTCAGTTTCCAGTTTCTCTGTCCAATAGTATCCAAATTAAAAGTCCTATCATATATCCAATCAAAATTTTCATGGAACACCCAGAAGTTGTTTTAAAAACACAGCATTTAATCATACAATAAAAAGATTTCACTCTGCAGTTTTGTTAACACAGAAATATATAACTGGTTGAGTTACTGAATTCAGAACCCTGCTGGCACCATCAACTATTATATTCAACTTGCCATAATTTATCAAGAACCATTTTAAAATGGCACATCCCCTTTGCTATTCCTACTGAAAACCTTTTCTGTGATACTTCTAATTTGAAGCTGACCTTGCTTTCTTGGGTTTAGACTTCTATTTTTTAAAAAAACATGTGAACACTACTATTCAATGTTCATAAACCAATACCACCAATGCAAATATAGAGGCCATTCCTACTATATGAGTTTAAAATATGTCAAATAGGAAAGTACAATTTTCTGACAGTATTACTGGAATTCCTACCATGTAATAAAATTCTGTAACAGCATTTAACTGATAACATACTTCATTTTTACCAAATAATAATATGTTAAATCAAAATGATTTAAGTCGTACTGCATAGCAAGATAACACATAGCTATAGCCTAAAATTACTAACAAAGTCATGAAGATAAGTGGATTCTTTAAGAAAGGCATAATGACAGCAGGAGTTAACTTATCAGACAAACTTTACACTCAGAGATAAAAACAATTACTTTAAGACTTTTAAATCTCTAGGTTAATGCAAGATTGACAAACTAACTTTGTCTTTAATTTGGTAGCTATATCACTCTTTCATGTCAGAAACTAAATGCTTCATCCAAATGCAACTGAAGCAATTATCTCCATACTACTAGCATTAAACAATATCAGTTATATTTAATTGATTAAAATGGCCTTTTGACAAAAAAAGGCATAAGTAAGTACAAAGAATTATCATTCAGCTGCATTCTTTTTCTTGCAAGAATTACATCTTATCTTAAAGCTATACAACTTTTTCAACTAGAAGAATATACAGGAACATTTACGAAAAATCAGCAAATGGCATGGGGCTACTATACATTTATGTAATTAGAAAGACAGTCACCTGGATTTTGTTAAACTGAATCCATAATAGTCCAAAACAACAGTTAACATCTAACTCAGGCAGATACTAGAAAGCCCATGTGTTCAGAATATGTGCAAGTACATGCATGTACCTGTGAAGAATACAGGTCACATTATGGGAAGCTAGACAGTATCCTAGAAAACAGACTCCCAAAAAGGACTTTGGGTCTGCATGATATGCAACCTCAAAACCAATAATTTGGCCCAACAGCAGCCAAGAAGCAGTGCACGTCTTTTAACTTGACTGGCAACTGAGAGGTCGTTCTTGGCCACTTTGTAATACTGTGTGTACATCTAGCTACCTCATCAGAGAACATTAGGCACATGGATCAAACAGAGCCTTCTTGGTGTCATGGAGAACATGGCAAGTCATGGAAAACAATGTGAGAGAGCGCTGTTGAAAAGTCCAGGGTACCTTTGGGATGCAGCTGGATAGAAACTATAGAAATAGCTAATGACCAACTTACCAACTGGACATGGAATTAGCAGAATGGTGAGTAGCCAGGTAAACATGATTTTCAGTGCAATATTATGGCCCCAAAACTGTAAGCTATTTTTACAGAGGGATGGTGTATAAGCACAGTAAGTATTTCACCTGATAACAAAAGTCAGCAGGCCATTGGCAGAACAGTTAATTTTGCCTTGAGAAACACTCTTTCAACAGAATGCTGACAGATTGGAACAGGTTTAAAAAGCGTCATGCAAATGATTTTTCAGGAGTACAGCACATATCACTTAGCAGAAGTAATGTTAAATGATTTAATAAAATAGGCATAAGAAAAAGTTTATTCACTATGTGACTTTTCTTAGCTCAGCTAACAAAAGACAAAGCAAACATATAGAAATTGATACCAGGAAAATTCAAACTGGATGTAACACACCATTATAGAATAATGCATAATGGACCTAGGAAGGCATTTAAAAAACACCAGTGATCATACACTAAATATTCCTAATTACCTATTGCCTTTAGACTCTTTTTTGAAAGGAAGCTTTCTGTCAAATCACTACTCTTTTTTAGCAAAATGGTACAGCTACTGAGCTATTCTGGACTACCACTGTTTTTATTAATTTACACATTAACTACATGACTCCTGAAGCTCACCAAGAACAGGAATGCATTCTGCACTCTCGAATAAATGAGTTGCAAGTGGACTTTCTGTCATCTTAAGACAACAGAAATCAAAAGACTGAATTTTAGTAGGCAGTTAGAAGGGAAGTGCTCGATGTGACTGTCACAAAAAGGAATTGTCAACTAAAATACCCCATTTATGGCCTACTTAATTCCAGTCCAAAACACTGCATTTGAAACAAACTCAGGCCCTAGATATAAAGGGAAGAGAACTGTCATTGCTCTACAGACTCCACAGAACTCCTTGGAGGCAGTACAAAGGAGACAGCATCTGGAAAGGAGACTGTGAGAAAAGAAAATGACTCATATGTGAGTTTAACAGAAGTAGCAGACAGCAAAAGTTAATTTCTTGATCAAACTAAATTATTATTATTATAAACATTATTATGCTCTGGAAGAGCACATCATCCCTTTTTCAAGACAGTTGGAGATAAAACATGTACCATGGGCAGTCTGAGACAACATGAAACCAACCTCATTTTTCTGAAGATAAATTTTACCAAATCAAGAGATTTTGCTGTTGTTGTTAAACATTCAGCTCAAATATACACCTTCCAGTGCTTTCAGAAAGCCTGCTCTTTACTGTCCATAGCATTTATGCAAAATTCTTGTTGCAAAACATTTTATGATGTTTAACAAATGTAGAAAATTAATCCCGGCAGTCACACAAGACAGTTTCATAGGAAGGTTTAATCAGCACACACAAACTGACAGAACATTTTCATTCTCACTGCTAAGTGAGAGGTCAGGATAAACACATCAAGGAGACAGACTAAGTTTCACAGATCTGGCTTCTGTTGGCTGTTCTTAATGACTGACATTTTGCAGAACTTAGCTTCACCTAAAAACTTGTTAAGGTATTTGTGGCCATCAGCCAGTCAGTGAGCATGCTACAGTGGACAACAAAAGCTGTCATCACAAGATATTGTGATATCACAAGATATCACAAGATAATTCCACTTCTGGCCAGGTTTGGTACCAGCTGGAATGATTTTTGCATGTTAAAATCAACATACTTGCAACCACTTTCTACTTTGGACCTTCAAAGTACCCCAAAAAACCTGCATAAATCCTGAATTGAAAAAACGGAGCAAGTTCTTCGCATCTGGTTTCAGTTGGATCAGATGCCTAGACAGAAATATGCATTATTTTTCTGAATGGCACAGGAAATGACAGTAAAGATTCTTAGTAATCTCATGATCCATGAGTTTAGGGTAATCACAAAAAGACACACATAACAAGATCTGACTTGTGGTAAGGTTATCTGAAAAGCAAAAATCTCTTGGCTATACATGATGGACAGATAAATGAACAGTTTTGATCTGCTCACTTGTGGTTTTCCTGTCAACCTATTTGATCTGGAACAGTCATCTGTCAGTGAAGCAAAAGCAGCTTTCAGGAATGGCATCTTTGGTATTTTCCAGAGGCAGAACTAAAGTCATGAAGTAATTCTGTATTATGATAATCAAAGAGGTGAAATTTAACATGGAGCACTGTACAAATGGTATTAATAATGCACCACTGAAAAAGGTATTTACCAAAAATGCAACTCCCAGAAGCACCTTCATCTTCAGCAGAGAAATACTACCACACAGCAAAAATCCCATGGCAGCACTCAGCAGGAAAGACAGAAAGCACCTAACTGGGTCTTCTGTTTGATTTTTTCTGGAAGACAAGGTAGCTTGGGTTTGGGAAAAAAAGAAAACAAAACCTTTAACACAAATTGTGTCACCATAAAAGAAAGACACAAGTAAAAAAGTTGACCAAGTTTTAAAGCATAACAAATACTTACCGATAAGTACCTACCCAAGACAAATGATTAATTTCCTACCAGTATTAGCTAGTGTACACTAGTGTACACATATAGTGTACAGCTACGTACATATCTTTTCCAACAATTATATCTAACACCCCTTATTTCTTTAACAGTCAACAGTACACTCTTATCGAATGTTAAGTACTATTGAATATTATGGCTTTGATGTTATTCAGAAGACTGTAAATGCAGTTTACTTTCCTGAGAAAACGATAGGTTTTTTCTTCTGAAAGCATAGCATGTTTTCCCTGCTATGGAAGCAGTTTAAAAATTCTTTTTTAGTTGGTTTGGAAAAAAAACCCACCTTTTTTTTCTAATCTTACATAATATCTTCTGCAATGATACAGAACAAGATTTTACTTGCAGTAAAATTTCTTAAAAAGCAAATCTCTCTTGGAGAGATATCGTAAAATATTATTCAGAAATAACAAGGAGTTTGTTTAATGGTGCATTTCACACTACGGTTTTAATCTGTCAGTAGATCATCCTATCTGATACTTAAAAGAGACATATCCTGCAACCACTTAAACGGTAATAATTTTTGGCATTTCATATACTGACTTCTGTTCCATTTCTGTCCTCTCTTTTTAATTAAAGCAGGAAGGGTCAGATTACATCTGAAAAATCAATACCTGCAAGTAAAATATGAAAATTAATTTTAGGTACGTGTTACGTAAATACAACCAGAAAAAACCTGGTCCACACTGAAATATGTTTTAAGGTATTAAACTAATTTTTTTAATATTCTAGATCCTGACATTTCTTGTGCACCTTTTCCCATTTTTACCACTCACCAGACAGTGTACAAGAGTCAAGAATGATATTTTTAATTTTTCCTTATGAATGTCTTTTCAACAGTACCTATGTCTAGAATAAATTTAATTCTTTTTCTCCCGCACACGTGCGTATTTCTGCATATAATTTCAATAAAAATACCTCTTAGGAAGCATGAATGAAGAAGAGTGTGTGACATTTCCAGCTAAGTGGCAGGATGCAGACTACCAGGAAAAGATAACTAAAGTCAATGGTGAGTGCTTGCAAAACGTAAGCCAGCTTGGCAGAACCTGATACTGTACTGCATTCGGGAAACTAGATAACAAAAGGTTGGCAATGTGCATTCTGCTCTTTAATAGAAAAGATGATATTAGATAAGCTAACAGCCAAATAGTCACATCGTGTCTTTCCTCACAATAACATGGACAGGAATACCTGGCAGTACTAAAATTTAATGGTATTTTGTTTGGAAGAAAAACTAACCTGAATTGTATGTTAAGATGACCTTTCATTTAGATAAAATTCAATTTTAAAACTACTCCTTCTGAAAAGAAAGAGCATAATTCATTACGACAATTTGCTGTAAAACTGATAAGTATCTAGCCATTGTCAGACATTTCATTGCTACAAAATGTAAGACTATCCCACTAGTAAAACTCATAAGGTTTTTGGTATAAGGACTGCCAACAGACCTTAACTAATGAATTCAAAAAACAGATAGAACTCTAAGGTAGCTTTGCAAATACAACTAAACATTATCATGAGCATTGCTTTCTTTTTATCTTTTATCTAAAGCTTGTTTGTAATGTACATTAGAAACAAACCCTTTGGAGGAGCTGAAGCTCTTCAGTCTCTGCCATGACACTTCACACAAGTTAATACCTTAAAAGAAAAGCAAGTTTTCCCACAAAATAAAGTACTGCACCGTGCTTTTTATTTTGGGCCTTGTATTATGATGTACTATGATTAGGAAAAAGCCCCACATTTTTTCTACATTATTTACATATGAATAAGAAGTAAAAGAACCTAGATTCAGAAATAACAGATGAATAGCCACTTTAAATCTTTTCTGTTATATTCTATTTTTAAAGAAAAAATAATTTGCTCCATCACTGAGGACTGTGGCATAGTATGCTCCCACTACCTAATGTTACAAAACAGGTAAATGATATTTTAAAGTAATATCCTAAGCTTTTGCTTTAAAAAGTGAAAAGTCAGTTTCTAATACGGACAGCAACAAGGACCATGCATCCATCATCAGGGTTTGTAGGCTGAAACTATAGCACAGACTTCTGTCAGATGAGATGCAGGACATTAACTGGCAATAGAGGAAAACTTTATCCCAGAGAGGGAAATGGCCCCTGGAGCTAAGTGCTAACTCCAGCAGCAACTGGGGGAACCCTGGCCCAATTTATCCCTCTCTTTTCTCCCACCCTGGAGGTGGGATCCATGCCACATATTTGTGCCCCCAAAGGAGGGAGAAGGGTTGCCGAGACTATGGTTTTATGGAGTAAGCCTGGCCAGGCTGTCTGCCTCTCCAAGTTTCCCAGGAATTGTGAGAACTTTTTCTCCCAAGAGGTCTTATAAGAGGCTGTGGGGATGTAGTTAAAGATAGGAGGTAGGACTTGACTAACTTGCTTCCCTCCAACTCACATTGCTCTACTTGCTCTGTCAGCTCCCACCATACTGTAGTCTAATGCTTTGGTGGCAGCCTGAGACTTCTTCCCTGCAACATCCACATTCAGGCATTGATTTGGCAAGTTGACACCATTTTCCTGAGAAAAATGAGCAAGCAAAGGGAAATGGTGTGTCTGAACAGTTTAAACTCAACTAAATCTGAATAAAATTGGATGGGATTAAGAAAAGGTATTTTTCTAGCTCTAGGGCCTTTTCTCCTCCAAATTTTCCTCCCTTAAAAGTCAAAGGAATCTTAAAATGCCAAACACAGTATACAGTCTACATACAGGTATAGTAATCCACTCCAATTATAAAATTACAGACAGTGCACTTGCAGGAATTTGCACTTGAGGATTGTGATCCTCATTCTTTATGTATACAATAAGCCTAGAAATACAGTGTAATTAATAGCTTAACAATGAGAAATTTTGTACAAAGATGCTGAGGAAACGGGGTGGTTTATTCATACTTATTTGTTATGTGTACTTAATAGCAGGAAAACACTTTGTAAGCAAACTCACAAATATTTGCCATTTACTTGAACTACAAATGGCTATGTAAGCATAATTCCTGTCCTTGTCTTGCTCTTTGCTAAATGCTAACAATAAAGTACAGTTGGTGATTCACACAATGTTTGCAGATACATACAGAGTTTATAGATTTTTCTGTTTCTTTCTTTCAATTCTTGTGTTCCGGGTAAGTGGTGGATGGATGAACAGACAGATAGATACACATGTGGCTATGAATGCCCAGAGAAGGCTGAAAGCAGTAACATGCAAAGCCAAATTAGGACTGAAATTGGCACATAGTCTTTCCTCCGCTTCCATTATGTCCTAACATTTGTTTTGCATAAACTTTGTTTTGTTTTTCTATACAATTTCTATACAGTTCTGTGCTTCCATCTACTCTTTATGCTGGACCCCTGGAAGTGAACACTAAGTTTCTTGAATGATTTGAAAATATTTAAATACTCATATATTTGACTAATTATAAAAATGAATGTCTTTCTTGAATCCAAAACAACTTTTAAATACAGGAAAACAGTAGTTACTAGCTGTTACACAAGGACAGTGTTAAGTGTGGATCAAAAACTAACTTCCAGGAAGTACACAATGACAACAGAGAAAAGCAAAGTTCATAGATAAAAAGATAACATCATAGGTTATCCAAGGTTTTCATACATACATTGATGAAGACTTTTTTGAAAACTCATCATTATTGTCTATAGATACAAAACCTGAGCGCTTGCCAAGCAAAAAAGAATACTATACAGTTTTACCTATTACTTGCTTTCTATGCTCTAGTACGAGAGTTTTGGGAACTATCATACTGATCTATATAATCCATCTCTTCCACTGCACTAAATAAAAGAGGGCTACCTCAGTCCCACCTCACCAACTACAACACCAAACACCTTATAGACTACAGAAGGCTATCAACTGCTTCAAAGAGCTCTTTCCTTCCTTTCTACTTTTCACGAGTCAACATTTCTTTGGAAGAAAGAAGAGCTTAGCTCTTGCCATAGCATGTTTACTTTTGCCAAGACGATAAAGTTAGTGCCAGGATCCATGAGAAATATCTAATACAAAGGATAATTACTGAGGAATAAATTTCCAATACTTTATTTTTTCACAGTATTACCTGTTTCTAAAAAGGAAGATATTTATTTTTCATAAGTGAACGTGACTGCAGAGCACATGAGTCAGGTGTTCCCTCCACTGAGTTAATAACACCTTTAGATCTAGAGACTTTTAGAGCTAGAGCTCTGCTGAGTTACTGAAAGGTGAGTCCAGAAAAGGAAACAGCTTCAGGTATTCCTCAGTAGCTCTATTTGAAGATCTCTCTGCTTGTGTGGATCCCAGTAATTGGACAAACTTCAAAGTACCTGTCCAGTTATGCAATAGTTTCTCTCAGACATTGATGAAGGACTTGATTCTCAAAATAGACATTTTATAGACCAAGAAATCTCTGGAAAGGGTGCCTCAATACAATTTTTATTTCTTGTAGCCCATTCTTCAATGTGACAATATCAAGACCTATGAAACATGCAGAAACAGGGCAAAGTGAAAATCACAAAGCTTGCAATGGTGAAGAAATATCCAGCACACAGGAACTGTGCTTTCAACAGGCTGTCCTTCACAAGGAAGACTCAGAAAAATTTTATCTGTGTAGTGTTAAATCAAACACCGGCTAGCTATGTGAATTCACATGGTAAACAGGCATTTGCATGGAGAGTTTTAATGAAATAGAACACCCGATTACTTATCTGAGAAGCCTAGATATTTCCTCTGAACTCAACAGTATCCAAAGTGCATCTCATTTGATCCTAAGCATATATACTCACCCTTCTAGCAAGAACAAACAGAAAAACAGGCATCTTAGGCCAAGGCCTGAGTCTAACACAGGCATCTAAAATAGGCAGATCTAGTGACTGACAGATAATTCTACCTCTTTCAACTCATTATAGCAGGATGAGATATGACCAGCTTAAACTAAACACTTGTCTTTTAGAAGGTTAACCTTAAGGGAGATAAATGCTATCTTAAGAGTTTCTAATGCAGTAGCACATTTCCTTTCCAGTATTTTCCAGATGCAATACACAAAACTGATATGCAACATCATGCCTTCTTTGTTGCAGCATAATTACATTCTTCAGTGAAAGCACAAGAGGCAGTGGCAATGTACTGATTTTCCATCCACCACGCAAGTGTGCAATTCAGAAAATACAAGATTATACATGCATACATGAGCAGGTGATTTAAAAAAAAAAAGAAAAGAAAAAATACTCCAAAATAATGTTTTTGAGATTTAAAAAAAACAGTGCTTCATTAAGCTCCTATTCAAGAATTTTGCACATTTCAAGATACAATAGTTACCTCAGTTTCTTCTATTTAGACAACATTTCTAGGATTTGAAATGTTAACAGTGAACTGAAACTGAGGAGACAAATCAATAGCTTCATGTGCTTTTCTCATTTCTTTCTTTCTTTTTTAATTTTGCATAATAACTATGTGTCTTAATAATTACTGGTACTACTCAGCACCCTGAATACCTAAAGATGCTTGCCAAAATTATGTCTTAATCTTTGTCAAAAATTTCACAGTCTCCTGAAATAACTTTTGTGGGTAATTAGTAATTTTGGCAACAAAGTTCCACATTGGACATGCGACAGAATCTTTCCTGTAGATTCTTAGACTAATTACCTCAGGAGTGAAAAACCAAACAATCACAGACTTGAAAAAATATTCAGTCTAAAAAAAGCACAGTTAATTTCAGAACTAACTTAAATTGAGAATCATGATGTGAGCTTAAAATAAAAACTCTACTAAACTTTGTTTAAAAGCAATTACAGAAAACAGAATAAAAGTAATTGCATTAATTAAGCCATACATAAAGCTCTGTACATTAGACAAGTTTGTCCTAAGGTCCTGTCAAAAGTTTTATCAGCTACCCTAGTAGGTTCAGAGATACTTAAAAAAATAGCGCTTTCATGGAATTCCCTCTTATACTGCTAAATATAAAGGGGACCAGAGCAAACAAATTTGAGCATAGGGCACATGATTATCCATACTCCCTAACTGTTAGTTCATTCCCTCACTCTGTTTAAAGTTGTTCCAGTTTGCTGTTTCCAAGATAAAATTTAAGCATGGTCTTAAATGTAGTTCACTCCAGGGACCATTTCCCAACAAAACTGCAAGCATTCAGATCCCACCAGCTTAGCTCCTGAGAGGCTCACCTGTCCTCTCCTGACATACCGTAGGGCAGCCAACATATACCCACATATACCCTTCATTTTGTCCTATAAAAACCAGTTCAGTGGACCACTGCACAGAACTTGCACTATTTAGGTACTTCAACAAGAACAGACACAATCACAATCATCAATTTGTCCTAAAAAGCACAATGTTAGGACTCACTATGAAGCTAGAAGATTATGAAAATTACATATTCTTCAGTTGTTAAAAGTTTATGAAAAGGGGTCTGACTGGCAGCATTATCTCCAAGTTTAAGCAGAGTTTAAGATTCAAGAGTATTTCTTATTAGTCTTAAAAGCATCATTTGACATGTCTGATTACTAGTATTTCTGAAAAATGGGCTTTATGTTTCAGAGAAATACTGCACAGGCTAATTAACATTTAGAAAATATTTTAAGGTCCTTGGATGAAAAGTAAGATCTTGTCTAAATTATGATATCACACGAAGTCTTCATTGGCAAAACTTCAATTACTTCAATTTAGAGAATAACTTAACCTGCCCACTAAATTAGTGATTTGCCTAAATACAAGGAAGAATAATGCACTCTCCCATTAACAAAAGACAGATTTTCAAACCACACGCTCTTGTAGGTAAGAACCATTTAGGTTACCTGGAAACTATGTCCAGAATTGCAGTACTTCAAAGCAGAGCATGAAACATTGGCACATCTTTTTTTTTTTTTTTTTTTTTTTTTTTTCTTTTGGCTCCAGAATGATATTCTGAAATTAAGTGTAAAGGCCAGAAGCTAAAATGTTTAATCCTCTTATAATGTATTAATCCATTTTATTAAGAACAATGAGGGTATCACTACATTTTTTTTCTTAAGCACATCATGTAGGAAAAACCTGGTGCTTGACAAATAAAAAACAAAGTTCATTAAAACTACATTTTCTACTACAAGAATGAAAATGAAGCCCCTCTAAACACTGCCTTAAGGCAGTAGACTTAGAAGCATTTACTTAATCAGGACTCTTAAACAAACTTACTTAACAGTATTTCTCCATTACCATCCAAGGTGAGAATCCTTAACTCAACAATATTGTAAATCCCTGAAAAGAAAGTCAAGTTGAAAGGCAAATAGACTAATGCATAACTGACAAAAGGACTAACATTTAAAGAATGGGTAACACCAAAATCAGGAAAGGTAGGTATAATCTCTAGCACCTTAAAGCAACAAAGCACCCTTATTGCTCCAGGAAGGAGAGAACTTAAAAAAAAACCAAACAAAAACCAGCCAAAACAAACAAACTCAAACCACACACAGGCAAAATCAACAACAACCACCAAAAAAACCCACAAAACCAAAATAAAAGTAAAAAACAACAAAACAAAACAAAAACAAACGAAAAAACACAACCTCCACTGCAAAAAAAAACCCCAAACCAAACAAACAAAAACCCAACAAAACAGAAAACCGCCACCCCAAGGAAATTACTAAATGAGATGCATCTAGATTGTAGCTAGTTGACACAGAGAAAGCAGAAGACATGGTAATCAAGCTCAGCCTAGAAAGGATCAATCTCCCCCAATATTATCAAAACTGACCCCAAGTTCCCTTTCTGGGCAGACAGGCAGGCATTCAGGGGCAAGCTACAAAATCCCATGCCAATGAGGTACACTCCTGAAGTGATGGCCCAGGCTCTCGGTGGTTTCTTTCCCCTTTGCTAGGAGTGATTAAGTCCCATTAGCGTCAATGGGAGGAAGGCATGCATGGAGAGGGGTGGAGGCGCTCCCTTAAAGACAACTGCGGTGGCACTCCGGCTGCCCACCAATTAATGCACAAGGCAGCGACGGAAGCAGCAGCTGCCAGAGAGAGAAAAGGGCTTAGGAAGAAAATAATACATATATCAGAGAGAAATAGCCGTTTCAAGCACAGGGAAAAAGTGGCATGTCTTTGGGATTTAATCATGCATATTTAAAGGGAAACAGAAAGGAGCAGAGGAGAAAAGATGGGCTGTAACCCAAACAGTTTCATGAGTGATAAACAAAAGGGATTGGAAATCAGAAACTCTCCCATAGTAGGCAACAAACTCTGCAAGGTTCCATCATTTCAGACTCAGTGTTGATACAGGTCAAGAGGAAAATCCTTACTTTTAGGAATGTTTGTTGTAATCTGTTCCTTGAAAAACGACAGTGATGGAATGAATCAAGTAAATGTTGAGAAAAATCATCTGTTCTGCAAAAGGCAACCGACAACTTCTCTGCTAGCTGGTATTTACTTGAAGAAAAACTATATATAATTTATAGAATACGTTCATCCAAATTCACCAAAAGGTAAAATACATTTATTTCCTTGACTGTAAATTATTAACAATTTCTTGTCTTAGACATGCTAAATCACCAGTATCACAGCTGGTCAACAATATCTAAATCTGAAAAATATACTTAGAAATCACGTGTGCAGATTACCAGTGCCAAAATCCATCATGTGGATCCAAGAGAAAAAATTTATCCACTAGCCTGTTCATCAGTAATCCTTTCAAGTTTACCCCTCAGTGAATACCTAATCAGAGTAGCATACAGGAAGACACATAGAAAGGGCCAAATTCTCCCAAGATAGATCCTTGGTGAATTTTGAAAGGTAGGTATAAAAAAAATTTAAGGACCTTCTGTAGCTTCATATTTTAATTTAGTAGTTACCTTCCAATCTATTTAAGAAGAGCAGTTTCATCTACTTTGTTCTAAGTATTGCTACCCATATTTTATATATCAGTCACTGTATAAATACATTTACCTGGGGAGTTATATACAGCACATAACAACTGACATTGCAAATCACTGCTTAGTCTCATGTTAACAAAAAAAAAACAAACCAAAACAAAACAAACAAAACAGGATTACAAGGGTGAAATTTGCACATATTAAAATAAAATCACTGTATTTTTATCCTCTAAGTATGCACAAAGTGATCTCTATATACACCTATGAAGCACAAATTGTACACGTACAAAGCTCAAATGAGTAATTTGGTCACATAAGTATTCATTTTATAGTTCCACTAACTGCAGAAGTTTATTCCACAAGCTGTTAATCAGACATTCTGAAACAAAGGTAACTTCAAGCTTGATTTCAGAAGCATAATGCAGAGAAGGATGCATAATCTCTATTTGAACCAAATGCTGCACCTCCAACTAACGTACTGAGATTAATTCTGATCCTGCAAACATTTAGTTACAAGAACATCCAACAGAACTGGTCAAGGATGTCAACAGAAGCTCTATTTATTGACCTATGCTAATCGTCTACAAGACAAAAATCTGCTTATCTTTATTGATAACATGCTTAGAAAGTCAGAGGAACTGGACCATGACCACCACTTCTATTCATCAGCACTCGCCAGGCCCACCTTAGCTACTAAGATGATTTGACTACACCTGCAGAGCAAGTGAGAGAATAGCTCAAGTCACAATTACCTTTCTGTTTTAGCAAACATAGAAAAATTAACTTCATTTAAGGTGGATAGCAATAGGAAATTTTTGAAACATCTCATCAGGCCCTTAGTCACAGCGAAAAGACTTCTGTTTTTTCAGCTAAACTGGATCAAATAATGTTTGACAAACAAGAGCCTTCACTGTAAAAATTAAGTGGCTTACTGAGAGCACTCATGTAATTTAAAAAATTAGACTTGTTTCTAATACCCAGATACTGGAGTAACAGATTTAACTTAAAGCACGTACTTGCAGTTTTTATAATGTGAAATGCTTTCATAATTAAAAAAAGAAAACAAAAAAAAAACCCAAAAAAAAAAACCAACACAACCAAAAACCATCAACAAAAAAACCCTTCAGCTGCTTTTTGCAATCTTTGCCTGAATTTGTATAATCAGCCTCATTAACATTTCACACAAACTACCTTATTCAGATTTCCTTTTATTCCAAACATGGAAACACCACTGACAGGAATCAGACACCTAGACAGAAGTTCAGATCAGTGTTTAATAAGCATGCTTTCAAAATACCCCCATTTTGAGAAGCACTCTTTATAAAGCAGGCCTTAAATTCCATCCAAAACCAAACTAATTTAAATTTTTGTAGAACTACTATGTACGTTAGCCTTTTCCCTATTCTGCCAAATCAGGTCACCTCAGTGGTAGCATTCAGTCAGTCTCTGTCTTGGCTTATACTTGAAAAAACTCAGTTTGTGTTAAATGGTAGGTAGGTATATTCTCAAATATTTTAAAGCTCACTCAAGAATTGCATCTCACAAATCGCGCCAATGGATGTTCAATATGCATTGTTCATATGTTCTAAAATTGAAACAAAGTAATAAAACTAAATGCTTGTAGTAAATCAGACAAGAAGAGATGCAATTACTCATACATATTTGGTAAGAGCTACTTTTTATTTCAGCTGGGTAGCCAAATGGAATGTATTTCTCTACATATGCTACTTCAGAAAAAACTTCCCTATCAGAAGATATTCTACATAAGATGTCACTGTGATTTCACTACATTGTTTCACAAGCACAAAGTAATAAATTTCCAAACAAAACAATCTAAAATAAAATTTGATGACGTATTTCTTCATCTCTCAGCTGAAGCTGTTAAGTGGTAACCAACTTACTATCAACATTCGTATTAACTTTTAAGATGCTTTATCTTCCCATCATCCTATACAGAGCACCTCAGAACATAAATGCACAAAGATTGATTCAGCATTTGGCACCTCTGGCAGGTGAGGGGGAAATGGGCTAGCAAGCGGTTTTTTTCCACACCAAATCTATTCTTAGTTGTGCTATCAAGGTAAAACGAACAACCTTATCTTAATCTGTAATTGTCTACTGTGTCTACAATAAAGCATTAAGGAGAAGAAACCTAATATAACAACCTTCAATTGTATCTGAAAAGATTGTTTTAGCAACTGATTTGGCTAATTAATGCTGTTTACACACAAAGTTTGCTGAATTTTTTGCTTTAAGAATGGTTTATGTTGATTTAACTTTGAAACATTAGCATAAGGTTGTCTTAAACTGAAACAAGAATGTCTAAAGAAGGCAATGCCTCGTTTAACTAAATTGAGCCTACTTAATTTTATCACTACACTTTTGTTGTGGACACAAGGCCTTTGTGTTACCTCAGCCTCTTGAAAAGGTGTAGACTTCAAGGATACAGAGAGAAGAATGCTTGATGGACAATGCACCCAAAATGAGCTACAGTTTAGGTACAAAATGCTTTGTTTGGTTATTCCCCCCTAACAAGCTTGTCCTATACTAAGAGCTATTAGGACAGTTATATTTGCATGACAAGGAAGAAGAGATTTTAACCATTCTGTGTGTAGGGTAAGAAGAAATGGATATCCATTTTGCCACCACACTGAGGTAAAACATTATAACTTCGGCAAGTCATGACTGGATAGACTAATATTTTTTCCAAAATCGTTGCACACACCGCATGAGCACACACACAGAGGGAAAAAATAAAGGCATTACTCAGCAAAAAAGTTATACTTAGCAAAAGGTATTTCATTTGCCACAGTCTATGCCTAAGCAAAACGAACAAAAGAATACCTTCGTGAAAGCATATTTCATGTACAAGCAATCTGCATAACCAGCTTTACTGCAGTAGCACTTGCCTTTTTTCCATATAATAAAGGCCTATGTGGATGACAGTGCACGTGCTCCTGTTAAAATGCCTTGGGAGAAAATCATAACTCAGTGAGGCTGGGCCCCACTTCACTTCCTTCACTGACAGGTGTCTCACAAACCCTTGTGCCCAGGGCATGCAGCTGTGGCTTCCCCTCTCCTCCTGGGAGAGTTAACACTATCCTCACCACCCACTGGACAACCCATATGGCTTGTAAAGAACTGTATAAACCTCCTTTCCATGTAATTTGTCTCTCAGGAGGTCTCTAGTTTCTTAGCCTTTTGAATCTCACAGTGTCTTGCTTCCAGGCTGATCTATACCCTCCTTTCCAATCCCTTCAGACTTCTATACTTGTGTAAAAAATGAGAGATGGCTTTGTTAATCTATTGGTTTCTCCCTTGCTATTCACATTCAGATCAATAAACGTCAATGTGAGATTTTTCTCTCCTTTTTTCCTATTTTATACCTCCCATCCCTCTGTCTATTCTCTCAGATTTTTCTCTCCTGCCTCTGATTTTTTTCCCCTTACACCTCACCTTCCTTGCTTGGTAATCAGTAACAACCATCTAAATTCCCTAATAGAAGAGGGGAACCTCCTTTCTTCATCTAGGAAACTGGACACTGATTTAAGTGTAAGGAGATGCAAAAAATGCAGCTGAGCACCTACGCACAAATCCCAATTCTTTGCTATACCATATCACGTCAGCTAACAAAGTACATCCTGCCTTATATGCCTTTTCTCTTTCACTTTCCCAGAGAGATTTTCACAGGAAAGAAAACATTGGTATACACCAGTACTTCACTTGGTTTTATATAAAAACTGAACACTTGAAGAAACCTAGGCAAAATCCCCACTTTTTTCTTCTGAAACATTAATCCATGAAATACGTGAAGTATTTTCTGTGTGTCATGTCTGCCTCATTTGCCTTTGTTTCTAAAATTGACCTGCATGAGAAGAACGGAAAAGGTAGCCAGCTATAAAATGAAACTACCTGGGACACATAGACACCAGCTACCTAAATTACAGATTGGCTCATCCCAACCAGCACTCTGCCTGAGCAACTTCCAGGAGGGATGGGGCAGTTGAAACAACCCATAGCCCACGGCCAAGGGTAGGCAACTCAGCCACCATTGTTGGAGAGACAAAATTAACTAGCACAGACACTGGCCACTCCACAACAGCTGGCCTCAGTATTCAGAGACATTTCCAGGCATACAAACACAGCCAAAGAGATTCCCAAAGGATTTTACATAATTTTCCCCAAGTCTTCCTATTTTGCCACCTTATGCTACATTAACCCAACTCTGAAGGTTCTGTCACAAAGAGCTCAGAGATATCATGCTACCAATACCTTCCTGGTATGGCTCAGAAATCTTCTCCTTGCTATCTGCAGATTATCCCTTACAGCCGAGACAACCAACAAACTTCTGCAAAAAGATGAAAAGCTAGTAGAAGTTTCATTACCTCCTGAGTGATTTCATTTATAAAGCACGTATGCACAACTGCCTTTTTCTAGAGGGAAAAATCCCAATTGACTTTTGGCTTTTTCTGAACTCCACATCCACCTCTGGTGTCAGCTGTGGTCATGGGCATTCAGATAGCTCTTCAGTACTAGTGTATTTTGATAAAGTATTTTCCATCATCTTATCATTGCTCTGACATACTCATTTAGCACTTTACATAGTAAAACTCTCATTTACTTTAATTTATTGCCAGAGTAAAGAACTCATGAGTTTGGACTATTATTTATTTAGTTGACCTGCTCTCTTGCCATACATGGTCAAGGCACTCTACAGATAAGCACACCATGCCCTAACCAGGCCAAAAGGCTAGGCAGTAACAGATTTTCTTGCTTTCACTCTTGATTTCACACATGTGGCATGTTGTTTTCTTTTGTGACAATATTTTGTGTCTGTGTAGGGGATTTTTCTGTTGCACAAAAGCTACTTCTCAAGCAGAGGCCAGAACTGAGGAAGACTGGGGAGAGGGGGTTCTGCGAAACTAAGAGAAGGACAAGGGAGCTTTGAACCACTCTGGGAGCAATTTCAAGAATATTAGATAAATATCATACTTATGGAAGGACTGAAAAGATTTTAAAAAAAGAAAGAAAAGTAACAAAGAAATCCAAACCCTGCTCTAACTTGCATAATATCTCTTTTTAAAGAGACAAACATATAAAAGCAGAAAACTGCAGCATTTGTATGTGAATTCCATTTACTTCATGAAACCAACTGAAAAGCTACTGACAACATGCATTTTACAGAAATATATCATTTTCTTACTCAGAAACTTGTTGGTCTTTTCCTGTAAGTTTTTCAGCCAATACAGTTGCCCATAAGACCAACATAAATTGTAACACAGTTCTGCTCTATATCAGAGAGCTGAGCATCTGAGTCAGCATCAGGGTATATGCTGTATTTTCAGACAGCAATGGAAGTGAAGCTTTCTGGAATAAAGTATTCAGCAAATAACATCTTTCAACAGAAGCTTGGTTTCCCACCTAGAACCAGTGCTGGAATACTGCCATGAGAACTGTAAATGTCCTTTGTGTTTATAGGGTCAGATCTACCAAAGCAGCTCCTAACATGGTCCCTGAAAAAAAATATTTTGTGAGTGCCACAATTTCCATTTTTGTCAATAGCAACATATCGGCATATGCACTGAGTCACTGCAGATGATCTCCCGGGCCAGACATCCATCCATACAAATATAGCATTCGCCTGGGCAAAGTTTGCAAGAGATCTTTTTTTCAGACGGAATGCAAGACACATTTCATTTGAATCCCTCAGACACTTAAGAAACAAAACCATTTTAAAAAGGTGCTATTTTTATACCTGTAACAGCATGAATAAGGTAGAATAAATAACTAGGATAAGACTATACACAAAGTACTTCACAGCAAAAACAGGGCCATGGGAAGGCTGTTTTTCTCCCTCTGAGCCTTCAGCTCTTATCCATGCAAGCACAGAATCACAGAATTGTAGGGGTTGGAAGAGACCTCTGGAGATCATCTAGTCCAACTCCCCTGCCAAAGCAGGTTCACCTACAGCAGGTTGCACAGGAACATGTCCAGGTGGGTTTTGAAAGTCTCCAGAGAAGGAAACTGCACAACCTCTCTGGGCAGCCTGTTCCAGTGCTCTGTGACTCTGACAGTAAAGAAGATTCTCCTTATGTGTAGGTGGAACTTCCCATATTCTAGTTTATGCCCATTGCCCCTTGTCCTATCACTGGGCACCACTGAAAAGAGACTGGTCTAATCCTCTCTACAAACAATTTATGAACATTGATAAGATCCCCTCTCAATCTTCTCTTCTCCAGGCTAAACAGACCCAGGTCTCTCAGCCTTTCCTCGTTTGAGAGATGTTCCAGTCCCCTAATCATCTCTGTAGCCTTTCGTTGGACTCTCTCCTGTCTCCCTTGAACTGGAGAGAGTCTGTCTTGATGGATAGTGGCTTCACAATAACATCATCCAGCTCCTTCAGCACTTGTGAGTGCATCTCATCAGGGCCCAAGGATTTGTGGGTGTCCAGTTTGCCTAAATGACCTCTAACCCAATCCTCATTGACCAATAGAGAAAAAATTTCTTCCTGCAGACTTTCTCTTTCACCTCTGGGAACTGGGATTCCTGAGGGCTGGTCTTAGCAGTAAAGACTGAAGCAAAGGCAGTATTCAGTAACCCTGCCTTCTCTGTATCCTCTGTCACCTGGGTACCCACCTCATGCAGCAGTGGGCCCACATTTTCCCTAGCCTTCCTTTCTCTACTGATGCACTTGAAGAAGCCCTTCTTGTTGTCTATTACATTATTTGCCAGATATAATTTCAAGAGGGCCTTAACCTTGTTGCATCCCTGCACACTCTGGCAAAGTTCCTGTATTCCTCCCAAGTGGCCAGTCCCTTTTTCCATACTGTAAACTTCCTTTTTCCATTTGAGTTTTTCCAGAAGATCTATGTTCATCTATGCATGTCTCTTGCCTCCTCTACTTGATTTCTTTACTCATAGGGATGCACGGATCTTGAGCTTGGAGGAAGCAGTGCTTGAATATTAACCATCTTTCTTGGCCTCACCTACCTTCAAGAGCCCAAATGCATTGGATTTCCCCAGGCAGGTCTCTGAACAGGTCAGTTAGCTCTCCAGAAGTCCAGGGTTGCAATCCTACTTATTGCCCTGCTGCTTCTTCATGTGATCCTGAACTCCACCATCTCATGGTCACTGCAGCCAAGGCTGCCCCCAACCTTCACACCCCCAACTAGATCTTCTTTGTTCATTACTACAAGGTCCAGCAGCACACTTTGTTGGCTCCTCCACCGCCTGTATCAGAACATTAACAACAATGCACTGCAGGAAACTCCTGGACTATGTGTGTCTAGTTGTGCTGCCTTTCCAGCAAATATAAGGGTGTTTGAGGCTACTTCCAGCTTACTGTAGAAGGTCTCATTGGCTTCCTCTTCCTGATCAGCTGGCCTGTAATAAACACCCACAACAGTGCCATCCACATTAGACTGCCCCTTAATTCTTACTCTTAAGCTTTCAACAAATTCTTCATCCCTCCCCTAGGTAGAGCTTGATACATTCCTGTTGCTCTCTCACATAAAGAGCAATTTCACTACCTTGCCTTGCTGGTCTGCCTTTCCTAAGTGCATAGCTGCTCATGGCAGCACTTCAAGTACCTTCTCTCAATATTATTTTTTTTACCTGCTATACTGATTTTCTTGGACTCAAGGCAGACAAAACTGCAAAGTAATAAATAACTGCTGTCCAGACTCAAAGTTAGTTAAAAATCACAAAGAAACCCAGCTCCACTGATACACTTTACCACCTGCCTAACAAAGTGTTTTAGGCAGTATTACATATGTATGCCTATAATGATTTACACTGCAATTCACTGACACCCAATACATTACAAACATTGACGCTGACCACCATAAATTTTTTATACTGAGTCAGAACAAAAGTATTTAGGACAACAATTCATTAGTTGTAAGTAAAACAAGAGTCAAAGGACAAATTCTGGCTGTATAGAAGCCAATAGCAAAATTTCTCCTTAATCAAGGAGTAAAAGTGAAGAAAAAATGAAAGGACCTCTGACCAGAACTTCTGCTTCACCAGGCTATTTGTATAGTTTTGCCATATTAAGCTGCATGAGTGCCTTCCTCAAAAACATCTTCCTCATTTAGAAACAGTTCTTGTCCTCAGGAACTCCAAAAAAGCATATTTCTACACTTTCTCCAAAAACAAGAGAGGAAACAAATCTTTTCAGTTCACTTCTCCTTTCCAACAACCAGCATGGGAAAGCTCCTCTCCTGTTGGCTTCCCGACCTGCTAGCTGTTGCTCATGGCAATGCAGGTAACAAACCATCGACCAGCCTTTACTGATCAAGACCTTGACAGGCGGTGGGGTCCTTCAGGACTTACTGGTGGCAGTGATAGTAAGTACCTCTCTGCAACATTCTGTTTATGAGATGACCAACTGAGTGGAAACTGGGTCACTTCTGAATACAGAAGATGATGCAGGGGGTATGCAATTGATTCTTGTGAGAAACGGTTCATCAAGTGTCACCAAGTTTAATTTAAACCCTCAGGGCTTAAATCTGGGAACAAGTTTCCCTTCTGATATAGGAAGAATCAATTTTCCCCTTCTTTTTTTTTTTTAAATATGACTGAGGCAGCATCACAGAGAGCTTTCATAGACAAGGTACCTTCTTACATTCTAAAATGAACAGAAAGAAGAAGGTATATTTAGGCAGCAAGGGGCGGGGGGGCCTCCTGGCTAAGAGGCGCACTGCAGTAGCTGGCAAGTCTGCAAATTCTGTTGGGTGCTGATGCAGTGCTCCCACCTGTACTCCTGCTCAGTCTGCCAGGAGTTACAGGATGAGAATTTTCCTTCAGCAGCTGCCCCAGGCACACTGGGCACAGTTACCTGGGAGAGTAAGAATCAGCTGCCTTCAACTCTGAGTTGGTGGGAAATGTTTAAAGCTGACTTAAGCAGTTTTTGAGGGTAAGGAATGAAAGATGGATCAGTGGAACATTTCTTCTGCCCAGATTTTGTCTGCCATGGTCACATGACTACGCCTGGAAACACTGCGAGTAGCTGATTTGCTAATACATGTTAGTAAATTTAGTATTTTTTTTTAGCTTACAAGATGTTTTTTAGGCTCCCTAGAATTTATTTCCAGCAGAAGCAGCTGAATGTTGCATTCTAATGATTTTAGTGATCAAAGGAAAACACTTTTGTGTTCATGGTTATCTGTGAAAGTGAAATCATGTCTTCCATATATAATTCTGCTGCAAATCTTGCTAGTTTACACAAAAGACAGAAGAGATCAAAAAGTCCTAGTGGAATATGAGAAATAGTTGTTTGAAAGGAAAACAATGGCATGCTCCATTAAATAGATAACCTAAAGATTTATAATTTTTGGTATATTAAAATCACTTTTTTTTGTTCAGTAATATTTTTCACTGTTAATAAAAAGCTTTTACATTGTAAGTTGTCAGTATTCTACATGGCAAAAACCCTACTAACTCAACGGAATGCTGTCATAAGTGTCAGTGCTAGGCAGACACTGGACTATTACTTTTTTTTCCCTGCAATTAAGTAAATTCTCAGTATGTCAAAACATACGTTACAGGAGCAGGTAAAAAAGAGAAAAGCACTGAATGAGCCAATTCATTATTCATCTATTCACTACCAAGTTCTTCCTTCTTCTTTTACCTTCCAAACCTTCTGGTAAGCTTTACTTTTAGTCAGACAAGCTGTCTCCTACAAGAAGCAAATATATGGTTTTCACTATGACATAAGGCCTTTCTGTACACAAGTACTACACAACTACAATTACATTTTCACTAGCTAGATATGGGAAACTTTGATTGTGCTTCCTGTAAAAAAATCCATGGATAAGAGGAAAAAAAAAAAAAAGTAAAATGAAAAACACATTCAAAAGTGAAATACATAAGCTGACAGTCACATATGTGTGATTTTTTTTCCTGTATCATTCAGTGTGCCAACTAACAGCTTAATCAGCTGAGACCAAATGATTATTCGGCATCAATAACCCCTATTATGAGTTGTGAAGTCTTCTGAAAAAAATTAAAAGTGCTTAAATAACAGGATAAGTATAAAATTACTGAAAAAAAACCAAAAACTGTTCAGTAAACCTAAAGCTGTTCATAAGCACGGCATAACCTTTGTTCGACAACTAAAAGGACTTTAATTTGAAAAGTTCATCAGATAAAAAAACCAAAATCCTTAGCCCTTGTGACATATTTCATTTTATAGATCTGTCAGTTTGAGGTTTTAAGTAATGTATACAGCTCTAGGTTAAATCATTGCACACCTGTGAGGGGGGAAGAACAAAGGAATACTCAAAGCTGCAGGGAATTGCCATATTCTCCATTTTAGCAATGAGATAACTACTGGAAGATTCTGACTGAGATGCAGAATAGCACCTGCATCCAACCCTATACTCTCAGAAAAATCAGTGAGGTTTTCTCTTACTTGCAATTGTTGGTGCTGAATTGGGGCCTGAAGAAGAAACTGCAGAATAAAAGAGCAGATGGAAACCCCAGAAGAGCAGATGAAGAACTGCCAAGAGTGACTGAGGTGAAATAGAGCCAAATATTTTTATCAACTCCTAAAACAAGACATTCTTGGTAGTGAGATCAGAAGCTGAGCAATCACACTAAATTATACTTCAACCTGAGATGAAAATTTTAATTTTGTTCTTCCAGCCAGTATAAGCAAGAAAATAAAAGAAAAACATAATAGGAACTTTCTAAACATATCCAACAAAATCAGAGACAACCTTATAATTTACAAGCTCTGGAAGGGAAATCCAGTGGAAAAAAAGAAAAAACAATACTGGATATAAAAGGGGAGATGCTACACAGCAGTTTTGTTTCACAGAGGTAAGTGTGGCTTGTAAGATGAAAGTTACTTATCTGTTACTGTTTTATGGAGTGTTTGTTGTGCTGATGGAAGGCAAAGGTCAAACCTACACTAAAGAAATTCTAGCTGATTATTCAGAAGTCAGGGTTCAAGTTTTTATTGCTGGGGTTTCTATTAACAGGCCTGGGTCCTGGGCAAAGCAAGAGGCGATGCCCACTTCCAGACTACTGGTGCACAACAGCCTGACCCATGATGTGCACTCCTGGGAAAGATGTCTGTGATGGGCTGAGAGTGCAGTAAAGGCTTTCAGGGATGGGCTGAGAGTGCAGTAAAGGCTTTCAGGGACTGTTCAGGAATGACTGTGCCTGACTGGGGGGGAAAAAAAAAAAAAGGGAAAGGTCTCTTCAAATTTCCCCTCACTACATGCGAAAATCAAAGACTGATTTCGGGCAATTTCCCCTTAAAAGCGGGTGGGACAGAAATCCTGGGATTCATGAAAGACCTCTGCTGAGTATTTTAACAGGCAGATCTAAAAAGGCTCTGTACACAGACAAAGGATTGGGTTTTGGTTTTTTTTATCATTAAAACAAACAAACAAAAAAGCCCGCTGCATAACGTCCCTAGTGTGAACAAGGAGGACTGGTGTGGAAGGCAAGATATGCCTCTTCAAAAGTAAGGAACTGTAACACTTCCTTTCAAACCTAAAACTATCTGGAAAAGCAATCAAATCATCAGGAGGGACCTGTATGTTTTAGAATATGGCATTTGTACAAAAACCTGTCCCTGACATTCAGAGAGAATGACCAGTTGTGTCCATTTAATTGGGCTATAATATTTTTAGTTTCTCTAGAAATTACCTAAAAACTGCACAGCAAAGGCCTCGTTTCCTTTCCCCCCTTCCATTCAGCTCCTTGTCTTCTTACAGCTGGTCCCAAAATGTTGCTCAGTCCTCACCACTCTTTCTGTGCTGAAGCGCTAAGAGGCTGAACAACAGGAATTGCTTTCCCATGGAGCCAAACCTTCGGAGACAAGCCCCAGCTTTATGGTGCTTTTTTCTTAGTCCATCTTAACCACTGTTTCTCGGGGAATTGGAGTCCCAGAGAGCAAGAATTTGCACTGGGTGGTGCACAGGCAGCACAGGCATTTTGCTTGCTGCTGCTGAAAGCTAAGAACTGTGCAGCCGGACCTGAGAGTAAGACCCTAGATGACAGATATGACACAGAAACAACCAGCTGTTTCACATTGCATGACATAAAGCAATTGGAAAGGTTTTTTAGCCATAAACAGAAGGCCCAAGTGCTGAGGATGACTTTTGGGCAGCCCAATGTGAATATTCAACACTTGAGAGCACACAAGGGTTTGCTGAAAGTGACCTTGATAATGTGGTTGTCTGCCACTTTAAAGCAGAAGCAAAAAATTTATGTAGTGAGGGCAATACTGCATATATACTTAAAGAGGCTGTCCTTTATAATGCTGTCCTTTACAATGTGTGCATAACGTAAACGGTGTGCTTTAGAAAAATCAAACCAAAAATGAATACATATCAAGCGCCTCCAAAATCTGAACTGATTATTACCATTTTGGGCAGACAATTTGGCACAGACACATTCATGCTGATAAATAAAAATGTAGTTTTGAAGGCAGCTGTATACTGCACTTCACTGGAGAATTTGCTTTCATTCTCCCACAAAACAGTCCTTCAATGCATTAGCTCAATATTAACCATTTTTTTTATTACTCAATGAACATGTTTTATGTTTGGATGAGATATGGCTGACAGCTCATTTTTCCTTTGCAGTCAATTTGATCTCATCCAAACTATTAATGTAATAGAGTTCCAAGACAGATTTGCCAGTGGATGCGAAGTCAGCTCCCACTGACTTAACTGAGGACAAACTCAGCCCTTAAGCGCTAGAAGAAATGTTAACTGATATGGCTACTGAGTACAGAGAGCTTATTTTTCCCTCTCTGAGAAATAGGCATGAAGCAATGTATTCAGGAGACGAAGCAATTTATGTAATGTTCTTGTTACCTTTATCAACATTTTCACCATGTACTTGCAGTTCACTTTGGTATGGCTTGCTTTGCTGTAAAATGAGCTCCTACGCCACAAACGTATTTCCACAAGTAACTGGATTGAAATAAAGACATACTTTGTTTCCATGAAAAATACGCATACTATAGAGAGCAGTAGGCTTCTAAAGCAAGCCATCTTCAAACACAAAAGTGTCCCCCAGGCAGATTTTACTATTCTTGTTTTAATATTAGCCTGTTTTGTAAACTGGTGAGGTGGCTGGCAAATGTTTCTGTGAGATTTTATTTAGAACAAATAATGACAGCAATTTCCTATTTTTCATTTAGATTACCAAATCCCATAAAATCTTCACAATTAAAACTCAAGTTCATGCACTTCTTCAGGTTATGGTCTATCAAACTGTGTCAATATATACTACAGCTATGTCCCAGTACCCTCAGTTTTAATTGACCTTAGGGAGCTCACTGAAAGAGAGTGAAGTTTTGCTTTGTAACCACATATATTCATTTCAATAGGATAGATGCAGCAGACATTTTATGACTAAAACAATGCAAATATTTTAGTACAATAAGTAACTTAATTCTAAGCTGTTGATCTAAAAAAATTCAAACTGCCACAGCTACCTGAAGATATAAGAATTAAAATGCAATGTCATTTATATAAGCAAAAAGTGGAATAATAATTTTAGAATTGCCCAGTTTCTTACTACTCTGTTAACTTTGATGTTGAACAGGAATTTGACAGCTCCAGTCAGGGCAAACTTCAACAATCTCCCTCAGGCAATCCTCCTCAGGAATATTTTTATCTCAATTACACTTCTATCAGCCTGTGATGCACTGACAAACTTTCCTCACAGACACGTCACTGTGCATCAATAAATATCACATTTTATTACTATCTATATTCCAAAGAAATCAAACCAATCCACAGGCCAATAAACATACAGGTGCACTAGTCCCTCTCAAAAACTTGCAGTACTTTGTGTCTACTAAAGACCTATCTCCTCCTATATCAGCATAAGAAAACTAACATGAAAATACTCAGTGCAGGCTTTATTGCAGATATTAAGCAACCTTTCTGAAAAAAAACCACACAAACTCAGGAAACTAAAACCCTCTGGTGATACAATATCATTAGATAAATATGACATAGTGAATACAGATATTAAACAGCTAAATAATATGATGAGGTGCAATATTGGTAAAACATAATAGGCCAGACATTGCTTACCTGTCTGAAAGCTAAACATCTAATAATGGACCCAAACCCCTGCCTCAAAACTCAGGATGAAAATAATACAGGTAGTTGTGACAGATTTTACCCTGTTTGTTCATACAATAATCATTATTTGTTAGCTTTTATTTTTCTTCCTGAAAGAACATCACCATTTTACTGCAGGAACTCATTTAAAACACAAGAAGTGAGAACAGCCCCTCTTACATAAAAATAAAAGTACACGGAACTAAAAAAAAAAAAAAAAAAATCCAGTCAAAGATCTTAGAAGCAACATCGTCTTTGCTCAAGAAAAAAAAGAAATATTATCAAACTTGTAACTCACTATCTGTTGCCATTTAAGACACAAATTGATTACTGTTAGAACCACTGACAATATATTACACTTGTTAACCAAATCCAGCCCTTGGGTAAAACTAGAGGCAAATTTCAGTTGAAGGCAACAGAAATTGCCTGGCCTTATAATGGAGCTGAATTTGACCCTTCCTCTAAAGGCTAATTCTTGCTTTTGCAAGAATTAAATCATGAATCCCATAGGTATTTTGACTTTGTACACTTGCACTGAACATACTTCAAGACAATGTTTTGTGTGCTATCCAACTGGTTGATTTACACCTCACAGAAATACATTCCCATGTCTATTACAAAAAGCATAATTTTATTGTTCTTCCCTGAGCAGTTTTAACTAAATAATATACTACTAGCTTTTAATATTATTTTGTTGCATCTGATAATAGGATACATGAAAACTGGACTGGACTTAACTATTTGAGTTTGTTATGTTTAATTACTTATCAGATTTACTGTCCAATGATATAAGTATCCTTAAAATTCAGTTACTACATACGTCATTCTCACACGCACTTTAAAAAATATACACATATACCTTCATTATGTGCAAATATGTATCTACACTGCTCTCTGCACCATTTAGTGTTTCCTTGGAGCTCAAAAAAAACCCCCTTCTAAAGGAGGTGCATTCTTTTTTTCATTTATTGTGGGGAACTATATGACATATTTTTAAAATAACCAGAATAGCAGACACTGACAATACAGTCACATTAGCAATACACAACAACATTTCTCCACTATGTTCGTTAAAATCTTGCATTTTGTGCCACATGCACAAAGGATGAGGAACAGTCAGAGGTATCATGAGATCAGTGTCCTTCCGAGAACTGCAGACAGGCACAGGAGTCTCTCCTTCTTCCTTTGAATCAGGAGGAAATAAGGGAAAAAACAGCGGGGAAAGAACAATCCTTACGGGCAACAGAAAGGGCAAAGAGGTATTGCTGGGGAGGAGAGGAAGCAATAGGAGTAAGTGAGAACTCCCAACTTTCAGCTTTCAAAATCAGGACTTAGTATCAACAAACTGCCTTAAAAAAATGGGAGTGTCCTTCGTCCTGTAGCCAGTTCTCAGCAGATGCCACCCACTCTGCCTCCTCTAGTGCTAAGACTCAAAACACACAGGGGTCAACATGGGGAGCACTGCTTGTCAGACAAGGGGAGCTCCTGTCAGAAAGTGCTTAGTTGCCTTTGCAAATAAGATGGAACAAAGGACCCGTTGACAACGTGGGTATAACCCATCAGTCCTGCTTCACTGAAAGCAACAGACCCCAACATCAAGCCTGTATGGCATGGCTGCATCCACATAGGTGAAAAAACTGACAGCTTCTTCAGTGGAAGAAGTGCTGTTTCACATCACCCTTTCTGATAGCACTCCATGAAAGTCACACCAATTAAGTTTACATTAAAATTCCAGAAAGCCTGAACAAGGTATAGGTATACACAGTAAAAGCTATAAGTCAAACTACCAAGGTAAAAACCAAACAAACCCACAAGCTGATCAATACTTTCTTTTGTTGAAATATACTAATGGTGTTAAGTCTTTTCTGTACTCTTTTCCACATATCCCCCAAATTTCCAGCTGGACAGCTGCTTGAGAATACGCCCTTTGAAAGATGGCACATACAGAGTGCTACGGTGAGTGTTTCCCATCTCCAGAGAATTAAGAATATTTTTCCTCTTGGATGCATATGGCAAAACAAGCCAAGAATTATTAAGCACTGTCCCAATATCTCTTCTATTATAGAGAAAGGCTATTGGGAAATGCTGTACATTTTGCCAAGTTTCTTTTGAGTCAGCTGTGAGTTTAAATAGCTGTAGTTAAAATAGAAAGTATAGAAACTGACAGTAATAATTGAATCAATAGTTCGGTGCTGTGGCTTCAGTTTAAACCAGAGCCAATATAGGATTCTGAATGTTTTGGGTTTTAATATGTATGTTAGTGCAAAAAAAAAAAACAAACCAAAAAAAACCCAAATGAAAAACACACCAAAATAATTAAAAAGAATAAATCTCTTTGATACATATACAACAACGGATGCATCATCTGCTAAGGCAGCGCTTAATAGGATCTCTGCAACTTATGTTTCATTCTTTCTTAAGAGGCATACAAAAATCTTTACTATCTATTTTTACACTCTACTGTATTTAGAACTACAGTATATATAACAATTCACGTGTAAAACCTTGGCAAAAAAACCCAAACAAAATCAGTTATTGAATTGAATGCATATCTAAAAGTATTTTAAAACATGACTTCAGTACTTTTTGTAAGGCACACTATACTGTTTTCATTGTAGTAAAATCATTTACGCAAGATATTCTAACATACTTCTGCTCTTTAACATCCCTTAACTCTCATGCAAGTTTACATTAACAAATGTCAACATGCCTACTGCTCTCTATCACAAAAAACAGTTCTAGAACAGCACAAAAAGACATCTAAAGTTTTACAGCATAGATCAGAAGGCTGGCTCTGTCTTGCTACCATAGGTTTTCTAAAATTCACCCCACTAGCCCCTGAAAACTGCAGAAAGTATCCTCCAGACTCAGGGGGGAGCTACAGGATTTATTCCAGAGCATGGCGTGGCATGCAGCCAAAGAAGTCATTTAACAGAGTTTTTGGCCAAGCAGGAAAGTGTTCCATTTCTTCTGCCATTCATTGAGAACCATGAGGAAACTGAGACAGGAAGTCGGGCTTCCAGATAATAGAAGTGTGCCTAATGATGTCCTTTGGCTCACAGCACAGAGCAGTTCCTCTATGTTCACCCTCGCTACATCTTCTCTCCATACATTTTCCCCACTGTAGAGAGGGAACAACAACAAAAGCCTTTAAAATGAGCTTTCCTTTGCATCCAATTCAAAGGGCCTCATTAACTGCCTGTATTATTTGCTTCTGTATGAACAGAAAGTTTTTTATAACAACTTCTTATGCTTGGAAATTATTCTAGCATAATGCCACCTCAGAAAGATTCTTCCATTGCAATGTCTACGTTATATATATATATACTTTAAAAAAAAAAAAAACACAAACATCATAACACATGAAAAAGCAAATTACACCCCAATTATCTGGTTACCTCTTGCCTCCATTGTAACGGACTCTTGGAGAAACAGACCTTCAGTAAGTCTCAGTAAAGTGGCCCTAAATGTAATTTTTCCTCAGGTTCCAACTCTGACCTCATTAAGGTGAGTGTAACCATGCCATTCATCTCATTGTAAGTTACATAACATCCTGAGAGGAACTGCAGTGTGAGTGAAGAATTCAGCATTGTAACTTGCAATATTCCTGCATTAATGTGCCGGGACACACAGATTGGATAAAAAAATTAAGATGTTACTTTATCATAGAGGGAAAAAAAATAAATACCTTCACTGGCTGCTGTGAGTACATGTCCTGGGTATAGCTCCCTACTGTACAGTCCACACCACGGCTCACCTAACACAATCCAGGGCTCGTAATACCTTATTAATGCAGGCTCCTCCACCTATGGGATCTGCTTGTATCTGGCAGGATACAAGGCAGTGTTACTGTAGCTATGATGGTCCAAAGAGATGAAATTCAAAGTTTGCAAGGAAAGTATCTGTTTTTGTTAGACCAATCTTACAAAAAGAAAAAGTCTAACACACCTTCAGACAGAAAATCTTTACAAGTCATGGCATTTTGTTAGGTGGAAAAGCCACTGAACAATCCACAGCAGTGTGTGAAAGCAAAACCAAAAGATCCATGCAAGAACAATTCATCCATATTTAAATGAATGGCATGTCGGAACAAAATACCAGTAGGAATTTTGATATGTATATCATTGTTTTAATTAAAAATCACTACCTTAGCAGCAGCTGAATACAGGAAGCAGTTTGATCTGCAGTCAAAAGGCACTCACAGAAGTTCCTGCTGGAAATCGCCTATTTACAGCTGCAGAGGGCTCAGCACAGGATAATTCACCTCTCATTTGCATCTCAGTTTTTACCTGGTTACCTGGCTTCTCCTGGCAGATAACCCACGCAGCACTTTCAGATGTCAGTTTATTCCCTGTAACTTCTCTAAGCACCCATCCAACTCTAAACACAGACTCTTCAGACCATAAACAGGAAGGAAAACTAAATCCAAAACTGATTATGAAGGGGGAAAGAAGGAAAGATACAGTGTGTTCAGTAGTGCCCTGGGGAGCTAGGAGTCCCTGCAGCTCCCTCAGTGCAGGAGGAACAAGTCTCATGCGTGCTCCTTTCCAGTGGACAGCCAGCTTTAGAAGCGGTTTATCCTGATACTAGAACAGCCATAAAGAACCATAAGGAATCATAATTTATTAGCCCAGAAGAATGGGGATGTTAACTTATTTCTTTAGCACATGCAAGTGGATTCAAAATCTGATTTAGGTCTTTGCTGATTTCCATCATCTGTTTGTTGGAAGGAGAGAAGAATTTCTCCACTGATAAGGCATTAGGATATTTTCAGTCAATGAGGCCAAACGAGTATGTGAGCAGAAACCAAGGATCAAATAAATTTTCTTCTTCTATAAAATTATGTAGCTAGAATTGAGTACTGCTATTCATGTTAATTTTTGTTAATCTTTTCCTTAGGGCTGTTCTTTAGTCTGAACTTGCTCATCATTAGGAAAGACAAACAAAAGGTTTACATTTATAATCAAGTCTTTCTAAATAATTCAGGAAACCCTTGACTTCCTATACAAACGTGGGCATAGAATGACTAGATCAATGAATCAGTAAAAATGTATGTGATGGAATGTTGTACCATACACCAAATGAATGTAATGGACACTTTTTAAAATTTAAAAAAATAACCAAGAAAAATTAATTTTGACCAAGTTGAAAAAATTGTCATGACTTTAGCTGGCATTACACATTGCTGACTTAAATCGTCATAGAAGAGCTTGCATGTCTCTCTGACATTTTAGTTTTAGCTCCCTTGAGATTAGCATATCCCCATAAACACTGTTACTGATCAAGGAGGCATCTCCGTATCTGGCTCTCTTCCACAATGCACAAGGGAGCCTGTGTTATAAATTCTCTTTACCCAAGTTTCCCTTCTGTAGACACACAGACTGTGATCCATCAGTGCTACAATTCATACTTATTTCGGCTTCTTCCAATGTAACAGTATTATGAATGAAAATATCCAAATAACTTGAACTGTTTTCTGTATTTTCACCTGTACATCATGTGTGAAAGGGTTTTATCCTCAAGAATGCAGATAAAAGACTAAAAAAAAAAAAAAAAAAAAAAAAGGAAACCCCTTTCCTACACTCTCTTCTCCCCACCACTTATTCAATTTAGGGATCAAAGGATCTACAAACTGTACAATGAGAATCTTTTCATGATGGGCAAAGAGTTTTCTCTTTCCTTCCCCTGCCAAATAACTCCAGAAAACTCCTTAACTAAAGCCAAGTAAAGGACTTCCTTTAAACAAGAATCCTAAGTCAAATCTAATCTCATTTATGACCTGCAGTTCTCACTCAGGCCATGATTGAAGTTCAACATACTGAAGAAACAACATCAGAAAAAAATCCAGAAATTTGTGAAACACAAAAGTAACAAACTGTGTGGTTAAATACAAGATTTGCACTGATAAGCTATGTCATAAGGATACTTAGGTCTATACTGCAGTCTACAGAGTTTTTGCAATCCATCCAAATTAACTGTGGAAAAAACCCAATACACTCTGTTCTGTTGTTGTTTTACCATTTAACTTCAACTTATTAAATAAATAGGGATAGTAGAACACCTGCTCCTCCTAGTTTTCCAAGGTGTCTTTAGCTTCTAGCAGCCTCTGGGATAGGAAATGTTTTAATTTCATGATACCATAAATTACTGAAGAGACTTTCAGTGCTTGTCAAACTTCAGCTAATAGTACATGATTTTGCTGATATTCTTACAAACTACACTGACACCAGTTCCACATGCCTGCTGTATTTTGTTACAAATGGCTTATTATCTTTGACTTTACATTTATTTAAATTACACAGATAAGGAATTGTATAGGCAACTGCAACCATCATGTTCGTCAGCATCTTTAGCCGTTCATCAGATTGAACAATTAATAAAGTATTCAGCTATGACAAGAAGAAACCTATCTCTACGGGCTGAGAAATTATTGCAGTAATCTAAATCTAAATTTGTCCTGAGGCTTCTTATGAGGGGAGAAAAAAAATAACTTAAAAAAAAAAAATCAAATATCAGATGCTCTTGCAAGCTGCTGGATATTTTTCACATCCCAGTCCAGCAAGAAAGAACCTGCAATCACAAGGTCAATGAATGTAAGATTTCATGATACTCTTGTGTTAGTGATGACAACTGCAGAAACTGGGGCAAAAATCCAACTGCCTTCATTAATGCGCCTGCAAAGCATGTGAGCACATGAACACAAGCGAGCCACAGTACACAGGAGTAAATTAGTCAGCTCTGCCCTTTATTACTTATTCACCTATAAATATTATCTTTAAAGTAACTGGAAACATTCCCACTGAGTTCAATAGCCTCTAGATCAGGTTCAACACACATTAACGTGGCGTGTAGAAAAAAAAAAAAAAAAAGAAAAAAGGCACCCACATGATCTGTACACGCAACTTGAAAGATCCTAGATAGATACTTCTACAGGCATCTATGCCTCAGTGATATTCTTACACAATCAGGTAAGCATGTGCATACATGTGTTTAAAGATAAGCATGTACACAAGTATGTCCACCAGACCCATAATGAGAATCTACATACAATCAGTAAATTCCATTTTCTTCTGGTGTGCTTGCATATGTTCATTTTGATCAAATACAGTTGGTCAATGCATTTACAGTCATCCTGAGCCTTGAAACTCATTCACTTCCCAAAACAGCCAAATTGCATTTATCTTTCAGGCTTGCTACAAGGCACGAGTTTTTGAAATAGCATGTAGGGAGGGCTGAGGAACAAAGGAACTACAACACTGGATCATATCCAAGGTCCTGTCTCCGACAGCAGTCACCACCAGCTGCTTCACAGAAAGAAACAAGAATCTGCTGTAGGTAGATGAGGGTAATCTTTCCACACTTTAGGGTTCATCCTGGTTTCGAGCTACTAAAGACTGGCTTGAACTCTGAAACCTGATGTATAATATCCACTTGAAAATGTTATCATTATTAACAATCCACAGCTCCTGATACTCCACTATCTATGTAAATGTCATATCATATACCCAAAGACTGCCTCAGTGGAATCCTGTAGCAGATATCAATCTAAAAAAAGTTGTATAAAAACTCCATGTACCTCCTTGTCTCAGTTCTGAATTTGCCACTTCAGAATTTAACAGACCAGCAGAAGTAGAGACAAAGAACTTCTTTTTTTAATCTTCTCTTGTATAATTTCTTAAATTGTACATGTTTATCACATCCCTTCTCTTTCTTTTTCTGTTTTCTAACATCAACATCTTTCTACACTGTTTTCATTTAACAGTTTTTCCAATTATCTAACCTTTGTGGATTAAAACACTTACCCACATGAATCTGGTTCCTTAGCTATTTATAGGCTTGAATATTATTTTTTTGTCTGAGGGTTTGTTGTGGGTTTGTGGGTTGTTTGGTTTTTTGTTTGTTTGTTTTTTAAATAATTTCTTTTCCAGGCATAAAAGATTAATGTGTATTAGTTTTCAGAACATAATGCTATTACAGCATATTAGTAACAACAGAATAAGGACTCCAGAATTTAGTTCGTGAATAGCTGCATAGTTAAAGACTGAGCCATTTATATGATGACAAAAGGATGGGCTGGTGGGCAGATCAAAGATACTGGTACTAAAATGAAGACAACAACAAAAACATGGGTAACATGCCCACTGGCAGTTTTGCATGGAAACACGCTATGTCAGAAAAGGACAAAGCAGATTGCCCAAACACAAAATACCTAATTTATCAATTTGCCTATATGTATATACACCTTTACAAGGGATGAAATAGACATTTGTAAGTACAGAGACAGTTGCCAAGTAGTGAAGCCTAACCCACCTGCAAATAAAACTGACAGCACAACTGTAAAAGTAATGTTGAGTAAGGGGAAATAAGCAAGTACAAGTAAAGATATATGCAAATTTGTTATGAATATAAGGACATTTTACCAGATGGAGAAATTGGGCAGTTCATAGTCATGTTCTCACACCCGCAGAGTTGTTCTAAAACTACTCTTCATGAAAGCAAATATAACTGGCTGTGCAAGTCAACTGTTTAAGTAAATCTTGATATTATATAAGAACCATCTGAAATTATTTTCTTTACTTACCTGAGTACATCAGCTGGAAACATAGAGAAGCTCTGCCTCTTTCTGGAGGTTCTCTGAAATTGCTATGTCCTATTCAAAATCCCTTCTACTTTATTGTGGGAGTGGAAAAGCGTCGAAGGTCTTTAGTGATACAATACCCACAACAGCAAGAATGTACCTAACTAGCACCTATTAAAATGTCAGACACCAAAAAAATGGATTAATTTCTGTTTAATAAAAATTAAAGTTATTACTAGGAATATGTCTAACTGCTACTACCAGCACGAGAATAAAGTAACCCATCTGCACAGCCCTTTAGATACATCCCTCTCAGATGATGTCCATGCCCCATCACTTCTTTCAAGAGCTGATATTTAAACTCCACCATACATGTTTACAATATTCAAGGAGCACAATGTCGCTGGAGATGTACTGGTACCTTTGAAATGCAGCAATGTATCTCTGTCATTCAATTTTTGTAGGAAAAGGGATGGAATTCATCAGGACAACAAGACATTTTCTAAATTTAGATTTAAATGCACTGAAAAGAAGATTAAAAATAAACATCTTTTATTTGCATTTTTGTGTCCTTATTTTGTTGATTATTTTCTGATGAGATAGAGTTCTAATACCTACTCTTCCTTATTATAATATTTAAAAATATATATTTTGTTAATGACATATGAGAATACCAACCTAGAAACCTCTGAAAGTTTGAGTCCTGATAAGACATGTCATTAGACTGGCAGCAACAGTCCTGGCACAGCTGAACATATTTTGCTTGGTAGCACCAACTTTTAAAGCATGATTTATTACTATTTTAAAATTAAAACTCCCATGCAATTTACACAAAATTTAAGCAAAATTGTAATTTTCAGTGTTTCATGTAGCAAAAATTATTGCTAGGAACGTTCATGTGTTTTAAATTACTAAAAGGATACCTCAGACCAGGTGTATTGTTCTGCAACATAATTTATAACCATCAATATGAATTTTTAAAAAAACCCAAAATCAATTCCTAGTCGATTATTGATAGGCTTTATCTCAATAAATTATATATAGCAAAGAAGCTGGTTAAATACACACTGCATATCCTATTAGGCATCATCTTTCACCCACCTCAAGAAAAAAAATAGGAGTTATTTTAGAATAAAATTGATTTTTTGGTGGTTTGGTCTGTTTTTAAATATTGAAAGGAAAACCCACAAACCTACATTTTGGGGCATAATTGCTCTGTAAGAGCTGTCTGATTGTGCTCAAATATTCTTGAACATTTGATGCTCACAGATTTACAGTCACTCCAATTTATACTTGCAGACCATTACTCAGGCAAAAAAAAAACCAATAAAAGTAATTTGAGAGTATCCATATGAGTAAGAATTGCCTCTGAAACTGTCTGCCAGAGCAACCACTCACGTGGGCTGCAAGCCTGTTCAGAGTCACACAAAGACACTCTGCATACGTCCACAGCACAGCCTCCACCTCCAACTTCTCAGCTCAACCTGTTCTGATGCGTTACTATTTATACAAGTTTTAAACTTCCAAGTACTTCTAGTGCTCTTAGTTCTATTGTTCAGCAAGGACAGCCTTCACATCAGGTCTTGATATTTAGGTACGTGAGTCCAATAGAGACAGAAGGTTCATGTATGTGTTCTGTATAAATATTTATAGCTGGATATTTCAGGGTTTGACGTGCAGCTTTTCACAGATCACTGGCAGCCCACTAAGCACTCCAGCACGAGGCCTCTGAGAACATGCTGGTCATGCACAGCCCACCCATCCTTCTCCTCCTCCTCATTTCCAGCTGTGGGCATAGGTGCCTAGTTTCTTTGCTACAGAACTATCAAAGCACTAGAGGACAATATTTCAGAGAGCCTGATGATGAGCTAGAATTTGTATTTGGAGGGAATAATTGCTAATTGTAAGCAAGAGACTACATCAAGGGAAAAAACAGAGAGAAGAGGACTAAGGGGCTTGTCAGGCAGCACAGAAAAAAGCTGAAAAGTAGAAAGTGCATTCAGTGGAGACAGAGAATCCAGAAGCAAAGAAATTTGTCATAGGAACAACAAAAGAGACAATAGGGAAAGAAGTAGAAGATAAGCAGCAGACACAAAGAATGAATATGCACTAAAACACATTAACAGATTAACCATTAGCTCTTTCTCAGCCAAGAAAAGTATCCTGAGAACAAACTAAAAATGCCCAAAGATGCCTCTAGTCACACTTTCAGTTGCTCTAGCTCTGAAGGGAGATAGCAGGGAGGTGGACAGAGCTTGTTTTTGTCAAGAATGGCAGAAATTAACAGCTTTCAATAATGGCTGGAATTAAGTAGATGGACCCTAAGGAGACTGAGAAAAGTCTGTAAAACTCTACAACAGACTGTCCATCCTACTGAAAGTTTTGCTCTGGAATACTCTTAGAATCATCTTCCCTTCATTATTTTTTTTTAAAGGAATGTTGTATAACCATAACATTTTTCATTAATCTAAAGCCAGACCATAAAAACCTATTTCAGTTTAAGGATAAACATACATTGTCTAAATAAAGAATAGAGATTTCTCCCCTTCTTTAGTTTACTTACTGTTACAAAATATAGAGTACTGTAATGCATCCAAGAAGAAAAAAAAAAAGTCTGTTTTCATCCACAAGGTCCCCTGCGCCTGTGAAAACCAGAAGTTGACTCTTCTCTTTTACAGCCCTTCTGTCAATACTACACACCACAGACATTACTGTTTCTCTCAAAAAAAAAAAGTGAATAGAATTATGTCATAAGCCTATCAACCTTGTTTTCCAGAGGGGCAATAAGAATGACATAAGGCAGACATCCAGGTGTGGTGAATGTTTCTGAGCTTGCCTGAGGGACCTGGTTCCAAGCTCAATTACATTTGTCGATTAGGCTTGTTTTGCAGTGATGTAATACTGCTCCTTGCAGGTCACTTGTCCTACGAGCCGGAAATATATTCAGAAACAGATCCCTATGGAAAGTGGTCTGGACATGAAACTGAGCCTTTGGTAGGGAAGGATATTCACAAGGTTAGAACGTCAAATATATTCATTTAATATTGTTTTCCCAGACTTTCACTATTGAATTAACATTTTCAATGAAGCTGAGGAGAAAAAGAACTTCATGTTCACACAAATTTCTTTCAAAGTCATTGAGATAATACCACATTAAAGGGCATCACAGATAAAGTAATGATGGAGAATTCTGAAAGAAATATGACTAAATTTTTCAGTAGTCTGATTTACCCTGTAAGTTTATCCACAGCAGGAAGGAGGCCATTTGGGACTGACTATTCAGAAAAGCTTGTTTCTATTTCAACTGCCTACACTATGCATTTACTACATGAACAGTCACAGTTCTGTCAATCTGGCAAGTGATATTAGTAGTACAACCTCTATATTAATACAAACTGCACAATATCTCTTTCAGAATTTACTGCATGACTGAAATATAAAGATGAAAAATCTCCATTATCTAAATCATGCCACAGACTTAAAACGTATAATCAGAGGTTTTAAGAATTTTCATGTTACCAGACTGCACAACTGGCATGCTTACAGATGAAAACACATCCCAGAATACAAGATACAAACTAAAAAAAAACCCAGCCTAGCAGTATAGAAGGCTGCTGCTACATCATCAATAAACAAAAGTTGGATTGCAGCTACAGATGACACCATATAATGATTATACTTAACATTTACCACCAACTTTTTGTGTTCAGATACTTTAGAAATAAAATACATAACTAGGTTTCATACCTGAGTGAGGTGGGAAATACTGATATCCCTGTTACAGACAATCCAAATGTTTTTTATTATTTATAAAGGTGCAAAGAAGCCAAATTAGTTCCTTAGATTCTCACAGAAGTGATAAATCAGCACAATGACGGGGGGATCTTGCTTACTTTTCTCTTAATCTCAAGCAGGCACACATACATACAGAATTTGGTCTTAATCAAACAACAGCAAGCTAACCAACTTCCAAGTTATGATGCTGTAAATCTCATTGTCTCTATGATTATTCTTCTGATGTCTGTATCTAGCTTTATGGGGGGGGGATAGTATTTCATTCCAAGGCATGAAGCTCATGCATAATTTGAAAGGAAAAAAAAAAAGAAGTCACTCTAACTACAGTGAGAATGTAGAAGTTTCAATGAAGTTTTCCTTGGGAAAAGTTTTCCCAGTGCAAGACAGAATTTCTGGTACAAAGAAGACCAAGACCCACAAGGAAAAACAATAGATCAAGGAATTCAACTTTGAGCCTATTCCCCAAGCCTTTAATGTTTATTTTTAGGAAGTGAAATACCTCACAGAAGAAATGCTAGAGGAGACTTATCTGAGGACAGCCAGCTTTTCAGAGACTGGAACAGTCCTCAATGATGTGGATATGCAACAAAACTAAGACTTGTTGCCTAATCTTCCGTGGTTCACAGTATTTGAATTGGAAGATCACACCAGAGTATCTCTTTTTGTGGTGTTTAAGTAAACAAAACAAAACCCTTCAAAAAGCCTTTAATATCAACTAAGTGCAAACCACAAACAAGCATTGCAGAATGGGAAATCCTTTTCCTAACCACCTCACTCTGTATGTTTCTCAACAGATATCCTTTAAACATTATAAACTGTGGCAAGAATGGAAAAAAAACACCTTTGGGAATACATACATAAATGTAGATGCATGCTGCCATCTGAAAAACTTGATAGTGTCCATTTAAATCTAACTAGGCATTTAATTTTTTGCAGTAATTCCTGACTTATAGAAATGCTGATCTATGTTCTCAGATTCTTTAAAGCCTGACATTGTGATGCGTATGGCATTCGCACTTTCACATCTTCCAGCAAATTAGATCCTGAAGATGAACTAAGAATGCCCTACACTTGAACTTCACAACAGCAGACACTGAGGGCAATATCCTGTAGAGAGACACGAGGAAATATCTGAGACATCAGAAGCACAGAAACGATGTTACATCACATCCCGCTGTTACAGCATGCCAGGATACTTGTTAGAAGGAGAAGTAGTATGACCCTAAATTCATACATAGGTTAAAGGTCTGCAGACAAACACACAGGAAACCGCACAGCTCATCACGTTCTTCTGCACAATGTCCATAGCTTCCTTACTAACACTCATCTCCTCAACAGCATCACAACAATTCTCCAGGCTTTTCTCTTCCCTGAAGCCCTTACTCCAGGGCTCCCGAGGCACTGACTTCACTGCCAAGACTGAACTTTGGGGTTGATGCATAAAATAGCTGCTCTTTTAGAGGCAATTGGAAATGTTAGTTCCAGAAACAACTCCTAGCCCTACTGTGTGTCTGTCAGACTCTTGTTATCTGTAGAGTTTTCACAAAGTTGGAAGCTTTTTAAGAAAACGTACCTTTCAGTCCCTATAGTATCCTGCATTACACTGCTCCCGGGAATTTTAAATCAAAGGAATTGTGTGATTGTAGGTACACTTGATAAAATGATTCCTTCCTTGTGAAAATGTGAAAATACACACAGAATGCCCATAAATAATCCCACAGAATATCTATAAGTAAGTTCTCAGAGGCTGTCTCCTTCTGTTTCTGGTATATTTTTCCAGCTCTTCCACAAATGGAATAACAAGGAAAAAGGGACCTACCAAAAGAAGATTGATTCAACACAGTTAAGACTGTAAGACTATAAGGAGTTATCTACATAGAATTATAACTGCATCTAACCATACATCTGAGGCCTCACACACTGTGCTTTCGGTCACAAGATCACAAATGTTTTCTCATGTGGTCTATGGAACAAAAACAAAGCAGCAAACAGTACTCTGGAGAAAAAAAGAATGCAAAGGACTTTTAAAATACAGGTGAATCCATCTTGCATCAGCATATTTGGGGGATCTTAGTTGTGGTTGGTTTCAAAGCATTGTATTTGCTCACAGATTGTGGTAGGTCAAATTATTCTAGCACATCTGTAAAATCTTCATGGAGCTCACTGGAGTTTTTGAAGTATGTCACTAGTAAAACCCCAACTGACTTTGGGCATTCCCCTGTTTTGCTACGTGGCAGAAATTCACTTCTATCTAAGGCCCAACTGTTACCAGACTGAAGAGGTTAAAAAAAAAAAAAAAGAGCACTTTTACAGCCACAGCTGTAGGTACTCGAGATATGGTAAAAGCAGGTGTTAATTATATCTAAGATACAAAGTTTGCATGCACTGAACACAATCTCAGCAAGGATTATCTTGTTTTATCCTGTTAGCTCATGCATAGAGCGACCACACAAATCTGAGTGTGAAAAACTCACACCCCTGAGCGTGAAGCCTGGCTTTGTCCTTCTTTAGGGGCCTCACTGCGGAAACCATACTAATGGCAGATATCAGTAAAATTACTCGTGGGAGTCCAAAACCCACCCCCAGAGAGGGCAAGACCTGGCCTAGGGAGAGCACACATTTGGATCATGCTGCTAAAAGAGGCTGAGCACCCGCTACCCTCACCACCTTTGATCAGGCATCAGTAGTTCAGAGGTAAAGCGTAATAGAGCCTTTAGGAAAGGTTTAGCACAAAAAGTACTTGGGAAATACTGTTGGAGGATCAGTTTCATTGATAGATAGAATGTTCTAATTTCTGTTAAAAACAATTAGTACACAGTACAAACGCAGTGTGCAGTGCTGATATACCTTTTCATTTCTGAAGGACTACCATAGACCAAAGAAAAAAAAAAAAAAAAGAATACGCTACTTACTGAATAGAAAACCTCAGTGACTGCTTTTAAGACTAATGGGAACTACAAACAACTAACTCTTCACTCATCTACCTGTCTCTCATCACAGTAATATCTAAGCACCTCGTGAAGAAGCAGTAGCAGCAAGAGCTTCCATAAAGTATTCCAATGGGCCAAAGTTTCCAAACAGATGTTTCTTTCTCCAAACAAAACAAAATGATAGCAGAGAATTGTCAATACTGATCATATTGCACAGTCTCTTACTGTTGTCTTTCTCTCACACATAACCTTAAAATACTTTGTATCATGAATTATAATTTTTAATTATTCCCACTATGAAACAAGAAGTACTAAAAAAAAATTCCACAGCAACCTGAGAGTAGTAAATACACGTTTCTCGTTATACGAAATGGTGCATATGAATCTTCCTAAAGAATTACAGACCAGAAGAGTTCAAGTTGACAACGACCAGTTACTCATGTTTATTTGTGAGTGCTAATTTAGAAAAAAATAATGTTTTGTTTGCAGTTGCATTTGCTCTTTTTGAATTTGAGCATTCCTCAGTTGTAAGCAAGTAAAACCTAACAATTCACACTTAGGAACAAAATATTTTTGTGATTAGAAAAACATAGTGTCTGCATATTTGGCATATATGTTCACCACATTCTCCTCAATAAATTAAACAAAACCACACAGACATAGTGAACACAACCTTTGGCTGAACTAGTTTTCAGAATATAAAACAACTAATTAATGCAAAGGAGGCTGCTGGAAAACCCGAGTGCTTATTTAACAATAGAGCTGTTGGAAATGGACCACCACTGTTGCCCATAACACATTTGGGGGTCGGGGGGAAGCATCATCGAGGTACCCTTGTCTACTGAAACACCAGGGAACCCGGTTCCAGAGGTCAGTTCTGGTTGCTGATAACTTTAACGGATGAAGAGCTGCACCAGGCATTGAGGAGGCTGATTTAGGAATCAGCGCGACAAACGTTCTGGAGAAGTACTCATCTGCTCTGCAAGGCGAGAAGAGGCTGGGACTCAGCCCTGCCCACGCAGTTTAGAAAGAGGTCGGTCAGGCACAGAGCAAGCAGGTGGCCCCGCAGAAGACCCAACCGCACGACATCCCGGCTGGGTTGCAGGAGACGCACGGACCTGCCGGGCTGAAGGGCCCGAGCCTCACCCCCGGAGCGCTCTCCGCCGCCCTCCGCTCCCCTCGGGATGCGCACCGATCACATACATACACATAACGCGGCCGGCCCCGCCATGAGAGGGGGTGCCTGGCCGGGGGGGACAGGCTGAGATGGAGGAAGGCGAGAGGAGCCCGCGGGAGGCGGCACCGGCTCCCGCCGCGGGGGTGGGCAGGGCCCCGG
>VZZY01010654.1:0-82773 GCA_013400335.1 Eurystomus gularis | reverse complement strand
GCTTGCTATCGCCGCTGTCGGGAAGGGAGTGAGGCACAGCTTGCTATCGCCGCTGTCGGGAAGGGAGTAAGGCACAGCTTGCTATCGCCGCTAGCGAGGCTGAGCGGCTCCCAAAAACGGGTGGGAAAGGCGAGCCAAAAGCGTACTCCCTGCGCGGAGTCGCTCCGCCTGCCCCAGCCCTGCCGCGATCGAAGGGTTAGTGTTGCTATAGATAGGTAGTCTCAGCAGTTCATACCATTAAAACTGGAAAGGTCGGTTAAGACAGAGCTAATAACAGCTTAATAACAGAGCATGTTAAAGAGTTTAGCACCAGGTAACGTCAGTGTCTTTGAAGCATCCGTGTGTTGTGCTTCCTTACGTTTTGGCATCCAGGTTGTGTCCACGTTACTCCAAACTCCATCATTTTGCTCCGAAGCTGAAAGCCAAGGATGAGTGGCTGCCACTGAAAGGCTGCATCCTTCAGTAACACGTAACTGTTCTGTCTCAGCAGTTCAGTTTGCTATGTGTTACAAGGCCCACAAAAAGCACCACACACTAGATCACAGAAAAGCCTGAGAAACTTGAGGCCTTTTCCTTTCCCCTCTTCCTTAATGTAATTTCTGTGACCAGCCACCCCAGACACTTGAACTGACTCCAAGGAAGTTATCACAGACCCTTCCTGTCAACCACGACACCATCAGAGCAGAGTGGAGGCTGATGACTACCTTTGCTTGCACAGTGTCATGGTTTGGTGGGCTGTGTTTTCCTAAAGAATCCAATCTGATCCAATCTGAAAGCTAGGAGAGAGTTTAACTTACAGTGTCATTAATTCCATGCTCATTTCACATATTGGACCTTCCTAACCTGGTTTTATTATTCTGGTTGGTTGTGTTTCATATGTGCACACCTTTAAAAAGTTTCTGTTCCTGCACCTATGCAGCTCCACCCCAAAAAGAAACGACCTCTAACAAGCACATGTTTGTCAATAGAGCTTTAGAAACACTGACTTTGCTGATTGTCCCCAGAAGAGGAATGTACAACATGCGATCCTTAACACTCCAGTCTCCCCAGCGAGGAGATTATTAGAGTCTCTCTCCAATGGGAGATTAACTCCCCCAGTGAAGTAGGCTCTGACGTCACCCTCAGCCTCCAGCCAGCAATCTGCCCCCGACCTCAGCATCACCAGCGCTGGAGAGCAGCATAACTGCACGCAGCCTTGAGGACAGCTGGCCTTGCAGAGCCCTGACTAAGACTGGAAACAAACGCAGAAATGCTACATGGGAATCATGAAGGAACATGGGCGCATAAGTGCTGTAACAAGTAAATGGGTGTATAGGTCAGGGTATGAGCTGTTTTCTGCTTGTAATCCAGAGCAGCTACACATTAGAATTATTGTTTAAAGTGTTGCAGCTCTGTGGAAACTATTTTACATTGCTTAGGTATTAATATTCCCATTAGTCACATTAGTAAAAACCTTTCCTCATAGTGAGAGAATTTTTTTCTATTAACCAAAGTGGTTGACTTTTTTTTTAATAAACTTTCTCCGTAAGCACTCTGTTAAATATTCAATCTAGCTTCTTTCATGATGTAAAATTTTGAAACATTTTAAGTACAAAATATTTTTTCTCATCACACATTCATGTCTACCATTCCAAAAAGCTCACAACTCTGATAATCCATCTGACAACACAGTCAATCAAAAATCCATCCTACAGCCGTTTCCAAAGAAACGAACACATAGCCAGGAAGACAGAATGCTTAAGCTGGAAGGAAACCAACCAAAGGAACACAACAACAGCAACGAAACTCCAAGCATTTTCCCTTTTCCTTTAAATTTCCTGCTTTGGGGTATATTACAGGGACAGAGATAACGGTACATGTGGTTATGTTAGAAGTAGTGGTGGTATTTTTATTTTTTTTTAATCCAGGAAGCTGAAGGCTTTTCTGCTCTTCCCACACAAAAAAAGAACTTTAAAAAAAGGACAAGTATGCAAGAAAGACACAATCACAGAACCAAAAAAAATACATCTGAAACATCATCACTCACACCTCCTCCTCATTCTTTGGCTATCTGTCTCCTGCTTAGGCCTCCATCTCGTGTGGAGTTTTAGGCGGGTGGACACAATGGGCTTATTCACAAACATCAAGCTCTGCATATGCCTAAGGCTTTGAAGGCTGAAGACCATAGCTGGTCATCTCCTTAAGACTGGGACTCATGGGATTTTTCAGGAGGCTAACACAGTGAAGTTCAGTGGGAGCTGCTTACCTTCCTGCTTTTATCTCCCGATAAACCCATTCCTTGTCTCTGACGTACCTAAAGTACTTCCAAAACAGCTGGAAATATATTTAAGTAGTTCCCAATCCCCCAAATTATAATTCTGTAAGGAAATACTGAAGCTGAAAGTGCACTGTGGCAAATAGACTGTCTACGGTAACAAACAGGTATATGCACAATCATAAATATATACTGAGTAAACTATATAAACTAATATTAAACTTTGGAGGTTAAAATTCAAGCAGTCATTATTTTAACAGCAGTGTGCTCACCTGTGAAACCTTATTTCACCATTCCCTCCCACCTTTACTTATGCATTTTGAAATTTGTTTTTTGCATGTTCCCGTACAATTTTTTTTCTACAGACCTCCATGCTTAATTAACCAGAAGCCCTTCAATGTTATGTTTTCTGTTTTATTTTTGAAAGCATGCCCCATGCTTTATTCATTATACACTTATTCAGATCCTACTCAACATACAGAGTTATTAATTTCCTCATGGGCTTTTTATGGAGCATGTTGCTACTGTATTCATGTGCTTCAAAAATATTAATTAGTTTAGTTTCATAATACACCCCTCAGATGAGGAGATATTGTGACAGGATATGAATATTACACATGGGTGACAATTACAGCTTGCGTGGTTTCGTCTCTTGTAGACCTGTCAGGACTCGGCACTATAGAACCTTATTTCTTCAAGGCCTGATTCTACTCGTTTCAGTTGCATTGATTTTACTCACCAAGTAAATCACCAGGACTACTTCTATTCAAACCCTGGAGTTTTTGGGCATCTGAAAATAAGAAGCAAATAATTAGCAAGAAGTGTAATTTAAAAGCCTTGAACCAGCTGTATCAAGGAACGCTGGCAGAGGCTAGGGCTAAGACTTAAATTTCAAGTTGTTCAGCTCTCTGAAGACTTTAGACACCATTTCTCTTCACATAATTCCTTTTCTTCAATACTTTCTTCCATTTCTAGAATAAACATGACCAGACTCCTGCCAGCAACAGCCCCATCACTAATTAATCTACCACTTTGAGTCTTCTACTCCTCCACACAGTACCTGTTAGCACGAGTCGTTAGTCCTGTCTTTGGCCCGGTATCTGAAAAGATGTGTCTCTCTTCACCACTGGATTTCACAGTTATTACTGGCAGAAGAGGGACAGCGAATCTTGGGATCCCTTCCAAGCTCTGGGAGAGGGTGTTTTTTAATAGCACACTCCCATCTGCTTGCTTCCCATGTCCATGTTTTGCCTTATCTTAGCTTGTTATTTCTAACCTGTCTACATTCTCTCTTCAGTCTTGGCTGCTCATCCCAGTTTTGTTTTTCTTATCTAGCTAATGCTAGTGTTTGATTCTTATCCCAGTTCCAGCTGTCCTAGTTGCATTTTTCTTTAATCTTGTTTTGGGACTCCTCACTCTCAGATTCATCTTCAGCTGTGCAGGATTGGGGTTTTGTAGTGGTTTGTTGTTTTTTTTTTTTCCTGCTTCCATTATCTAGTTAATCCTTTTTTTATGCCTTCTCACCTGATTTAACTTCTAGCCATGTTGACATTCACCTTCCTTGTCTGTTCTTTACTCCAGGTATGCACCACAATTGTTCTTGCTCCTTGACCTTATTTCCCAGTTACAGAGTTATGCTAGCTCCAGCCCTTACCTTGCTGCTTAGGCAGTTTTGCTTGTCTGCAACCCTCCATCTACCTCTTTCACTCTGTTACTTCTCTGGCCCTGTTTCCTTATGCAAACAATTTCATTGTCCCAAAATATGTGCACCATTCCCATTACTGATTTCTCCTAATCACATTCTTTCTCAGGAGCTTTCTGCTGACTTCACAATGCAAGATCAGTTTTTCCCCATCAATTCAAGTCAGACAGCCTTTCCCTCCTCATCCCATAGCAAGTACAGCTGAGATGCATTAAGCATGTGAAATAATCAATTCTTTTCAATTAAGTTCCCAATCCAAGCAAGGCACAGCTCAAAATGACGACGTAAAGTGTTATTGCGGGTGAGACACTTGGGTAAGAGAGCTGCTAAACCTGCATGTATTCAAGGCTGACTGCCATGATGTTTAAGTTGATAATAATATTAAAGGAAAAAAAGGATACATCCCTTGACATTAGGACTTATACTCTTCTCCTTTCTGTTCTGCTGAAGTTTTAATGACATTTTCTGCAGGCTGAGCATACTGAAGCCCTTCCAAAAATACTGCTATGATTTTTAATTAGGAGAAAACCAATATCTTTTCAAGATTCATTTTCAACTACCTGGATAATTTAAGCTAATATTCTAAAACAAAGGTTGAAGAATAAGGAATTAAAACTAAAAATCAGTTTGCAGCATATACCTAGCATGGAAAGTGTCATACCAAATCTTTACAATTAAGCAAAGGTATATAAACAACTTAGTATCTATCAGCAGACAGTGTTAGGGCATTTTAATATTAGATACCCAAACCACACTCTGTTTATAACATCACACCTTAAGCCTTCTCCATTTTTAATACTCTAAAAACTGCAGAAGAGCATAAAACTCTATTGAGAGTACATACTGATGCTAAAACAAGTAATCAAGCAACAACAACAAAACCAGTGGTGCACTACTTAAATTAGAAACTGTTCTGTGTTTGCTCAGCACCCCTGATCCTCATCAAGCAATAAATCAATTTGCAGTAGCTGTGGACAGCTATTTAAACACAGGGCCAGAAGAGCTTAATTGTTAAAGCAATGTTCAAAGCTAGAAGGCATAGGAGGTTAGTAGAAGAGGTCATATTAAATATTCACTTGTCTGAAACCAGCTGCATTCCAAGTATTAGGAGGTATCTTGCCCTCCTCTTAATTAAAAAAACAAAGTCTAGGAGCTTTGAGCTTAGCAGAGCTTAGCTTGCAGTTCTTCAGAAGACAGAGACTGCCAGATGAAAAACTGACATCTAAATATTTGCCAACTTGATTTTGTTTGGTTTACTTTATTGTCTAGCATGCAAAAAAAACAGCTAAATGCTGTTTGTTTTGAAGTTTGTAGTTTATTTTTGCAAATTAGTAAAGCATTCAGGATTCAATTCTCAACTTTATAAGAGGCTGCTCCTTGCTAAAGGCGACAGCAAAGTTGCATTTGGCTTGCATAGGAGCTGGACAGGATACACTTATCAGTCATCATTCTAGACATTGGTAGCTGGTGAACATAGTTTCTTCGGCAATTATATGATAATGTAAGTTTAATAAACTATAACAATGATATTACTACTCCTAGACCTGTTCACCCTTCATCTATGAAGAAATGTTGCTGTTAGACTGAGAAGTGACATTTATTATTAGACTGACTTGGTGTACAGGGTTAATCTTACCCTCCAGTATTCAGCATACTGTCACATAGCTGGGAGTCAGTGGCTTATTTTTGACAGAAGAAAGCCTCTAATGAGCCTGATCTTGAGTGACTGCTGAGAATTTTGATCTTACATTCATTCCTAGAAGATGAAGCAGCTCAGCACCTTGCAGAACAGGATTCGCTGTTTTAAGCCCTATGCCACTCAGATGAAAAACCTCTGGTTTAGTTTACAGTATCACTTATCACTTATGATAACTTCTTTGGCACTTACCCAGAAAACATGTAACATTGAGACTGGAGGTAAGGAATCAAAGCAAATGCAAAGCAAATAGAGGAACCCATCCGTAACTGGGCTTTCTACATAGACAGAATGTATTCTTCCAACTTTGGATCACTGAAAATAAAGGCATATCACCAACTCTCAGGACAAAGAATGGCCATTGTCTTGCAGAAAGCAGCAAGAAACTATGATATAAGCACTATCAATGACAGCAATACTGTCCTGTAGTTTTTAGCCTTGTTTTATTTGTGATAATATTTACATAAGTGCTCTACACAGCAGAGAACTTGTACCCCTTTAAACATCGTAAAACATACATTTCATTAATACAGGTAGCATTATACCCACTGACTTTTACAGTGCACCTATCCGGAAAAACCCTCATATACCTGCTGTGGCTTAGGTAGCACCTTTTTTTAATCTTCTATGGCAAAACTAATTTAATTGCATGCACATTAACCAGCTCTCTCTAAAACTATATGTACTGTGCTTATTATCAATTCTTCTTTACTACGATAGAACACTTCCTAGACTATACAGCATAAGCTTCTTTTAAAAGAAAACAGTGGATGCACCATGAAGCAATAATTAACAGCCTCTGTCTGGAGGATTCTGGGATTATATTGTATTTTAAAGATACACTCGTCCACTCACCAAGGTGATAGTTTTGTGCAAACATCAATCAGTATTTGCTTCAAATAATACATATTTTACAGTAATTACACATGTATACAGAATACACATATGCATTATAATTCAAGCTCAACTTGCAGCCATTTCGGTAGGGTTTTCCTTCAGCACCATTAAAGCACTAAGCCCTTGCAACCCATTTTTTGCCCCCTTCCCTCAAAGCCTTACTATCTGCAATACTAGAGATGTCACAGATGACTGACCAGAGACAGTTACTGGCAATTGTGTGCCCATATATGCATACACACACACACACTCACAACATAAAGTACTCAAACTAAAGCCTGAGATCAAAACACTTCCAAAATTAAACTGCACCACTTAGACATGCGTGGTTCCATGTTGCATATAATATACAGCCCAGTCTCACTGCAAAAGCACTATAGATTTTACTTTGCATCCACCGAAGATCTGAAGAGTCATATTTACTATACACACTCCAAGCATCTAGGTTTGGGTTTCCCATGTGCTGGCAGGAATGCCTTTTTCAGACTGAAGCTTTTGCTTTATTAGTGCAAGCTTAAAACACTGCACATATGAACAATTCAGAATCTTCAAGTATGGAGCATAAGAATTGAGGTATATGTTTGTACTTTTGGTTTTTTATTATGTAGACTGCCACAACAGGTAAGATTTGTTTTTTAAAGTATGTGTGTGCATGTGCATTCTATCTGTTAAAAAGTTTCTCTTACCGTATACATATACTTAATTCCCAACAACTAAAACTCCAACTCAGTCTACCATAAGCCAGTTTGTATCTGTGTGGATCCCCTTTTTTCACCAAGTGACATGAATAATAATTTGCAGGACAGATATTGCAGATAAATGCAAGAAGATATATTATCAAAAGCCCTCAAATTTTGCACAAGATGCTAACAGTGAAAGCAGTCTGAAAACTTCCTGTTTAAGAGTTAACTGTACTGACGTGATAACTAATGACTTCTAAATGATTTAAAGAGTCTTCAATTTGTGGAAAATTCTTCTACTACTACTTCCCCTTCCTAAACCTATTTTCTTCTCTCTGTATGCATACATACATTGAAAGCTGTTACTTTGTCACTTAACTCTATTTAGAAATTGATACTTTATTTTTATTCTCATCTTTATAAGAAATTATTTCAATTGGTGTCAAATGTCAAACTATTTATTGAATACGATTTTTTATATTTACATATTTTAGTTGACTTGGAATAAGATTATTTGATGTATTTGCAGTGAGTTCCCTACTCCTGTCCAAATTCCATTTACTTTAATGAACAGATAATTCCTCCTATCTTCTCCATCAGTAAATTTGGATCTTTTGGTGTTACCGCTTCTTACATTTCTTTCTCTAATGTCCACTTGCACTGTCACCACAGTAACAGCATATTTGTTTGGGAAATAAAGGCATAGGAACATGCCTGAGGTTTGGTTTAAAAAGCAGTGGTAAACTAGAGGAGAAAGCTCTCCTCTGAAACCCAGTCTGTGATTATGTTTTAGTATCTGAATTTTCACAAAGACTATTGTTGATGTAGCCTACATTTTTAATGTAGTCCTTCAGATTATGTAGATATAATTAATTTAATCAAGCAGTTTGCTAGAGAAGTGCCAAAACACCAGTAGCAGCTCAAGGACTTCACTGTGGAAGAGACTGGCACTTACAAATACATTTTATTATTCATTTACAACAGTGAGTATTTAATAAGCATAATATAGAAAACACCGCCTGGACGTGTTTCCAGTTAATATCCAGATCAAGCACAACAAAAATAGTCTCACCTGTACCAGCATTAGGCCTTTTTTACTGATTAACTGACCCATCTATTTAATAGTAATTAGATGCCATCTTCTTCCCAGACTCAAGCCTCCTGTCCTGAGCAAACCTCGTTTTTAGCAACCGGAGCCACCTGGAGAGAGGGCAGCACATGGCCTCACGATGGTGGCATTTGCGCGTTTTCCCCAGGACCACTCTCAACCTGCGAGCGGTGGTACCTGGCAGGGAGGCCCGCCATCCTCGCTCTCCCGAGCAGGTTGCGATTTTTTGGCATCCTGCGACCCCTAGTGAGAGAGAGCCAAGGGTGGCCGGGCAGCAGCCCGCCTTCTAACCCCTGGGGAGGGCCACCGCCTCTGCCCCTGGGGCTGCGGGCCCGGCGGGCTCTGGCGAGGCTCCAGGTCATGGGCGAAGCCTACCTCTGGAGATTTCCGTGACCCCCGTTAACTCGCTGAAACGCTGCCATAAAGACATCATAATGTGTTGCGTTTGGTTGCTTTGAAACAATGCTGTGATTGTGTTGCGGCTTCACAAAAAGCTGCTGTTTGTGTAAACTCTCATGGCAAGGGAGGGAGAAGTGAGAGACAGCATCCATCTTCTACCTACTACCTAAAAAGGAAATAAATAAATTTGCCGGCTTCACTTCAGTGAGCTTTTCTACTCAGCTATGTACATTTAAAGCCGAAGCCTTCGTAAATAGCCATGATCAGTGTGGAAACAATATTTGTTTGCCTGCTGATGTTAGGAAAACATTGGTGAGAAGTTAGACTCTCAGTATTCAAAATTGCAAGCTAAGCTTTTTTGCTGTTGTTATCATGCTCAGATCCACCAGAACAATAGAGTTTAAAACAATGATTGATTCTGTTCTAAACACATTCATGAATTAAAAGCTGAAAACGTAAACATGCAATTATTGAAGAGGAAAGGGTACTTCTTAACTTGGTTCCATGCCCTCAACTAAGATCAACTTGATATTCATACAAATACATCAGAATGCGTGTTTGTATATACATATAATATTATACATTAAACTGTTTTATACACTAAGAGTCTGCTGGTTTCATTCCTACAGTTTATTAATCAAGTATGCAAGCAATTCTACCTAATAGTACAAATGAGCATGCCAGAACTTTAATGTTATCTTTGTCCAATACTAATGAAAATACACACTAAACCACCCAAATAGTTCACTTTTTTCAATGGAAATATCTTGACAATCTGACTGGCAAAGCACTGTAATCTAGCAGATGAAAAGATTCCAGGATATGAAATATACCTGGCTTTCAAAGACACATATTAATATCTTGTGATATATTCATTTCCAAAGAAGCAGCACAGGCCTAGAATGAGGGCTTTTTTTTCAGCCTTTTACATCAAAATAATGATTACTTGCATTTAATGAATAGTATTGTCTTCTGATTTGTAGCTCTCTGATTAAAAAATAAAAAATCCCTAAACTCACAGGCAAGTTTTCTAGTCATTCAGTCTTCCAAGTTTCCATTTGCTCACAAGTTGAGTTGGGTCCAAGCCATACTTAGAACCAAAACTAAAAATGTCAGAGATCTTCAGCAGTTCAGATCTGGAAGCCTACTTTGAACTTTCTCAAACAATTTTCTTTGGGAGTTGAAATTCTCCCAGATGTTTGCATAAGGGGAGCGTAGCTAGCACGAATGTTAGACAAGCCCACAACTGCCATCTCCCATTTTTCCAAAGCTTCTTTTAAATGGCTTAGTGCCTCCTATCCCTTGGTCAATTTGCTAAACCACCATTTTAAGCAAGGTACTATCAAGCCTGTAAATTGTCTCTGAGAAAATGACTAGCACAGAGAATTCATTCTTAATTGTATTTTTTCCTATATATTTAAAACATCTGTCTTACGCTTTGAAGGTAAGAAGAAGTCCACCTTTCTGCACCAGTGGTGAATGTCACAGCTTGCATAACCCGTAATAGTACATTGGTAAAAAAATACTCTGTAAAACAGCTATGTTTCTTCTGTGTAATCACTCCTCAATGTGTTCAGCTAATTTTTTCTTTAACTTTACTCCACATATGGGCAATCTTTATTACATAGAAGTTTTTATAGGCCTGTTTGGCTGAGCACAGAGGCTGCAAATCCCAGTAATACTCATGTAATCCTATTGTGTCACAGTGAGGGAGGGAAGAAGAAACAGCGCATCAGAGGCAGTAAACTTGGTTCTGTGCAGTAATGTACATCATATTGTTGTCTTGGTTCATGGCTATTGGGTCCCCCACAGTTGTATGAATCAATTTGTTAGAAAAAAATATTTTTATGCAATTGAAAGGGTATGTTACTGAAAATGAATTATATAATTTTGAAAGCATATGGTTTAAGTTCAAAGTTTTATCTGATTTACCAAAATTGACCTAAGCAGATGATAAAGATTTCTTTTTCTTAACAGTTATAAGAACATGCTTTAAATAATTTGTTCTTTTACCCAATATATCTGGAAATTATCACAGAAAATGCAAATTCAAAGTTGATATTTACATACATTCTCTGTAGGTGTCAGCATTGCTTTATATTGTTGTAGATAACTGTATTTTTTTCTTCTCAAAGAAAGGAGAAACACCAACTTGGCATTTTCCAAATGAAACAATTTTTCTGCTGTCAGTTTGCCCTTTACTACCTATTTCAGACTAGTCGTACATACACAATATAGTATTAAATCTCTTAAAGTAAATGTACAGAAAAAGCCTACATTGTTTTCCTCTGCACCTGTTTTCACTTTTAAAATCTTTTTATTCCAGTCCAGTTTTCTATGTAAGTATCAACCATATTGATGTAAACACAATGTTTGTGTAACATTTGCAAATATTTCTCAAATACTGCAAGGATCAACAATTCAGTGATGCTAAATAAACTTTGAATCTGCCTTCTTTTCACAGACTGCAGAGGAATACTCAGCCAGAAGAAGTATTTACCATTTTCTAGGTGGAGTCCTCAAAGACCCACCATAAAGTAAATATTACTTAATACTTTCATTCATAAACTTACCATACAAAATAAAACCATGGCACTGAGATCTATTGACAGCGTGTTATTGAGATAAATTATCCATGCAGAAGGGAACTGTACTATCATACTGGAAGTGAGTGACCTTGGGAGCCAAGGTAATAGTAATTGGATGAAAATCAATTGTAGAGAGTGCAAGGTCATAAATCAAGGGTAACAACAAGAATTCTTTCTGTGATCTCAGGAACAGTGCTCAAAGAGAGATGTGGATTAAATAGTCAAACCAACCAATTATCAACCTCCCATACCCATGAAAGAGAAGTACATCGAAGCACCTATGAGGCAAGATATTTCCAGTTAAAAAAGATCAACATTGATGACATTATTACAAGCTCAAGTCTATATGAACATTATGTGAAATGATGCATATAAACCTGGCCATTCCTTTGATCAAAGAAATGGAGAGACTCTCTTACAGGAGGCTATTCAGAGTGCACTTCAAAATCATCTGAAGGGATATATTACCTTCTTATACAAAAAATAGTGGGGAAAGAAATTAACTCCGTAAAACAGCATCAACACAAGGAAAAAAAATGGCTACAAAGTGCTCAAGAATGACATTCTGACACAGCCACCCAGGAGGAATAACAAAGGAAGAAATCCCATCTAATTTTCCAAGGCAGTTCAAAAGAGAACATATGACCTGTCTGCTTGGTCTAAGAGTGCACTGGAGTCCACATCCCATGGAGGTCCCAGGCACTCAATCTTTCATTTGCATTACAGGTTTGAACCAAGGTTTGTCAGTGGTGCTGTACCATTATCTATTGATAAAGTCAAGTGCTATTTATGTGAGCAGATTTAGTCGGACTTTGTAAGTTAAATGGAGCAGATGAGATATTTTTTGCAGTGGTAGCCTTGGAATCTATTTAGACTAGAATGATCCTTCTTCACCTTGGTTACAGAGACTTCTCAGTGTTGGCTGGCTCACAACCAACATTTTCAAGTTATTGCATTTTAATCTAGATGTGGATTTCACATTGTGCATTTACTTAAGTGCAAGTTTTACCTGTGTATTTGTGTAACACACTCTTCGGAAAATGTTGCTTCTGAAGATTTGTTTACATATACATCTTTATCTTCTCTTGCCCCCTTCCACCACGTCTCTAATAAATTTTTTCTATAAAACAGAAGAGCTGCACTGATTTATTTTTAGGTCATCTCAAAAGTACTTAGAGGTTCCTATTAATGGCACAGTAGAACGCTGAGTTTTCTATAACTCTGCGGCTGCAGAATCTTGTCTCTATCATAGATTTGCCCTTGGGCTGCAGAATAAACAAATAGAGTATTTATAGCCCTTCTCATACAAAGAGATTTGATCATTCAAAAAGAAGGCAATGAATTGCACAGTACTTTCTATATCCCGAGGCTTGCTACTAATATTAGTGTTAAGGAAAAGCTGATGTCACCTGATCTGTCATAATCTCTGCTTTTGTGCATCTCTGGATAACACTGGGCCAAAAAGGTTAAGTATTATTTTTGCATTCATGTATTTGAACACAGTTCTGTTGTCATGACAGATTTAGAAATGCTGTCCTCCACCTGAATTACATCAGATTGCTACAGTTGATACAGGAAATAGGGAAAAAAAAAAAAATAATCAAAGTAGCACTTCTCAGAGTCTATCTAAAGAAAGATTTAAAGAAACAGCTGACTCTGACCATTTCAAATGACCTGTAATTATTACTCTTACTAAATAAGAGAAACTGGGAGCGAGGTAGAGAAGCCCTAGATGTTGGGGTTTTTCAGACTGTGATTTGATTCTAACAGAAGATTCAGAAGTTTATTGGAATGCTCGAAGTTGCTTGTACTACAAGGCATAAGTCTGACAGAATAAGCTTTATGACTTAAATGACCTTCTCAAAGTCATACTGTACTCTCTAGATCCTTGCTTTGGAGAAGTCTGATTTAAGCTACATCCTACAACATGGAACACAGCATGGCTGTACTTTTGTGAGAGCACCTCTGGCTGGAAGTCTCACTTACTCAGCTCTGTTGACTCCTCTGTGCCTCAGGGTACTTGTACTGAAGTGGCAGTGATAATCCCCTTCTCATCTGTGCTGAGTACACACACTCCATGCTTACAATCACAGCCACATCCAAATGCTCCTCAACCCTGGAACATTCTCATAAGGCTCAGCTTTTATTATCCTAGGCTAGCATTGATTGCTATGTATAAATGCTCAAGTAAAAACACCCAATATGAGTTTCTGATTTTACGTAGCTTCTATACTTAAAAAACATGATAACATTTTATGACTTTAAAAAAAATATATTGGAATCTAGCAGAACTATCAAGAGTGACCTGCCTATTTGTTACCTCTCCCTTTACTGTTTGCTGTAAGAAACATAAAATCTAAAATCCAAACTCTCACTGAAAAGAAAAAGTTCAAATCCTTAAAAAAACCTGCTAAAATGCAGAATAATGACAGATTGGATAAACACTCACATGCAAAGACATATTTTTAGACTACTAATATATTGTCGTTACATGTAATAGGTGAAGAGAAAATGGGAGTATTTGCTAAGTGATCGAGCACTTAGAAAACAAGAGTAAGATTCTGGGAATCCTAGGTTGTTTTCTCCACTATAAAACAGCACAGTTATTCTTCAGTTCAGTTACTTCAAAGCATGAGGACTAGAAACCAGTATTATCTTGGAAAGTTGAGAATCCCCTTATGGGCCATGGCATAGAGATCCTGTTTCTCTTACTGAAGGTAATAGAGTTTGAAGATGTCAGATATGGAAAAAAATTGTTGTCTTGGACTTATACTACTATGATTTAGAGAAAAATTACTAGCATTCGTCTAAGTAGACTGGCAATTTCAGTGCAACTTCTGAGTGCAGTGTAGATCTTACTAATTGATCAGACCCTTCTGAAGTAAGACCTAGTTACACAGGAACAGAGCTCAACTAGATTACTTCTACTTTGTTCTAGAATAAGGAAAAATTAATTCTGGCCACTTCACTGTAGCATTGACTAAACTGATGCCTAAAAATAGGTGTCAAAACAGAAAGGACAACCACAGTGAGTTAATGGAGAACAGACTAGATGCAGCTTGGATACATGAAACCTGATACACAGTTTCATTTGGGCCCCAATTTTAAAATAATCCCATACATCTGAAAATAAACTAGATTATTTCTAAAGATTGTAACAGAAAACAAGTCTTTCACAGGCAGTTTGCAGCTAGTGTAGTAAGATATACAGCTGAGTGTCAAACACAAATAAAGTCATCATAAGTAAGGCAACCTGTAATTAAGATGTTGGGTAGTTTGCAGTAGTATTTCAAATCCGTATATACTAAAGTCTGACTTACTATTATACAGTTTTTGTAGTTCTCCATTTAGCAGTTAACTAAATGTTAGGTATGTATATACAGTGTATACAGATAACTTTGCTATTAATACATAAAATAGCCATAATAAGAGCACAGAATATGAAGCATTGAAAGCACAAGACATATTTATACAACTTCCTTGCAGAACAGCTCTTTAATTATGATTGCACACTTCATTTTCCCTAAAGTGCAAGAATGAACAGTGCTCACTGAATTCAATATTTTGTTTAATATCAGTAACACAGAATGTGGACCCATGCTCTCAGATTTCTAGGAAAATAAGGTGTTCACAGTTAATGGGTACCTGAGAAAATTTTTTTGCTTTTTCTCCTCCAGAACAGTACCTCACAGGATCTGTTTGGCAAAGACAGTGACAGAAACTCATTCTCCAGGGAAACATACAGTTTCCTCAGCTACAAGACCATCCTTTCTTTTCTTGACATCCCAACTCATTCAAAACACATATCCCAACTTCCTCAACAACTGAGACGAGTCTTGCAAACAACAGACTCTTTCACTGTGTTGTGCTGATTCATTCCAAGCACTGTTCACCCTGCACATTGAATGAGGCAGGGTCCTGGGGGAAAACAAAGAATGAGATCATGTAATTAAAGACTATCTCATAATGTAAACGAGGTTTGAACTATAATGGCCTCAACAGTCTTAATTCTATTTCTTAACTCTTGAGTGATTAAGACTGCAAGTTACTTTAATATTGTTTTCTGAATACAACCATCAACAGTACTAACCTTTAAAAAATAACCAAAAACCTCAAGCCAAAAAAACAGCCACATGGAACCATATCAACGACTCCTATATGATATGCAAGGAGAATTAGTAGTAAAGCCAACTGGAGGGGAAAACAACAACACTGCTATTTTTATTGAACATTTTTCTATTCTCAATTTGCCTATTCATTAATGCTTAAATATTTCTCAGAGATATTTCAATTTTAATGAAATTCTGCCAGATTATACCATTTTCTAATCCTGCCTTCAATTCCCACCAGCTCACATATTTGCTCACTCCAGAAGGATGCTGATGAGTCTATCTATACTCCCCATGCCAGCAGCCTACCTGACAAACACAGAGATCCTACAGACCATGCTCATAGCCTTGCCATTTCTCTGCTGACTACTCTGTCAAGATGGATACAGAATGGTAATTTCATTCTGAAGGAAAGTTCTACTTTAAATGCATTAAGTTTTTAACTCTCTCATAAAATGGGTGACATTCCCCCCTCCCCCCACACAAGTCCCTGGTACATGTACAACTTGGTTTTAAGCTGAAAGGCTGAACCACACAATGGGTGTTCATTATTCTTTGACTCTTCCCAAGAGCTGGTTCTTCTGCCAGTCCCAACGGCTAACCCACAGTAAGAGAGATCATTTTGAAAAGTACCCCTCATTCCTGAAATTCTAGATGCTGAAAAGCACTTTGGTGTGAAACTCCAACGAAACAGATTTGGGGCTATCATACAGGTTTTCTGTCTCAGCATGTCAGTCATTGTACACTTAGTGCTGAGGAGCAGCACAGGCAGGGTTGCTCTGCAACGGAGGACAAGCCAGGAGCCCAGGGCAACCTCAGCAAAAGCCATGCCTACACTGGCTAGGGTACAGTCCCACAGCACATGAACACCACATGCACAACAGAGTACTGGAAATAAACCCACCCAGGCACTCCTGTAGAGAGCAGCTAAAGACAAGACTGGAGGTAAGGCTACAGCATGAACCAGAAAGGTCCACTCAAGAGACAGGGCTAGCAACAGACTACCTGCAATGCAAGTCCAAAGTGCAGTGAAGGACGGAGGGACAGACCAACACAGCTCAGAAAGAGACTGAAAGCTCAGGTCTGAGCTTAAATGGAGCCCTAGGGCCCATCAGCAGAGGGTGTGTGGGCAGGGGTCCCAGGTGAGACTACTCAGGGCTGTTAATGTCTATTAGTGCTCTCAGGGCATGACAAGAGTTACGGTTACAGTTAAGAAAAGCAGGGGCTGCAGAGCCTCAGCACATTTAGTAGTTTGCAACCTCCAGAGGAGGGTGTGAGCTTCTGTGAATAATTCCCATTTGTTCTTTTTTTCCCATATTCACATGGGCTTTGTGGCTAATATTGCTTATTTAAAGGATTTACTCTTCCTCTCTTTCTTTAGTTGTAATTTAACTTATATTGGCTTCATTTGTTTGAAGCCATATCCTTCCTTTCTCTGTTCTTTTTGTTTGTCTCCTTTGTTCATATTTTATGTTTGTTGAAATGTAAACTTCTGGGGACTGCAATGTTGAATAAGTTCCTCAACTCTAGTTGAACTCATTAATGTTGGGAACAAGAGTCAACAGAGCACAAAGGATGCAAAAACTTTTGTTTCTCCTTCCTGGAGGTTTTTCCATCATATGTGCTTGGAACTCCACTTCCAAGAACGATTTCTAACTCTAAGGATGCCTTCGATCCTCTGAGAGTCTCAGAACTGGAGGGACCCAGAAAGAGCTCAAGACCTCTTTTCCTTAGGCAGTGAGCTCTGTCTTGCACCTTACAGGCACGTCACAGTGGTTCAACAAGTGTCTCTGGGGCTGTCAACGTGAAGATTGTGCACAGTCGCAGTGCTTTATTAAATTAAGAATAATGTCCAGCAATACAGAAAATAACACCTTATTTAAATGTCCACATATAAATCATATAAATCCAAGCTGCTACTGTAACTTGTGACACTCACAACTGACAGTTTCAGTGAAGAAAGGTATGTTACAGTCTTGTATTTCCAAAGGATCTCTTTTTATCCAGAGCCATGGTATGCCTTGTGAACAGTATCTAGTTAAAGTTCATCACGTTCTTGTGAAGCAAAGTAGGAAGACTCTAATCAGCTTCTACACAGTTTAACTAGGGTGAAGCACAGGTGGTGACTAAACACAGCAACACAACAAAGCAATGTGGCACAGATGGTGAAAAAGGGTGCCATAATTAGTTGAACCTTGGGGCATACTGGGGTGCTGTTTCATGAGCTTTGCCAGGACACCTTTACTTAGAATGCCATACAAGCTTTCACATCAGAAAGCGTGATCGTGTCTTGGATCACTTCTGACACAAAAGGTAACAGATTATATTCTCAGTTGTATTTTGGCTCCTTTTCCCTACTTAAGAACCAAAAATGTCTATAAAGCCGTCAGAAAATACTCAGTGTGAACGAATATCACTGGGCTTATGGATGCCATGTGACACTGGACTTCAGATGCCATGAGCATTCAGAGCATGGCAGATATATTATGGGAATGAAACAAATACAATTACACCAAAAATCTCCTATGTTTCCCTGCTATAACAAGAATTTGCATCTAGAAACACAGTTGACACACATCCCTTTGGGGTAATGGCAGTACAGCACTGGGGTACTCTGCTGACTGCACCCTCTAAGTTATTTACTGTACTCTCGCAGGTACACACAGTCAGATGCTAACAGCCATGAGCAAGCTCCACTCACACTCTGACATAGCATCACACAGGATTTTATTGTCCCAAATTTCTTCAGAGATACAGAAACTGACCCCCTCAACCTCTCTATGAAGCACATCCAAGCAGGATTTACAAGCTTAGACACAGTCCCGTGCTAACGTGGTCTAAATGCTTTTCAGATTACAGGGCGAACAAAGTGGTTTCATGACTTATGTAACTGTACTTGAACAGCTATCCAAACACTAGACAATGCAATCTTAATTAAGTTGTTAAAACAAGCTGTTAAAGATGCAAGATTTGACTGCTTACATAAAATAAATTATGCTGATTGGATAAGTATGCTTATCAGCATTTTTACATCTCTTCATTACTCCAGTGGACTGTTTCTAAAATAGTAACGTACTTTTATGTTTTCACTAAAAATCAAGATATGTAGCAAAGCATGCTGGGCTAAGTGAGAAGATGAACAAAATTCATAAGCATGCATTTGGTAATTCATTCAGCCAGTGCTACATGGAACCCTTTATAGGGATTTTTCAAAAACATTCAGCATGTGAAGTGAGTTTATTAATGTGGTGTAGCAGATTGGGAGCAATATCTCTTTTCATGCAAAGATTTGGCCTGGAGCAAAAAGAATGATCAGCTTCAACACTGCTGGTTTTGCTAATAGATTTTTCTGATGTTACAAGATAGGACTAAAATCTCTAAAGAATAGGTGTTTTCCTGGTCCGCTTTTTGGTGTAGAGGCTGCTCTAGGGAGAATTTTCAAGTAGTTGAACTGTAATTCTGATTAGAAAGCACTCACACAAACTCAGATGAAGTACAATACTGAAACAGTTCAGAAATATAGTTATGCATAAAGCACAGAATTTATTTTAATGATGAATTAATCAGAAAAAAGGTTGGTTTTTCTTTTTGAAAAAAGTAGAGTTTCCTTACTAGTAGAAGGTCCAGAGGAGGGCCACAGGAGTTACAGAAGGTCCTAGAAAATACAAACAGAATAGATCAAATTTTTTTTCATCTATCAAAATGTATCTGACAATTATAAATAGCAACAAACAATTGACTTTTTGGCTAAAATATAGCCATTGTTTTATGTTGAGGTACTGAGTCTGAACTGCTCATAGAGCTTCAGCAAGTCAATAAAAAAAGCAGAATTTAAATCTTCACCAGTTTTCATGATTGAAAGCATTTTTAATGCAAAAGCCACAATAGAATCAAAATTAAACAGTATTATACTCCATTTTCCTTGATAAAAGACTTGGGGGAAAAAAAGTGGTATCCTAGCAACTAGACATCCGAAGTTTTCAGTGCAAACACCTCGCCCCCTTCACTGTATCAAGTAATAAAGAGACAATAATAAAATTTCAATTTTGCAACCAAATCTTAATATAAAACCTGAAAACACAGCAGCTCAACAATACATAGTAGATTTGAGTCCATTTTTTTCCTGGCAGAAGTGTACATTCAGACAACTTCCATAACACAGCTCTGTGATTGAAAAGGCAAAGTAGTGTGCTTTGCGCTCATGTCCATTTAGGTCTCTAACTGTGAATATGTAAAACCCTACTATATCAGGTTTCTTTTGATGACTTCTACTTCATATCAAAAAAATATCTTTTTTTCTGGACTCTTTGTTTCTGTATAATACAGACTGTCACAAGCTCTGGTTGTGGTCCTTTTCTGAATTTGCTTCCCCCTAAAACAATACAAACAGTCATTAATACATGTGGATACTTGAGGACACACCTCTCTGGAGCATCTAGAGAAAGTGCCAAAAATGTGCTACATGGCACAAACTAATAAACTACAAAGCTATTTTCTATAGCCAGCTGTACAATAAAAAGACATTCATTTAATGTCTCCTCTCTTCCGTGCTAAGTATTTCCACTTTCAAAGAACTTACTGATCCCACCAAATGAAACACTACCTCTAGCTTTATCATATACTATCAATGCCTATTTCTAGAAAACCATCAAAATCACTGTTATTTCTGCATGTGCAACAAAGATTTTGGTTTTTTGTTTAGTGTGATGTGCACTCATACCACTATGATTCTGGGTACTTTCTGGCTTGGTTTTATTTTGTGTCCATAAACCAGAGAACAACAAAGTGATTTGCGTAAAGAGGCTGACACCAGGACGTATTTCATCTGCACAGTAATTTATAGTAGCCAGAGCTCACAAGGAAAGCATGGACCACAGATTGTTTCCGCCCTTTGGTTTGAGCATAGGTGAAGACCTCAATGTGCTGACTGTCCTTTCCTACAAATGCCATACCGAAATTGGTGCACTATTTCCAGTAAATTCAAAACTCCTCATTCACCCATCGTCTAAAACAGAATAGCACAAAGGAAGCTACCTATAAATATACTGATACCATCACATGAATGGTACATGGATTGAGGGGGGTGGCAGACAGACAGAGTGAGAGAATTAGGGAAGGCAAAGGCCCAACTCTGCAAAATGAAATGGGTGAGTATTAGTGTCAGGCAACATCTTGCAAGTGGCCGTCAGCAGGAAGGAAGGTTCAGCTTCTAGGTAGGTTTCCACTCCAAATATCACAGTGATTTGCCAGTCAAAGCCCTTCTGTTTGGCCTTCTGCTCTACATGCTGGAACTTGAGCATAGGTCAGTTGAGGAGACGGCTAGCCAGTGCATCCAGAAACTGCTGTGGCTATATCTGATAGCTGAAGATTACCTGCAGCTCCCATGCTCAGTCAGTCTGATTTGGAAAAGAGCCTCAGTCTCCCAGGAGGATATTGCAACCATCAGGTTATCAGGCAGTTCCCATACTTCTGCACAAAGCTGCTCCACTATGATTTAGGAAAGTGCTAAAGTGCTATATTTACAACAGAAGAAAGAGAAAGAAACTACATAAATGAAAATTAATAACCTATGCTAAGGTAAGTATTGGTAAAAAGCTAAGATTGGTAAAAAAAACAAACCTGAGAAGATCAAGAAAGTATGTGTATTTGGCAATGACTAAAGCAAAAAAAAAAATGTTTAATAGTATGGATAGATGAAAAGGCTTATTCCATGCACTGCTGTTTTTTATCTGGGAAGAAGGGTGAGATACTCCGTCTTCCAGGGAGAATGATCTTCTTCAAAGTGGACCAGCAACTACAGATTATGTAAAAAAAATCATATGCTAACTAGAATTAAATATTTTTAAATTCCACACAGTAATCCCAGAAGAGTTTTTGAGATTATTTCAACTGATTGTTTTTATTTTTTGACTGAGACTTTTTAATAACTTCAGTCAACGTCAGAACACTGGAGCAGTACCAATATTCTTTTGCCATTATTCAAAAGGTCATGCAAGATGAGTTGGGGAACAGAAGGACAAATGATCTGACGTTAGTCCAGAGACACCACTGAAACATATTTCAGTTTTATGAGGTATTATTCATGCTATAATACAGCTATAGAATCACTCCTGCTGGCCTTAGGGGTCTCTTCCCAGGATATCTAAATTTTTTAATGCCTGACAGCCCCAGGTTTAAGCCACCTGCTTGGAAGATAGGAAAACTTTCTTCTTCCTAGATTGAGAGGAAAATGAGGACCCTCTTCACACGCTCCAAGTAAGCATGCTACCACTCAGACTTACAGGAGGACCACTACTTTCTTGACCATCTCAACCTAGCTTTCTTATACGTGCAGACAAATCAATTTGGATATTTCAGTAATGCTCATTATAACTGAAAATATTTACCATATTGGATCCAATTTAGGAGGTTGTTTGGATTTATGATTAATAACTGACAATGGCTATTTTAGAAAACTGAGCCCTAAAACTGATCACTAAAATTCTTGCCATCAATACCTGCTTTCTTGAAGTCATTTATAAGAAAATTTTAAGAAAATTTTCATATGAAAGTTTTCAAGTCCTTCCACATCCCAACTGTGCAGTCAGTATTCCTATCTCATCTTCAGGCAGCTGTAGTATTGTTTAGTCACAGCACATTCTGCTTCCACACTCATCAGCCATGAAAGAAAGTATATATAAATCCATCTATGAGTGTAGCTGCGAACATGCACACACAGGTACACTACCCATACTACCACAGCTTCCCTCTGCGACCTTATCCTTTGCCTTCCTTAACGGCACAAATTAAAGCAATATATGTAGAGGTGCTTGGCAATCTAATTTAAGTCATTGGGGTTTTTTCTTGAGTTATACAAATGACACCACAGCTTTTCAACTTCATGTTAGAGTAATACTATATTGAAATATATTGCAAATTAAATTTTTACTATTTATTTAACTCATAAAGTTCCATATTGGCAGAGCACATAACAGAAATTATACAGGCTGAAAACCTAATTATTGAAAATGAATATTTAAGTAAGTCCATCATGTTATTTATCCTGCTGATTTAAACATATCAATCTATTATCGTGGAATAAAGTAAAACGGATGTTTTTAGAAAAAAGAGTACCAGTAGCACTAATATCTATGTCATCTCAGAAGACACTATATTCAGCATTGACAAGTAGTTAATGTTATAGATATGAAACTATCCAAAGTTCCAGGTCCATAACATTTGCATTGACTCTTTATATACAACTTTGTCACAAGTTTCAAACTTAGGCTTCAGCTTCTGAGCTGAACTAGGTGTTTAAATGAATTTTCAAAAGCCTCTAGGCCTTCAATTTGGCTTGAAATCAGAGACTTAGGGACGTATCTAAATTGTGAGTGCATTTGGCCCTTGATCACATTTTAAAATACGCAATGGCAAAATTTTTATAAGCACTTAAATAAATTAGAATAATAAATCCCATGACTTTAAACCTAGATGGAAACCAAAACGTTTAAGTTTTCTTGGCCTCTGGAAGCTCATTCTATCCAAAGTCATTCCTGATTACAAGAACAGATCTTGCTGTTAGACTACAAGGTCATTGGTCCTTTATTTCAATGTATGCCTTTTAAAAGTTAGGATCTGGACTTATTTTTTAATATAAACAAAAACTTTGCATCAATTTGTAAATGTGAATATTATTACAGTCACCAAAATATTATCTTTTATTTAATATTAAAGCCAGTAGAAATAATGTTTTAAAGTTACTTAACTGAAAACAGACCTTAAAAAGTCATTCCAAGAGCTTTTTAATGTCTTGTTAAAGTAATGAATTTTCAGCCACTCTGCACAGAAGAATGCTAAAAAATAGACAGATTTTCTTAATTGAAAATGTAGTATACAGAAACTAGATTAATACCTACATATATACAATGTAAGATTTTATATTTCCTGGTTTAGGTCTCTATTTTTCTGGGATGTTTTCTCACTGTGTCCTGAAAGGAAAGGTTTATAGCACCATTGGGAAACAATGCCAAATAACTTCACTTTCCCTGTAACCCACCTCATAACTGGAGCTGTCACTTCTCTTGCGGTGCAATTGTGCAGTCAGTCCACCCAAAAGTGAGGCAATACCTGGAGACCACTGTCTTAATATATGGTCGGTTCACCACATCCACTTACTACCAGAGACAACTGTGGCTTAAGGTGGTTTAAGATTAGTTCCTGGTCACTGTAAGAGCTATGCCACTGGCACCTCCTTGGATCAAAGCATTACTCAATTAGAAGTATCTACAAGAAAAGAGAACTTTAAAACAGCCCAGCACCTATTCACTATCTATCATTCCCTGTGGTTTAGTATTCCCCACAAGCTGGGGAAACACTCCAATTGCTTCATATGGCACCCCCGGGATCTATGTCTATGTCTCACATCCGCCCCTGTCAGCAAGAACAGCAGACTCATAATTCCTAGTTGCATCCTTCTATCCTCACTGTCTCCTTCCCTCTCTCCAGAGAGCCTATTTAACAGTGCAGAGCTCCTTTGATCTCAGTATTCCCAGCTTGAATGAAACAGCTGTGTAACTCTGGACTTGGAGGGCTTTGCAACTGCCTCTCCCATTCCTCCAAGAACTCACCCCCATTGCTTTCCTGACTCTTTTCTGAAGATATCTTGTCAGAGAAGATCAATATGCAAGATAGAATCACTTACTAGCTCGTATACCATTATTGCTTCCTCCCCATAATCAATCCCATAGGCAAAAGTCACGAAACACTGAGACTGGAGAGTAGGGAGACCCAGTTGTTACAAATTCAGCTTCACTTTGTGTTAATGAGGCTTTCTAGCTGTGTTAACATTGTCTGAAAAAGCAGAATGTTGCTATAAAAAAGCCTCTAAAACATAGAGCCAGTGCCAAGCCCTTGCACCTGTGTGCAAAACCTTCACCACATACATACATTTCATAAAGATAAGTCTGTGCACACAATGATCAAGGTAGAAATATAGTAAGAAAACAGGGTCTTTGGCATAGCTTTAACGGAACTCTCACATGACCCACTTGGAGAACTCAGCAGGTGGTAGCCCTGAATGACTGACATCTATGATCATTTGCTTAAAATGTCCTTGATAGGGAAAGATACGAAAGAAAAGACTTGATTGGTATAGTGTCCTACATTTGTTGGTTATTTGGAAGAAAAATACAAGGAGCAAAGATCTCTTCTTCTAACCAACAGGTTGAAAATTTGTTTGCTAATTGGGGAAAGCATAAAAAAAGCAAAAAAGAAAAGATTTTAAAGTATATCCCAGTTGCTGTATATCACCAATTTACTCTTTCTCTTTCAGCCACCAGAATATTATTACTTTTGTCTGAATGGACCTTAATCTTCATAACATCATTACTTCTAGAAAGTCGTACATATGTAAAATTGTGAATATAAATATGATATAAACAGGATATTCATATATTGCTTTTAAGCCTAAATAAAATAAAGGTGCACTTTCAATAAAAAATTGTCTCCCATAGTCATTTATTTCTTACAAGAATCATTGGTTTACAATTCACTGGGAAATGTCAGAAAAACAGAGAAATGAGTTGAAATCTGTTCTGATTAAAATAATATTATGTAAAAAATGTTTTTTCTCTAAAGGAAAGATAAACAGTTTCCCAAATGAATTCCTCCCCTCCTACCAGCACCATGTACTAACTCCCATGGAGAATTAAACTCAGGACCTTTAGAACAGATGGCAAAGACCTTATCTGCTTTCCTACCACAGCATGGGGCAATATAGGTTTGCCTGATAATGCACTCAAATTGAGGAAAAGGTTTCTTGACCCCACTCAGTATGTCTGTAGCCACCAAACAAATGCTTTTAAAATTTAATCTACAAGTTTAACTTTGATTTTAAAAACTAATTTACAGAATAACCTAGGCCATATATTAAATCTCAGATGCTAAAGAAACTGTTTTCATTTTAGTCCTCTTCCAGCTGTACATTTTGTCAAATCTCAGGCACATTTTATTCTCTGTCTTTAATTAAAAGACAGTTAATTTTCTGCATTTATTTCATACTATTTCAGTGTTCATTTTCTATCTGTTTCACATCTTCTTTCCACATTTGTTCTTAAATTATGCCATAGCTTTAGCATTGCTTTGGCCTGTCCTATAAAATGAGCTCATTGTGGATTAGCAGATGAGTACAATTCAGTTCTAACACTGCACCAGTCTGACAGTTCCTCTTTTTTTCTCTATTAATTTGTCAAGTGCTCACCTACAAAATTCTTACAGCAAAAACCAATAAAATCTTTTCTCCAAACTATGAAAAATATGCAGACATCAGAGCAAAAGCAGCTGTTACCCTGAAGTAAAGCCCTTTTCATTTGCAACTAAGTTATCTTAAAACAGTTAATACTTCAGTTCCTGAATGTTACAGCTTTTATTTGAATGCAATAGTCTCAAAAAATGACAGTGTTTTGGATATTATTGTGTGTTTCAAGGTCCTACTTAAAATTGCTATTCAATTTAAAGGCAACAAAATTATGTTTAGAGTGATTTTTAAATAAAATGAAAAAAATCAATGAAAATGTTTTGAACTAGTAGGGAGTGAGAATCACTAACTGATGGTAGCAGTGATCTGGTGGCTGTTGGGGTGCAGGATGAGAAGTGTTGCTGGGCTCCCTACAGTTTCTTCTAAATAGATATTTATTTACCACAATCTTAATTTTTCCTAGGATCCTTGTTAGAACTCACAGGGAACCACAAAGACATACACTTTCTTTACAGGAAAAAGAAAGACAATTTTTTTTTTAAAGAGTATCTCATTAAACTAAGTTGAAATATTGACTCATTAATAGTTCTGAAAACAGTATTTTTGTTGTTTGAATCACAGCAGCAACAGCAATAGGAGCTGAGGCTTACAAATCTTGTTCTAATTAACTCACACATGTTCTTTCCCATAGTGACAACTACAATGGGACCATTCAGCTGTTTAAAAATGAATGAAAAAAACTTGTAGGAGCATACACAACTAAGTAAGAAGAATTGTGATGTATAATTTCCCCATATAAGCATTGCCTGTGCATCAAAGTAACTCTGTCATTAGCTGGGAAGAGATTAAGGTCCTGTTTACCTACAGCAATATTTGTGTTCTTCTCATGACCTAAATATCTGAGTCCCCTGCAGCTACCCTGACTCTGTACCAAATCACATCTGTGACTTCTTCCTATATTACTGTTGTACTGATATATTCTTGCAGCCAGAAGCCCTGTCTATATGACATATGATGGATTCCTCATGACTTTCTTACACAGTCAGTGAGATTTCACACTTCATTAGAGGCTAGCACACACACTTACATAAGGAAAAAATGTCTGAGCAAGTCATCTTAGTACCAAAATCCAAAGCTTGTCTCAGAAGATGTTTGTGGAAGACCCCTTTCTTAAGGTGTTCAATGCTCATGCATGCCTTAGAATTGTTAAAATCATTCCAGAGTTGATTAATATGGTTTTGTCCACAGTGTTTTCTGCAGTGCAGCACAGAGATGTCCAAAATAATATTAATTTAAATACCTTGGGAATAGTAAGTAGTTTTGCAAAATATCTTAGCCATCTGTTGCAGTCATCTACCTCTAGAAAACTGTAGTGTGTCTACATAACCCAAACACCTTGATCAGATTGAGCAAAGGCTTTTCAAAAACAGTTAGCAAAGCTGCCGAGAAAATGAGGCTTTCAGCCCACGTCTTCCATTATTGCTTCTGGGTGAATGTTTTCCACTGTTTGGTATCTGGATGTAATCTGTGATTAAAGTGAAAAAAAAAAGGAGAGAAATGTAGAAGATGAGATTATATCATAAACAGTAGCCTGCCACTTTTTCAAATATTTTTCACAAGATTCATTATTATTTATAATGGATAATTTAACTTGGGAAAAAGAATTAGCATAAACTATTGCTACATGATACACCTAGGTCAAGCATAGGTATTTTTAGTTAAGAGCATAGTTTTTATATCTTGCTATTTGTATGAATGTCCTCTTTGGTCTTGAATTAGTGTTTGGTCCACCCTAACTACTACAAGTACTTTCCTCTTTGTGAAGCTTCTATTGTGTTCTTCCACAATAGAAAGGAAATGGGGGAAGAAAGAGAAAGAAGGCAGGCCACAGGCTGACCACAATGAGACTGGCCGTGCCTTCAGCTAGGACTCTAACACTTAGGGATGGAAAACGTATCGGCAACATTGTTTTCCCTTGTGCAATTTCAAAATGGCAATGCATGGAGGTATATCTTGTAGACCTACTAGGTGGAGTGATATTGAGCTAAAAAGAAAATATTTCACAAGTAGCAAATCCCTACTTTCAAAGCATGCATGTGTGTTCATTCTGAGAACGGCCAGGCTGCTCTTTAAAATCCCAAACCAATATTTTATAATATTTCTTAATTTTTAGCTCTGTATGCACAGATCTTGTTTAATTTCCAAATCCCAGTTCTGTCTTTTCCTGGTTCCAGCAGAGAAGACCCTTAAGATATACTTGCTTCTTCCTCTGAAGAGTGTGTTCCCACCTGTATTAAACATTAAGAAATTGTCTGTAATTATAAAGATTGTGTGATGCAGAGGAAAAAGTTACATTAGAAGTGGTGCAGAACTGACGGCAAGCATGACTCTTCAGCTCTCCCCCAGCTACATATTGACTCTCATTGGCTTTTTCCTTGTGATCAGAAACGTACCAGCAGAAGAAACTTCTGCAGATAATACATGCTCATGGTAGGGACATTAAACTTGTCTACCCTTTCCTTCTTTTCTAAATACAGCAAAGATTTTACCAGAAAACCCTCTCAGTATATGCAGCTATAAACATTCTTACAGCTTGGTAACATAGAGATCTTCACTGCCTTGCCTAGTGAGGGGGTGCACTAGGGCCTGCGGCGGTACAGCCGTACATTGGAGACCAGAGTCAGACAGTAGACAGCACGAAGGGCAGGAAATTGGCTTTTTACAACCCATTGTTATCCCCACCAGTTTCTTAAAAGCAGAATAAGCAAATGAACTAGATCTGGTAGTATGGTGTAAAATTATTTTGCTGGGAACTGAAAAGTTTTTCTCAGAAACATGTTCAAGAATTACAAGGAATAAAAAAGGAAGTGCATTCAGTTCAAGCAATCAGTTTTAAACAGTTGCAGGGCTGATGCCACACTATGTTCAAGGGAAAAATGGACTAGACAGAAGCCTCTCCAACACCCAGCAACTGGCTGACTCTATCTGCAATAGAGGCTTTCTAGCATTGATGTGGCTATAAAAAGTGAAAACTATTGTAATAAGAAATACATCTTCCCTTTTTCATATGGTTATAGTAAAGAACAGCAACAAATGAAATTAAGGCTTATTTTTATTTTATAGTTTTAAAAAGTCATTATACAATTCCACCAAACTGGAGGATACTAGTACCTTTTGTGCAAAAGCATCTAGAATATAATTAAAACCAGTGTTAATTTGCTGCTACAAATTGCGATCCTGTCCTTATGACTGTACGAGTAAAAGGCTTATCGTAATTTTAAAAGGCACTGTATATCAGAAACATTTCTTTTTCTTATCCACAGATTTTACAGGTATATGTCACCACTTACATATTCGATTTGAGACCTTGAAAATAAGAGAAAACTGCATTAAATCTGCAACATACCAAACATCCCTATAGCATTTTGATTATTTCAAGTTCAGCAAGTACAGTATTTCCAGACTTTACAGTGTTTATTAAAAGTACTTTTGCTGCAAATGGTGTTCTGTTCCTACCTGTTCTAGGTGAATCTCCTTTGGCAGAGGGATTGGACTAGATGATCTCAAGAGGTCCATCTCAACCCTTACCATTCTGTGATTCTCTTTATTAACATACACTATCAATATGCCATGAATTCAATAAAATCAGCCTTTATTAGATATATATAAATAATTTAGGAGCCTCAGAGTCTGCTCATCTGTAAGGTATTTTTGGAAAATAAGTTTCGTCAGAGCCTGGGATGACTGTCATCCAGGAAGCTACTCCTTTTGTATGTCTGGTTTAGTTCCATGCATTCCATAGGGAATAAATAAAATGTGTCAAGCTAGCACTAGCTGAATGGAACAAATGAAATTGTCTGCCTTTGTGATTTAATTACATTTTTAGAAACTGTGTCTTCACCACTGTTTTCTGCAACCATAACAGACTTGGCTGAAAGAGGGAGAAGGATATAAGTTGATCACCTGTAGGCACCACCTGTAGACAGCCTAGCCAACAAACCACACAGGGCCCCGGCTGTAATTTTTAATTAGTAAATTTTTAATTAAGTAACCATGCGACATGGTTACTACCTTTTCTCCTCCGTCTCCTCTTCTAACAATGGCAGTGAGGAAGCCTGTTTTCAAGACTCAGTTCCACAGAAATCAGCGATGATGCAAATACTTGATTTGTTTTCTCTACATTATTTTAGTAATAATAGTCAGTCTGGTTATCCTCATGGTATTCAATCCCCTGAACTGGAAGATAGGGATGGAGACCAGAATAATCCCCTCGTAATCCAGGAAGTGGTAATTAATGACCTTCTAAGCCAGCTGGAAATCCACAAGTCTATGGGGCCAGATGGGATCCACTGAAGAGTGCTGAGGGAGCTGGCAGAGGAACTTGCCAAGCCTCTCTCCATCATTTATCAGCAATCCTGGTCAACTGGGGAGGTCCCAGATAACTGGAGACTTGCCAGTGTGACACCCATCTATAAGAAGGGCAGGAAGGATGACCTGGGGAACTACAGGCCTGTCAGCCTGACCTCGGTCCCGGGAAAGGTTATGGAACAGCTCATCTTGGGGGTGATCACACGGCAAGTGCAGGACAATGGGGGGATCAGGCCCAGCCAACATGGATTCATGAAGGGCAAGTCCTGTTTAATCAACGTGATCTCCTTCTATGATCAGGTGACCCACCTAGTGGATGAGGGCAAGGTGGTGGGTGTTGTCTACCTGGACTTCAGTAAGGCATTTGACACCATTTCGCACAACATTATGCTGGAGAAGCTGGCAGCTCATGGCATAGACAGGAGGACTCTTCGCTGGGTTAGAAACTGGCTGGCTGGCCGAGCCCAGAGGGTGGTGGTGAACGGAGTGAAATCCAGTTGGCGACCGGTCACAAGCGGTGTCCCTCAGGGCTCAGTTTTGGGACCTGTCTTGTTTAATATCTTCATCAATGACCTGCATGAGGGAATCGAATGCACCGTCAGTAAATTCGCAGATGACACATTGTTGCTCTCTACAACTACCTAAAAGGAGGTTGTAGCGAGGCTGGTGTTGGTCTGTTCTCTCAAATTGGTAATGATAGGATGAGGGGAAATGGCCTCAAGTTGCTTCAGGGGAGGTTTAGATTAGATATTAGGAAGAAATTCTTCACTGAGAGGGTAGTTAGGCACTGGAATAGACTGCCCAGGTTGTTGGTGGAGTCACCATTCCTGGAGGTGTTTAAAGAACGAATAGATGCGGCACTTGAGGATATGGTGTAGTGGTTAGAGAGATGCTAGGACAAAGGTTGGACTTGATGACCCTGAAGGTCCTTTCCAACCATAATGATTCTGTGATTTTGTTTTCATGTGTAACACTGTGCTTATTGTCTGAGTATCGGAGAATGCCTGAGGGTTTTAAGATATAGCCTTTTTTTTTCCATCCTAGTATGTTTTCCTGTCAAGTGAAGCTCCAATCAAGTTTTAATAGAGAACAGAATATTATGTGTCCTCAACAGAGATTGTATTTTGCCTAGTTATGTTCATGAATAGGTACACTGCTCCAGCTATTATAGAACTCCCACTAGATCAACCCCCCTCACCAAGTTTATGCCCCTGCCAGTTTTTCTCACTATTTACATTTCTCCCCAGAAAGGAATAAGATTTTTTTCTTTTTATATATGGAGAAGAGGATCACTCTTCCACAGATGCTGCCATTTCAAAACTTATGCAGCTTATGGGCTAATTATCACCTTGGAAAACATGAGGAGTATCACATCACTTGTTTGCATTATCTGTAATCAACAATTTCTTGAAACTTTCAGATCTTAGGACAACTCTAAGAGTTAATAAAAAATGGAAGTGAAATTGACTTATGTTTTTGTGATTCTTTACGGTGTAAGCTTTAGCTTTTATTAGCCAAAAGCAATTAAAAAAAAAAATTATCCCAAAATATAATAAAATATAACTGTTTTCATAAAGACTCCAAAATATTACCTCAGTTGGGTTGGTCTAGGATGCAGCTGTTGACCATCTTATGCCAGGGCTTCATTCTGTAGTATGGGCAATAGAAATGAATGTGCGGCTCTCTTTTTGGCTTACTAGTGAAGTTTCCAAGCTGAAGCATGTTAAATATGTATTACTTTTTTCAGCTCTTGTCCAACTGAAAGGTGTATATAACTATCATGCCATAGCTGGTGATCCATAACAGGGGTTCTCTTCTCTTGAGGAAAGGTAGTTTAACAGCATTAAAGCAATTAGCTTAATTTCCAGGATCAGATTAAGGAGCAGTAACCTGTGAGAGGGAGATTTTCTATCCCTATTACCAGTCACTCAGTCTGCAGCCCTATGGATGTTGCACACGTGCATGCTTCTCTGCACTTTGAAATAACCTTGTAGAGTTTAAAAATTAAAAATAAGTGAAAACTGAGAAGTAGATTATGCTAACAGTCATTTATTCAGTAGGCTGCCTCATCAGAGAATACACTCAATAGAATCACTTAAAAAGATATTATTCCCTTAAAGTGTTGTTTTCTGTGTATGCAGCATACTGTAATCAAACCAAGCCACTTCAGTGTTTATTGGATTAGCTATAATGATATGACTAGCAAAATGTAACTCGTCATTATGCATTAGCAGTTCACACCCAGTATTAGTTATCGCAAAAAGAGAAAGATGTGTCTGGAAAGCCTGCATGAAGGAAAACAAACATGTCTAATACAAGTTTTGGCAATAAATTCAATATGAAAATGTATTTTAAATTATGTTTAAAATGATGGAAATTCCTGCTGACAAAGACACATATTGTGCAGAGAAACACATATTGCATCTGCCTGAGCAACAAGGGGACCTTTTATGCTGAGTAAAGTGGAATGTCTGGTTCCAGCTCCTTTCTGTGGTCAGGCTGTGCACCAACTTTGATGATAAGAAAGAACAGAACAATTTTTTTGCTGTTTTATTTAAGAAAAATAAATGCAAAGTTGATCTGTGTGGTTCCCATAATGCATTCATTTCCTGTATAAAACCTATTGTGAGAGTGAGCCACCGAGTTCAAGACTGATTTTGACATTTACTGAGAGGACAAGGCTTTTTTACAGCAGCACATAGGCAGAGAGAGCTAGTGGCCAAGAATGGACTGGACTCCAGGTAACTGAAGAATTAGGTACTGTAATTACAGGTGATTAAGGTGAAAAACTGGGTTGAGAAGGCAAAACAAGGGTGCTGTCAGAGGTTAAGGGATGAAGTCCATGTGCTCCAGGAGAGCAAGTCAAGAGCACAACCCAAAGCAGGCAAGGAGGAAAAGTGATACAGCACCAGGAGTCACTGAGAAAGTGTACACAGGTCTGAAGCAGTCTAGGTGGTCCACAGCAGGAGATGGAAAGAAATAATGCACTCTAAGAGTGGGGCTATGGATGAAGGATCAAGAATTAGAGTAAGGGGCTGAGCCCAAGGTATTTACAAAACAGCCATTGTTGTCTGCCTGTTGATGCTGGGGCTTGACGCAGACGCCTTTGTTAATTGGTTTGTTGGCGGGGTCAGTAGCTATTAGCTTTTGCCCATTTTTTTTCTTCCTCACCTGCATATAGACTTGTCACAAAGTGACACTGTTACAACAGCGTTGCAGAAAGCATTCAGAACTCACTGAAATTTTATATGCCATAATATAGAATGCTTATACCCATGATCACTAAGCTTCATACTTAAGAGCTGATCATATCTGATGGAAATGTCATTATAAACAAAAAAGTATCCTATAAGCAAAAAATGGGATTATATAACATTGCCTTTGGAACTGCATAGACAAAGAACATGTTAATTCGTGTAGTATGGACATATTTTCCTATATTTATATATTACAGCTCTGTATTACATTTCTTTGATTAAAATTTCTTTTGTAGCGGTATTGTTTCCAGCTACCTTGCTATCTACTAATCTAAAATAACTGCTATTTTAAAGTTAATTTCCAGTAAACTATAATGTTTCCAAAGGCTAAAAATTGAATATTTTATAACTGTTACATGATAGTGTCATACACAGTTCACAGAAGAGATTTCTTAGACATCACAGCTATAAAATTCATATCCCGCACTTATTAGTGGGTCAACATATTCTTTGACACTCTGCTGAGTTTGTCATGCTACATGTTTATTTATATGTCTTCCTTTTGTATCCAGCTCACTCTCCTGTAGAGTTGCAAAGCATACAGAAAAAGCTAGTATATCTTGCAGAATAACAATGAAAATATCAGTAAATAGGAAAGGTTTTCTGTGTTCATCCAGGAAAGCTCAAATCAAAATACCCATTTTTAGTAATTCCGTTGGATTCCTACTCAATCTATGCAGATGCATGAAATCTATATGAATTGCCCAAAGCAGCAAAAGCTATTCAACCTCCATTTCTAATTTTGATTCTTCCAACCCCGAATTTGTGAAGTGTAGCACTATCTCTATTTCAACTTTCATATCATACCACTACACAGTCCCAAGCTGTATGGCCTCTAACAATACATTTCCATTTCCAGGTTAATTTAAAAAAAAAATAATAATTACTAGGTCATAATAGAATTCCTGCCAAGATTTATGGAGAAGGCTTGCAAACCTTCACCACGGTCAACTTCCATAAGCTAAGCTCTTCCCTAAAATCCTTTGATATCAGTGCAGTTGCACCAGCAGAACGAATGAATCAACTGGAAAGCCATACCCTGTTCAGAATTCATTATGCCCTCAGGACCATATAGAATATTTAGACACATTTGTAAGGGGGAAAGATGGTATCTTTGATGGAGGGACAGAACTTTACTGTGCTTGTCATTATCACTGCATATGTAATCATTAATCATGCAAACATTTTTTCCTAATGTACTTGTAAAGACAGACACATGTCGTGTAACTACAGGCTTTCCTCAGTAAAGAGCAGTCTTGTCTTCCACTGACAAAAGCTTTTCCATGCACACAATTTTATCTAGTTTTATTAGCAGGGTAATATTTCAAAAGTAATTAGTTACTCATTTGAAGTTAAGAAAAAAACCAATGTTAATATCAGAATGTGAAACTAGCATAGTTTTCAGGCATTATCTTTCAGTTACTTAAACATGATGCAAACTGAAAGGCAAAATTTTCTTAATCTTGAGATCTGATTTTTAAAATAAAGAAAAAACTGTTACTTGCTTTTTATGTCCTAAATAGATTTGCAATTTGTGCTGAAGTGTTCAATATATAGCTGCTTTATTAGAGAACAACACTGTAAGGGCAACTGTAGATATAAAAAGTCTTTTTCTCCTTCTGTGAAGATGGGAAGGGGAATCCAAAATACAAAGGAGAAGAGAGTTAGGAAAAAAGTCTGACTAAAGAAGAAAATCTTCTGTTTTTCAAAGGATATCCCTTATGCTGACAGTCTGCTGTAGTTTGATCTTGCTAGTGTCAAGTCAAGTGAACCAAGCTGGCCAAAGAAAACTCGGTTGATACCGTATTTTAGCAGGTCATTCAGTTTTTGGGGGTGAAAAGGAGAGAGGCTGTGAAGCTAACCCAGATGAGATACCTAATCTCTTGTTTATGTTCCACTGTGATAAAGTCATTTCAGAGTAACAGTAATAATGCAAAGCAAGGAAGTTGAAAAAAAAGTGGAAGGACAGAAAAATAGAGGGGAGAGAATTATTTGATTGTCATTTTGTTTTGGCAGATAACAATACAAAGTTCAAAGGCTATGAGGCTTAATAAAATGTTTCTAAAACAATGAACTTTTGATACCAATAGTGCATGTGTTGAAGGACATACTAAGTAGTGTTAAAGGGGTGTTCAAAGAATGTCCCAGGCCATAAGTATAGAGTAACAAAAAAAATGGTAAGAATGGCAAAGGGAAATGGTTATTTTGCTCTTACGTGAGTACAAGGTGTAAATCATTTTCTCCATGCCACCCTGATGCTTCTAGTTTTCACTTTTTCCAATTCATTGTAAATTTTAAGGAGAGATTTGGAAAATTCATCCATGGCCAGTACATTATTGCAGCTGAAAGAATACCATATCATGCCAACTTCTGAAAAATTTGGCAACTGACTTATTCTAAGACTAATAATTTCTGTGCATAACACCCCTACTCTCCCATAACACTAGGAAATTCCCAATTTTGTATATCACGTCAAATATTTTCTACAAATTTTAACTTGCTCTGCTCTCATGAAAAGGCTTTATAAGGAATCTTATGAACCTTTCATTTATTAAGAATACAAGAGCTACAGGCATTCTGCACCTCTGTAAACCAAATAAATTCTTTAGAATAATTGCTACCTTTAAATTTCTTTTTGAAAAATAGGAAAAAAAGACTCATTTATAGACAGAAGTGCTTAAATGATGATACATAAATGTATGCACAGACTGTTATGAAATGTAAGTTGATTATGAAAACTAAAGGGTTTCTAAAATTCCCATTTAATTTAATTTCTAGAAGCATCTCTGCAGTCTGTACAAAGCATCTGGCAGACTGAAGAAAAACTGGATGTTCAGTGTTCAGTCAATGAGGTCCAGAAAGTCCCCAGAGCTCCTATTTGCCTGCTCTGCTTGCAGCACTGTGATGAATCATTGAAAATATACATAGGAACTTGTCAACGGCAACAATTCTATTAAAATTAACATTTCTGAAGATAATTTTCTAAGATCACATATAACAGCAATGTTAGATGAAGAATCTCTATATTCCTTGCAGAGGCCTCTACATTATACAAATGATAGCTTCACCATACCATACTTTTTAAAGATTAGTGATATTTTAGTTCTATAGTGTATTTGTCCCTAGAAGAATATTTGCATGGCCTAGTATCACAAATCAACAGCTGCAGCTGTAACACGTCCAGTCCCTCAGTAGCATTTAGCAGTTTATACAAGGTTTTTTGCACAGTTTAAATGTGATTTAATGTTGTTTTACTTCAGCTTTTCCCAGGCACAGTGAAATTTTACTTCAACATTTTTACTGTTTTCTGTGCTTTTGCATACGTGGCAGATTCTGATCTAGAGGCATGAACCCTTCTACAACAGACATGTTTTGTTGCTAGTTTTTCTGCTGGTAAGGAACATTTGCATTCCAAGAGCTCCCTTGTTACTCTTCAGACATGGGTGAATACTGCAAAGTAAGTACTCAGAGATATGTATTAAACTAAAACCCATGAATTCACCTCAGTGGTATTTATGACCTTTTGTATTTATTTTCAGAAAACATGTGAGTATTTTTTTAGCCAAAATGCTTGTGGAAAACAAGAAGTCTCATGAGTACTTGTACAAAGGCTCACGCCTAGGAATGTTCATTAGATCTTTCTCAAACCTCCAATTTCCCTTCTTCAGTCATCTGGTCACCAACCACAAATATTAGGCAGCAAACAGCTGACACAGTCTGATAGAAGTCTTAAATCTTAGGTGAAATAAACAGCTCAAACACATCTCTTTTTTTTTTCAGCAATTCATGGCCTATAATCTGTAACTGATCTGGAGATTACTTTTTGTCTCCACAGAGAGTCAGCTAGTCACCCAGCACACTCTTATTTCATCTGCTACATTGCACTCAGACAAAGTAGGAATACAGAAGTCCCTGTCCTATTATCTTGCATTGAAGGAATTCTTGTGCAAACATGTCTCTGGGAGGGAACAGGATGACCCTTAAGTGATGCTACATAGTGAAATGGAAAACTTGCTACTATAGCAAGTAATATGTTTTCTTCCCTGTTGAAAGCTCTCAAATATGCCTTACTATACGGATAATTCATAAAGGAAAAGCAGATGCTATTATTGACAGTTTGAGCAAAATTTGCCCAGTGCATTTCTTAATGAAAACCTTTTAATCTTAGCAAAGATTTTTAAAATGACAAGATGACTGGAACTCGTTCAAGGGACTTGAATTAGCCAGACAATTTAAATCATCCTTTTTACACTTTAAAGTCACAATTCACACATTTCAAAAGATAAATTTGACATCAGTTTTCCAATTCACTAACCAGTCCAGACATTCAGTGCATTTTCCCCAGTATATCTGCATATGTCAAGATAGAATTACTAATAATTTCAATGAAATTAGATATCTAGGAAGAAGACTGAAATATGCAATTAAACTACAAAAGGAGAATAAAGGACCCTGTGTTTGAATATGGAGAGTGCTCCAGCTCAAATTCATTAAGAGAAAGGCATACAGGACTGAAACTCCTTCCCCATCGTGTAGGAGTAGTACAATACACATAGCTCTGAAACACATATCCTGATCTGAGGTTCTACCGATGCTCAAGTGCTTAACTGCCATGTTCAATGGTTGTTAAATGTAAGAATTCAAATATAAGAGTATAAGAGCAAAATACAGTATAAGTTGTCTTTGGATCAGTATCATTCTGAGTAATGAAGTTTAATTAATAAGATGCACTTGTTAATAATTTGTGAGGCTTAAGGTATTATTTTTGCATATAGACAGACCTGTTTGTATGTAAATATCCTGGTAAGCATAGTCACCACATGGAGACATTTATAACACTGTACTTTCTTAGTTCATTGTTTGATTTTATTACTCCGTGGTCAATCCGTATTCAGAGTCCAAATTATTGGCAGATGTTAATAAACTTTTAAACCTTCAATATGGATCTTATTTGAAAGAGAGAACACAATTATGACGTGAACTTCTACTCTTTACTTCTTCACTACTGCAAATTTAACAGTTAAAAATAATTTTCAAAAAACCAAATAAGTTCCCAGCAGAGATTTCATATTTATGCCACATTTCATATGCATTCAGCCCAACCCAACAAACATAGCAAAGTTACAATAAGAATTGTAACTTTGAAATTACTCCAATTGGTGCTTAACACTGGTGGCATGGTTTGATGCTTTGTATTTTTTTTTCATTCATTTCTAACATGCTGAATTTGATTGATAGCAGAAATATTTATTGCTTTTAATAGTAACACTTATCTCTTCCCCAGAAAGGTGCCTCACACTTAGATTTGAAACTGGATTATGAAGATTCAATGGAAAGTTTGTTTCACTCTCTAAAACTCTGAACTTCAGAATGAAAGCCTTAAAATTAGATATTTATATTTAGGGACTCCTAGTACACCAAGCTGTGTTTTTGGCACATAAACAGAACAAGCAATAACAGGTACTTAAATGGCTATATTTGGATAACATTCAAGCATAAGCAGTGACCAGTATCATCCAATGAGAATCCATCTAATTGTGATACTGGATCACAGCAGAAACTGGAAACCCACTATGACTAAAATTAAAACCAACACGAACATTTATGTGGCCTTTGGAGGGTAAATCCTCAGTAATTCCAACCTGAATACCTTCCATGTCCTTGTGCTCAGTTTCCCAGACTGTAATTATTTCAGTAGTGGTTATGGTACACCACTGTTCTTTATGCTGTGTGATCCTCCCTTCCAAGTAATGCATGAAAGTCAGAAGAAAAAGGAAATAGTACTGTGACAATCCAGTACTGGCAGAGCTTTCTTCAAAATAGGGCTTGTAAGACTCATTCTGTGGTCCAGACGTTCCGCTATTACTAGCAAAATACAAGTCTCCTCCCATTGAGGGGAGTATATTACAAATTAGTTATCCGTCAACAGACAAAAGAAGATTTTGGGCACTCCTTCCTCCAATTAAGTCAAAATTTTTTACTAAACAAGTCTGTCAAACCAGATAAATTTCTACTTAATACACTACAAAAAAAATTTGTAATTTTCACTTCAAAGAAAAGACACTGAGTTTAACATACATGCACACACAATAAGACAAAGTTACCTCTGCCACTTCTGTCCATATATATTAATTTTCTCTTTCCCCTGGACGTTTTATGAACCCCTTGGGATACCTCACAGTATAATAGGTTCATTCTATGGTCCTGCTTGGCAGGGGGGTTGGACTGGATTATCTCAAGAGGTCCCTTCCAACCCCTAACATTCTATGATTCCTTGATTAGTATATGAATGGTGCCAAAGAAGAGCAGAAAAAATAACTCTGTATTATTAATTTAGAAACCAAGAACAAAAACATCCAATTACAGTTCTGACCAGTCATATTGATTTTAAGTGAGTGAACGTCTGTGGATTCCTGTGAATTAACACATACATACACCACTATACCCACTGTGGCAAGAAGACAGTTACTTGTTACAGGTGATGTACTCCCTTTTGTCTGGTTTCCATTGGAGTAAGCTTTTCTAAAATTTTAAGAAGAAGCAAGAAAATTTTCTATACATTTTTTGAGATTCAAACAGGTTATGTAGACTGATGGAATCTCAGCTTCTCAGCAAGTGTCAAACAAGTGAGAATTCATTTACTATTTCTTGTCTGATACATACTTATTAAGTTCTTCCCTTTTTGGTTTCCCCAGAAAGGTTCAAGGTATTCAAATATTGTTGCAAAGAGGCATCTGAATACTATGCGCTTTATATACACCTCTGATTTTCTCCATTACTATCTAGAACAGGCTGAGATTATCTAGACAGGACACACGATTAGAGATGGAACCTGTCCTTCATCTCATATATTAGCTGTAGAATATATTACTAGAAAACTGTGGAATTTTTTTGAGAACCTTATCATAGAATCATAGGATCACAGAATGGTTTGGAAGGGAACTTAGAGATCATCTAGTTCCAACCCTCATGCCACAGGCAGGGACATCTTCCACTAGATCAGGTTGCTCAAAGTCCCATCCAGCCTGTCCTTGAACACTTCCAGGGAGGGGGCATCTGCAAACTCTCTAGGCAACCTGTTCCAGTGTCTCACCACCCTTGCAGTAAAGAATTTCTTCCTAATATCTAGTCTCAGTCTACCATATTTCCGTTTTAAACTATTGCCCCTCTTCCTATCACTAACCTTTTCCAACTATTTTTTTCCTGTAGAGAGTTCCATTGAATGTACTCTTTTCTATTACCATATGGTGCAACCACAATAAATATAGGTAACAAGATGACAAGGGTGAATACTAAAATAATGAAGAGCTTCAGTAGCAAAATGTAGTTGAATCTGCACTTTTCCAAACTACAATTCTTTTTTTCCTTTTCCACAAAAAAAGATGTGTTAATGTGGGTATAAAGTTTTCTGAAATGAATTTCCTTATAGGAAAGGAACACAAGAAAAGTGAGAGGGAAAGTGTAAATTAAAAGCACCTACACAGTCAACCTAGAGCTGAGCATGTTATCATGACACCTGTACTTTAGGATACCAACATAACATACCATTCTTTATCCATTGCATACAGTTCTGTATGATGCCATCACTACAACAACAACTGCCATCGTGACAGCCACTGTTACATAGCAGACAGCTTAGTTCAGACTTACGTGGTGTGTCTACAGTGCAGCTTCAAGGTGAGTCTAGCTTGGCCCTTTCCCTCCTTCCTCCACTGGCTGCTAATTTATCCTAATCCACCACTAACAAAAATGCAGATCCATCTCTTCTCCCCTTGGACAACAACTTCTGGGTCTCTGCTTTCCATCCCAGCATAAAGCAATAGGTTGTGGGTACTGGGCTGAGAGCAAGAGGTCAGCTGTTGGGGCAGCATTTTCTCCTCAAACCATCATTCATCTTACCTTCCAAGGAAAACCTGGTTGGCTTGATATGTGATAGCATAGTGGTCACACTCTGCTATCACAATAGCAGGAAATTGGAAATGGAAATTTCCCAACATCTCTTTCCATGAATGCTGAAGAAGCTGAAAATGAGTTGCACAGCAAGAGGTGGAGCACAAGAGTAACTTCAGTGAGGAAAAAAAATACCACTTCAAAGACATCTATGCATTTCAACCCCTAAAGAAAAGATCACCAAATCTTGCATGTAGTTTCACAAACCCAAGAATTGCACTGAGAGGTAGGTAGGAAGTGTGCAGAGCCATACATGAACACAGAGGATAGGTCTAACCCATTCACTGTAAAAGCAAAACCAGGGTACCTTTAGCTAAGGGTCTTGACTTCTATCTAAACATTCTTTGAACTGTGCAACCCACTCAAGATTTATATCATGATCTTAGCAGAAACCCTCAAAGGAATTATACTCTCTGAAATCAGAAGCGCCCGTGTTGTATTTTGCTACACATCATATATAAAAAATATAAACTGTTATTTTATTGATGTTTAATACTTTTATGACTCTGACCTCCAGAGGTACATTATAGTACAAGTAGAACGAATGATCCAGGCTCCTTCTAGAAATGTGCCCTATAGAACATTCCTGACTAGAAGAGCTTTCTCTTGCCTGATCTTCCAATCAAAATTATGGTGAACATGTCAATTCACATTGCATTAGTATATCATGACAGAAATTTGAAGGCTATAGTTACAGAAGGAGGAGGTATGGAATCATTTTATGATAGCTATTTTCAACTGTAGTGCTGGCCAATTATGGGAAAGATGTGTGAGGGCAAGCTTGAATCACATTTCAAGGCACAGTATATGTTCCTGTCCATTTTATTATTTAATATGGAAATTATATTACAAGCAATAGAAGAATGTAAAATTTATTCAGTCATCTTCATTGCCACACTTCTTCCCAAGAAAAAAAACAATAGCACAAACAGTGAGAATTAGATGAACTAAATTTTACTTTTTTTCTGGTCTACTAAAATGGAATATTATTTACATGATTTTTCAGGATTTTTAAGTGTTCCACTGATTTTATAAAGGGCATGTGAGTTCACTAAGAAATTTTAAAGAAATATAAGTGGAATTGTTAATATCCTTCTATACTAATGTATATCAGAAAATATTTTACACAGCTACCAAAATATACAATACATTCAAATAATTTCTTTTTGCTTAACCTTATCCATACCTCATCACAACTTCCCTTGGCATGTGGAGTAACTCCAGTTAGCTACAGAGCATTTCTAAATGTATTTCAGAGAAAAAAAGGGAAAGTCTGCTAGAGCTATCAAAATACAGTTATTTCTATCCTATTTTCAAGTACTTATTTGGCCTTGGATATGTTAGGAATATGATGAAACTGTAATATTCTGCTAGATTACAAATTTCTGAGTGAGCAACTTCTCTGGGAACAGTTACGGGAACAAAGATGAGCACCTATGAGCACGGGGAGCTGAGGAGGGACTTTGCAAGAGTAACCCCGTGCCTGGTTACTGTATGAATGACATACACCAAACATAAACAGGGAAACAGTAGCTTCACCTACACAGCCGAAAGTCCTGGTGTGTTAGAAAAGAAGTTACAGAAAGTGAAGGCAGTCTGAGCAGTGCACAGACACATCCACTTTGTGTCCTAGAGAAGGCTCTGGCAGTTCAATCCTAAATTAGATACCACAATTTCCACAAAATCCCAGAAACAAGTCTGCCTCACACAGTGCAATGCACCTTCGTTTTATAAACAATAAACAAAATCAGCTCTAAATTGGCTGGAATTTTAAATTCTCTAATTAAGGGGTGGCTTTGGTGAAGTCCAGGCAGCTGACCCACCCAGAGCTGTGAACAGATGGCTAATAACAGTCTAGGACATCCAAACGGTTCTGACAATTTGTCACATTTCCAAGATGTGGTGACAAGTGGCCCCTTGACACCTGCTGCAGCTCCAACTTCAAATCTTCAACGTTATTGACAATCACAACTAAGGTAATTTTTTTTCCCATGGGGTTATAGCAGAGGGCTTTTCAGGTGGCTATTTAAAGCAAATTTTTTTGTCTAAATTAAGCATATGTATGCGTGTGCTGGATGAGCAAGAGGAAAAAAAACACAGTGAATTATGAAGTTATATAACAATTTGGAAAATACTTCATATCCTAGACACTTTACAATGAGTTCCAAGAGAGACATGTTGGAGTTACAAATTAAAATGCTTTGGCATTTTTCCAGGCAATAATTTATCTTCCCTGGGTGAATCATTATATTTGCTTGGCTTAGATTACAGTGTAGGGTCATTAAAAAACATTCTGGTTCCTCCACCAGATTGCAATAGCTTGCATTTATCACAGCTGGAGCTACATACCACATTTTAAAAAAATCAGTTCAATATTGGCTAGAAATTGATGATGAAGGAAATTTTTATGATCAGCTCTTTGTGACTGTATTAGAAAAAAAGAAATGTAGGCAACTTTTGTGTTTTTTCAAACCTTATTAAAACAACAGCTTTATCTTCCCAAACCATAAGTGAAGCATTTGCAGTGTCGGAGCTGACCCTGATCTTCTGTATATTCTCTGCTTAAAGGACATGAGCAGGAAATGGTCAGCTTAAGGACACAATGAAAGGAAACACAGCAGCAAAGGTTTCACTGATAACATGTGATTTGAAGTCAGTGAGCAGATTCAGTCAGTCATCCAGCTGTTCGGGCCAAAGTCTATACAGCACTCTGCTGACTCCTACAAGACTAAGTCACGAAAACATGTGGAAGACTCATGCTTGACATGGGCAAGGCAGGGAAAGCAGAGCGCTTTCACACCAACAGATGCTGTGGTTCTGTTATTTCATGCCAGAATCAAGGAAAATTATGTTGGTTTAGAAAAATTTGTTTTTACAAGAGTTAACTGGGCCAAATAGAAATAGGATGCTGATGTGAGCGTGTATTCACATGTCAGTGCTTGAGTATTACTAGGTGTAATGGAGTTCAGGTCAAAGCCACAACTGCAAAGTATTCCACACCTACAGTTAAGGAGCAATATATATTTTTTTTTTTTAGGAGAAAATTTTTCAGAAGGCATCAGCACTTTGAATACTGAATACTTACAGTGTGTTTAAGAAGATTTATAAACTATAATGCTAACACAGTTTATAATTTCTAAGTAGCTATTTTCTTTCCTCACACTCAGCAATTAGCTTATACCAGTCAACAATCAGAAAGCAATCTTTATTGAGTGTAGAACGGAAGGGAAAGATATTATAAGTCTTGGATGATGTACATTTATACGAACTTTGTAAGTGTACTTAATCAATTTCTGGTCTTGGATTGTAGTAATTACAAGTCTTGTACTTGGATTAGTCGTGTACTATGTCCTCTATATTTTTCAAGGCATGTTAAGGTAGAAGGGAAACAGATTGATTTTTTAAAAAATCTTTAAAAACCTAACAAGTTCTTAAATCTAGCCCAACTATCATTTCAGAAGATGATCACTGCCAGGTTGATCAAGAACTTTAAAAATTCTGTAGGTATTGACAACTTATCAAATCAACATCCAGGTTTCAATGTCAGCACTATTGGCTAGGTTTTTTCAGTCTGGAGTGAACTTGCTGGCCAAAATCAGAGCACCTTATCCAACTGACAGCTTGAAGGGGTTGTGTGGGCCTCAGGATTCAGAGTCCATCTACTGTCTGGCTCTTTTTACTGTTCTGTGAGAGCTGTTCTGCAGGAGACATACCATTCTGATGATTTTATATATATATATAAAATACCAATATTCTAAATGATAGAAAAGAAAAACATTTCATAGTAGGTGAAAGAAACTCTGTGTGTGGAATCCCTCATACTCCAAGAGAAATTTTCTACCCAACAAGTAATTAGCAATGCCAGAGCGAATCAATACTTATAAGAAATTCTAAAAGGTCATTTTGAATGTTCCATTGCAAAATTGTTGTATATTTTAAACCTCAAATAGTTTTGCAAATAGAATTCTTGTTTTCTGGCCAACTCTCCTCCCAAAACAAGCAGACTTGTAAAAAGAAATGAAAGCACACAGAGTTTTACTTTGTACTAGTCCTTTAAAGGTTCTTGTCATGAGTGGTCAGAGTTGCTATAGCCTTCCCTGACCCTGGAGGTCTTAATGAAAAATGACACTAATGCTACATAATTCATGTGAGGTTTTGTAAGTACCAAAGATGATAAATAAAGATGCAATTTACTCACACAAATTTGCTACCTACCTATCAGGCAAGAAGCCAGAGATCATTGCCTGTGATAAACAATATTTTTATTTTTGTACCCTCAATATATCTAGACTGTATGTGTGCATGGTCAAGAGAGAGAAGACAGGGCAGCAGTAAATTTGGTGCACAAAATTAAAAGCTACATTAATAATATATGCTGTGTCATCACTGAGTAAACCAATAGATTAATCCAAATCCAGTCAAAAGCCTTTTTTCTTTCCTACTCGAAGTGTAAAAAAAGGAAGGGCTAAGTTTTCAAAGCTCAAGGAAAACCACTTGCTATAGACAACTACATTTGCATTTGACATCATTCTCCCTCCATTTTGAGCCAAGCATTGAGCCAAGCATTTACCAAGATTCAGACAGAATCCAGACTAGTATTTACTAACAAGAACACATGGTGTATTTCTCTTGTAAGGCTTCAGACAGTCCTTTATCTCTGATTAATAACCTGCTAGTTACCAGAATGCCATATGTATTATTGCAAATATTCTGTCTTCATAACAGTAGGAATACCCAGAGCTACCACATGTAAGATACTTCGACTGATACCATGAAGAGTACCATCAGCTGCATGAAAATCCTGATCTTTAAGTACATGCCTTTATTCTATCAAAAATATTAGGTGAATATTTTATATGGCCCAACTGTAGTTGTGTTAGTGATTTGTCCAAAGTTCAGTTCTAGCTAATATTGCTACTGTAGAAATAGAAGATCTTGAAGCAATTAGGAAGAACAGAATATGTATTATAAATAGTTTGATATTTTTTTTTAATTACAATGTGCAAAATGATAAGGAATACTTGAGGATCTAACCTGTGTACAGCTTCCTCAGAGAAGATGAGGTTGGCAAATGGACAGCTTCCCCTCTCAAGGAAGACCACAGGAAGCCTGAGGAAGACTGACTTATGATATTTAGAAAGAGCAATACTGGAAAGATTCCATATTGTGAGTGTTGTTCAACACAAGCAAGAAAAGGAGAACAAGTTTGGCACCATTCATTAAAGATCTTTTGCTTCTGGAGATGGAAGATTAGGTGGATAACATGAGACAGCTGCATCCTTTACTGTAGGAGACTTTCACAATTCATTTAGGTTTTGACTCAAGTGCCAAATTCTCAGCTCTGCTCTTGAATCCATCTGTCATCATTTCCTCCCATGAGCTTTCCATTCCTTTCACTTTGTATCATCTGCCAGTACGCACAGTCATTTCTCCTAGTACAGCTTTTACAGTGCACCAAGTTCCCTGTTATCAGGAGTCTTATAGCTAAACGTTTCTGCGAACAGTAAAGTTCAAATGGAGTAAAGACTGGCATTCTTAACTTTTGGTTTTGTTCATCCTTTTAGTTTGCAAATGCTTGAAGTAACTTCTTATTTGCTAGACACAACTTTCAGGGAAACAGAGCTTTGAAAGCCATGCTATGGTTACCACCCAGCATGAGTAAGGGTCTTTACCTCATGAACAGCATTACTGTGGAGGCTATGATTATTGCCTTTGCAGGTGAAAACATGAGTAAGATGTTTGTGCTTAGATCTAGGCAGGTAACTTTGACAAATGGTTAATTTACCAAGAATATATAGTTTTGTTCATCCCAAATGACTAATCAGTTTGGATCTAATCTATTTAAAATTTTCAGCTAGAAAAGCTTTGTTTCTGTAGAAACTAAATTTCTGGAAGAGAAAGGAAGAGATACTAACCTCCTAGCTATTGGATCAGAGAAGCTAAAGTCAATGCTTTGAATGTGGGTGATGAGGTTTCAGTGCTCACCTCTGGGGTGGAGGGGATCTTGCTTTGACCTGTGCTGGTGACTGCAATGGTTAACAGGTCTTCTCAGTCTCTACAGAAAATAGCACTCTGGTTTGTCCAAGCTGCTGGCCATCTAGTGCCAAAAAGATGCCTTACCCACTGTGGACACATATATAGCCCAGTATTTATAGCTTTAAGGCAGGTTTAAAGAGCTCATGCAGGAGGGACTGAGAAAAGCTCACACTGGAGTGCCTGGCAGCATGGTAGTTAGGTGAAAGCAAAGATAGGAGATGTTACCTTGAATTTGGCATAAAGTGATGAAGGCACTGAGCTGTGACAGGTAAGTTTCTATTATTTGAATGAACATGTATGCATTGGGCTGGTGTAAATGTCACCACTGAGGAGCAAGAACAGCACTTCTGGCTCCCAGTCAGTGCCATCAGCTTCCTCATCTTATATTTCGTGTTATTAATGGAGTTTACTGTTTGTTAAACTATTTCTTGACTTTTCTAACTAGCAACTCATCTCTAGCTCAACATATTTTTCTTGGCTTTCTCTCAGGACTGGAACGCTAGAAACATCTATGCCCCCCAAATGCTGAAACAGCAAAAGCAGATGCTTCAGGTCAGATGTGCCTTTCTATCAGGAGTACTTTTCCCCAGAGGACAGTTGGCCCATGGATCAGGGTTACAAATCTGGTCCTGCTGCTTCTAGGTCCATGCAAGAGAATTCTGGTGCATTACTGTTTCACCAGCAGAAAGCTGGAGAAAAAAATACAACCTCACTTGTAATGTATAGGAACTTGGTAAAATACTGTATAGAAAAGTTGTCTCACTGTTCCAAAGTTTTGGTCTTGCCCCCATCTACTCCAGCTATGCTTTGGCTCCTACCAAGGAGTTCAAGTCCCACGAATCACTCCTTTAAGGCAGATTTTAAAAGGAGCACAGTTTAAGTAAATAATTTGCCCAACCAATGGTATTCTTCACAGGCAAGCCCACAGCTGCAATAGACTATCCTGACACTTGTATACAACTCTCAGACTTACCGATTCAGGCAAGCAGTATTTTGAGACAAGCTCCTTGTTTCTTAAGGATGTCCAGTGCCTCTCACTTCAAGCCTTCTTCCTGGACCTAGCTGCCAGCACAAGCATAATAGGGTAAGGTTAATTATGCCATATTCCACATCCTTCCTGGCTACAGCTTAATTAACTCTCATTTCTCAATCTCATTAATAAGAATTGTTTCTCATGTACTCTGAGTATCTATTCCAAATAGCACACTCAGCTTACTCTTTTGAGCGTCTATAGTAAACATTTATTATTTTAGTTTTTGCATTGTTTACCAGTGAACCCTTTTAGGTAGGCAGAGAATCCATGTCTTTTGCCAGCTTTAACTATATAACTTGCAGTTTTAATTTTTCTTATAATTGCATCCTGGATTTGCTGTTTATGCAGTAGCTCAAACTTTTTCCAAAACAGCCCTTCTTTATACCACTTCACTTGGTATTCCAGTCTCTGAGAAACTGGTTTCCCTAGTTGCCTTGAATTTTATGTTTTTCTGTGAAGCCCTTTAAAACACCTTGTTGTTCAAGTGACAGGGTGAGAAAAATCTGCAGGATGCATGCACAAACATGGATCCCATTTCTTCAAGTAGTACCTGCCAGAATTCTGTGGATTTATGAAGAGTATATGAATAAGTGGCATTTGCCTTATCCTCAAGTTCCCTTCCTTCTCTTACACATAGCTGATTCTTTCCTCCACCCTAGATGTTTATTTGGGTGTTTTTTAATTAATGTTTTTATAATCTTTTTTTTCCCCCAGTAGCTTAATGCATGGAAAGCTTGAACACTTCTGTTCTATTCTTGATTATTCTTAATTTCTTCCCAAGAAAACACGATCAAAGTCTTTTCACTCACCACATTTGTCTTCAATTCTAACACATACACCCTTTCTGTGAGATCAAAGACTTTGTAGACGTCTAACCCAACCCTGGAAGCTCTTATATTTAGCCCTTTTATACAGGTCTTCCAAGGTAATACCTAGTCATAAGTGGTTAACATACAATTCTAGTGGGAGTTTTCCTCTTTATGTCCTGAATTTTAATCTACTTGTGTCTTTTTTGAGGTTTTTCCAGCATTTTGCTGTCATATTAAATCATAGAAACATGGAATGGTTTGGGTTGGAAGGGACCTTTTAAGGTCATCTAGTCCACCACCCCTGCACTGAGCAGGAACATCTTTAAGTAGTGCAGGTTGCTCAGAGCCTTGTCCAATCAGACCTTTAATGTTTCCAGGGATGAAGCATCTACCATCTCTCTGGGCAGCCTGTGCCAGTGTTTGACAACCCTTAGTGTAAAAATAATTCTTCCTTATATCAATTCTGAATCTACCCTCTTTTGGTTTAGAGGGTGTCCTGTCATGACAGACCCCACTAAAAAGACCGTCCCCATCTTTCTTATAGGTCCCCTTTAAGCACTGAAAGGCCACAATAAGGTCTCCCTGGAGCCTTCTCTCCTCCAGGCAGAACAACTCCAACTGTCTCAGCCTTTCCTTGTAGGAGAGATGTTCCAGCCCTCTAAATGCTTTATTTTAAAGGGAAGACTATCCTACATGCCTTTGGTTTGTAGTCAGTTCATCTTTCACTGAAACTGCATTCACATGCAGCTACAAAACTTTCATCTGAGTTAGTGGTATTATTGTCCTTTTTGTCCATAAAGAACATTACCCGTTTTACAAACTGCCTTCAGTGCATTTCTGTTCCCATATCTCTGACTTGCATAACTGGTGTTGATTGCCATTCTGAGAACAGTCTGGCCCCATATTGTCAGAGTAAGCTTAGTTCAGTTTAATGTTGTGAATCCCTTTGCTAGCTCTCTTCACATGGGCACAAGCTTCAGTTAGAATTTTTCTTTTCAATCCTTTCAAATGTCTCTTCTACATTCCACTTTGCTCCCTTACCCAAAGTATTATATCTTCACAGTTTATTTTATCTGCTTAAGTGTTAAATAGATTAAAACTGTACAAAATAGCATTACCTTAAATATTTTCTTTCTACCTAGCATTTTCTGCTTGAACATACAGAGTCAAGCATTCTTTGAACTTGTCTCACTTGTCTTACACTTTGCCAAAGAGTTTCAGCTGAAATGGAACTTTTAGTTTCTCCATTCTTCCTTGAGATATTTTCTTAATTTCTGTGTTACTGGCAATATTGGGTTTTCTGTGACCACCTCCTCAGAGCTTAAGGTGCTTGCAAGAGAGGTTTTTACATAGCTTGCAACTTTACCAGAATTGTGGTGTTTTGATGAAATCCCTGCAATTGGATTCAAGAGATTATACAAATACTTTCTCCTTCATTGAAGAAATCCACCAAATACGAAGCTCTTTTTTTCTTGAAGAAGTACTTAAAAACATGAACCCTCCTCACATAAAACGTGAAAACAAGTTCAGAGAACTGAAACTGTAGTTTCTCTTTAAAATCTAATTATTTTTAAACCACTGTCTTGGTTTATTGATGCTTAGAATAAGCATAGTGATAGCTACATGGAAAAATGAAACACCCATGACTTTAACTCTGCTGTGAAAGAGTGAGAAGGACACAACTCTCAGTGTAGTTGTCACAGTCTGGTGAAACTGTTGCTTTGGGCTTTGCAAAGAGGCTGTATGTAGAGATGATACAGAAACTTAAGATCCAGCAGCTGCGTTCAACTTTCTAATTAAGTAGTGTATCACACAGAGACTATTAAACTGATGCTGCAGAAACCTGTAGCAACTGCTGGCAAGTTAGTGGGCAGGAATTAAACTGTTGTTTTTAATACAGAGTGAGCCTCAAAGGTTTTGAATGTGATTTTGTGAGAGACCACCTATCATGACAATTGATTCTGTTGTATTAGTGGTCAGCAGAGGAATACAAGTTAATGGCCTAGACTTATAGGCAGGACAGATTTGGCAGAAGGAGGTCTGGTGGACAGCCTTGAACTCTGGAACTTATTCTTCAACTGTAAAATCGGGATAATAATGTGCGTATACTTCCCGGTAGGGTGCTTAGGCTAAATTCATTATTAGACATTTTCAGTCATGCTTCTGTTTATGTTTCCAAGGTAATGAATAGGGATGGGCTGGAAATCCCTTAACAATAAAACTTATAGAGCTTAAAGGGCAATGGGAGTTAAGGGGTCACAGCACTTGTGACAGGAACTATAGTTATTGCAAAATCTGGTAGACAACTCCCAGCCTAGTTCTTGTCAACACAGCAATAATGTTTCTCTGGTGCAGGCTCAGACACCTCTGAAAACCACCCAGAGATACTTACTTTCTGCTTGTAGAGGACTGATCATAATATTGAGACTGAGGAAAAAAACACTCTCTAAGTTGTGTGGTGTACTGCAAAAACAGGCGATTATCATCAACTCCATCCTTGCAGCCAAGAGTACTTTAGCAGGCCAGGCCTGCGTACATGGCCAGGATGGTAGCAATGGGATTCCTTGCAAATCCCATCAGTCATAAAAAGACAAATATCACACATGGATATTTCAAAGTTAAAGAAAGAGGTCATTAAAGAGCCCTCCTCTAACAGTATTTTGCACAGGAGCCCCAAGCTTCACCTTGCAGACAGATTCCTTCACTGCCTAACAAGCTGACCAGAAACCTCTGCTGTACCTGCACAAGGTCAGTTCTAGGTCAGGCTGTACATGAGGCTTCATGCAGCTCTGAAGACACAAGTAAGGAATTTTCATTTTTTCATATTACCAGTAAACATAGCATCCAAATATTGAATTTATGCTTCATCACACTGAAATGTCAATCAGGCTCTCTTCTGCAAGTGCCTGTGAAGCATAGCAGGCGTGTGAAGTCAGACTCAGTGAAGGGCTGAATTCATCTTGGATGTCTGCCGTGAAGTCCTGCTGTTTGAACAAGAGGACAAAGCAGAAGGAGTAAACACTGTATGATACAAAGTGTACTCAGCCTCCTACTAGGACAAAACTTTTTGGTCTGTATAGCTGCATTTGTTTAATATATGTTTCATTCCTTTGGTTTCAGCAACTGCTCAAACACCTGTTAAGAACAGCAGCTACAATATGCTATGTTCTGATGTGTATGTCTCTGAGATTTAGGTGGCATTCCTTCCTGATAATATTCAAGTTTAGCTTAATATCTCAGGGAATGAAGACGAAACAAAAAACCTTTTCACATTTGAATGTCAGTAGAAAGCTATAGTAAGCGATGGTTGTTACAGCTTCTGTTTTTTGATTGACTCTCACTGAATAAAGAAAAAGCTATTGGTCTGCAGCTAGTGTCTGCAGCATATTTTTGCCTTGTATCCAGTATATTCAGAACACAGAAGAGGTTAATTAGCTGGAGCAGCAGTGTAACTTGCACTGAAAATCATGTTAGCAAAACTGTTAAATGAGCCTCTGGACACTGGGTGGGCCAGGGGCTCCCTTCGTAGTGCATAATGCATTTTGCATTGGCACACCAGGTCAGGAAATCCCATTTCCTCACTTCAGTGGACTGAAGCATGGATTGCCAGCATACTTGATTAAATGGTTTCTACTAAGGCCTCCTTTTTTTTTTTTAAAAAAAAAAAGAAGGGTTATCTAAGGTACTACCTGGAAATGTCTTAAACTAAGATTGTCATCACCACTTACCCCTACAACGTTTTACAATAAAACCCATCACTGTTGGGTTTAAACAGCAGCAGTTCATTTCAATTCAGTTATTAGAGGTGTTATGAGTAGAAATAAATAGTGATTTTGTTCATGTTTTTATGTAGACTAAGTGTGGTCCTTAGGTTTCTGGCAAGCTGTCAGTGTAACCATCTGTTTTACAAAGTTTATGGATCTCTCTGGAAATAGATAGCCCAAAGCTAAGATGTACTAGAGGAGCATTTTTCTTTAAACCACCTGCTTTAGATGAACAGTCAGATTTCAACAGGACACAAGCTTTAAGCTTTGTGTTGGCCCAAAGTCAGCCCATTTAAGTATGCAAAATGAACTTTAATTCATTTCACATACATTTTCTTACAACTCAGCTTCTGAAATTTGCTTATAAGCTTATATATACATGCAAAGACACACACATACAAATAGAGATATAACTATAGACAGACACTGTAGAAGGTCATGAAGCCAGGTCACACCAAGATTATGTGATCTAATAGAAACTTCTGCTTCAAAGAGCTTATATATTCAAAACCAAACATAGCACCTTAAGTACATAAATAAGAAAGCCAGAATGAAGACAGAAGGTATTAGATAGGAAATTCTGATAGCAGATGTGCAGTTTGCAGGCTATCAGTAAGAACAGGTGTCATTCTTATGAGGCATGGCGGAAGACAAAGCAAATCAAACCACCACCAAGAATTTGAAAATAAATTAAAGGAAACTATTTTTTATACGTTTTTTTTTTTTTGCAATTTCCATTTCGGCTTTCTCTGTTACCCTATCTTAATAGCATGTTCCACCTCAAATATCTCACTGATTTCAATATAATTTAGTCAGTTTTTAAGTGACTGTATGCCATATCAATTGGAATACTATTATGTTTCCACTAGCATGTGAATTGAACTACCACAGAAATATATATAAAATATCCAGAACTGAGCAGCTGGGCCCTGGCATCTTGAAACAACTGGCCAGGACACGGCTAGAACTAGATTTTCTAGATTTGGAGGATTTTTTTGACCAACACAATTAAAGCAGTTACAGCCTGTCTGTTGCTTTTCCAAAATGTTTTTGGATGGATTTGCCATTGTTCTTACAACATTAGCTACCCCAATGTGGTTTGAATGTCAAGTAGCTGCTGTCAGGATGGAAGTAGGTGTGCTCAAGATCTCTAAAGCATAAGGGAAACTCCACCTAATTTGTAATTGTTTTATTGTATCACCAAAATCTGAAAGATCAGCAGTGCAGTGTTGATTTTCCTAAACCTGTAGACACAGAAGTAATTTCATGGAAATTTATTTTAAAGGAAAGTATTTCTGACAGTGCCTGAGGACTGGAGATGGCCTTGCACTAGACTAGAAACCCAACTAATGCTAGCCAAAATGACAGTTTCATTGGCTTAAGTGTTGAAATTGAGAACTACAAGGTGTATTACCAGTTACAGAAGTCCGCATAATTTTAATGAGCACTTTGTTTCAATTCAATCAGCCAACAGGCACATACTATGGTATGGTTACCTTATTCTGTGCAATGCTCTTTATAACTATGATGTGAATCTTTTTTCTCCAATTTCTTTTGGACTGCACTTTACACTCAGAAGTCCTATTCAGAAAGCATCAGTACATTTTCTGATTGATATTTTTCCACTTTGTACAAGGCAGAGAGGAAAAATAACCTTCCTATGGATTTTATAGCCTCAGTATGACTTTGCTGTGAAATACCGAGCAGTAGAATGGAATAAAGGAGGCAACATCTCATCCTTACTCATGAAGTGCTGTTAAACACCAGACCTGTAAGTACTGTACCTTTCAGTACCTTTAGATGAGAAAAACTGCAATACCACAAAAGGGGGTTAAAATATTAAAAGGAAAGTACGGTAGCACTTATCAGAGCAACACTGTGATGGGAGACTGCGTGCACAGACCAATGCTGATCACATAGACTGACAACAGTTCTCAAGATTAAGCCAGTTCAAAAGCAGCTAAGCAAAATTGCAGAGGGGCTGCTCTTGCAGTTAAGCAGTATCCCATCACAAAGAGAGGAACGTAAACTCTGTAACTCAGTGTTCGTATCTGTTGCAGGTGCTTTTCTCCAGCACCATCCTTGCACTGTCCATTTTAATTATGATTAAATATAAAGTATATGAGGACTTTAATTTTAATATCATAAAATCAGATCATATTTCTTACTACATTAGAACAGTTTGTAGTGTCTCAAGGGAGAAAATAATATGGAAGATCACTCCTTTGATTTAAGTTATTCCTGTCTGAAGCAGTTACTGTTGCACAGTTTTGGCTTTGGCCATTAGCTAGAGGATACAGGAAAGGCTGTGTTATGCCTCTCTGTCTCTGAAACATGCTGCTGATTTGCTATAGGTCTGTTTCAAATTCAGTTGGAATCAGCAGAAGACTTTCCAGTGGTTTTGGTTTTTTTCTAGATTAAGTTCTATGTGGGCTTGAGCTTCTGCCACAGTAGGGAACTGGGATTCAAACCCCTTGTTTATGCCCTTTTGCAAAAATCTCTCCTTAAATGCTGTACATGTTTGTTTCTAAACCCATAAGGTAGAGGAAAAAACACTCAGTTTCATTGTACAGATTTACAGACAAATTGCTAAGTATTAATAGCACCATATTCTTTTCTTATGGAATTCATACTCAGAAACCCTCAGACTCTCTGAGCTGCCCATTTGAAGATGTGGTAAACGAGCCTCTGCCACAGAAATTTCCATTTGATTTTTATTTTCAGATATGATCTACTCGCCTTCCCAGTTTGAATTTCAGAAGTATCAAATCTCTGGCATAATGACAGCAATCAGGCATGCTGGTGCAATAAAGTTATTAGCTGTCAACAGTAATTCAGGCTGGGTGGCAATATCAGACAGAGCCAGATCAACAGAGCCAGATCTGTTGTTGTTTTATTTTTAAAGTTGAATTTCAAATCATCACATCAGCATTAATTCAGTCTTGATCAGAGTTTTGCTTCTTCCTTGTTCAGTTCCAGTCTTGTAGTTCTCCTGCTGATTTCAAATATTGGACTCCTACAATCCTGGAATTTAGGTCCCCTTTGCAACTGTAGGCTTTGCAGGCCCTCACTGTAGCCTTCTGTAGCGGGTGTAGTAAAACAGAGTGCAGCAGCTATTCGTAACTTATTGGATCAAGCCCCTGCCAAATATCACTTCTGAATATATGATCAGCCTGTTAGTGGGTGGAAAATGACATTTTCCCCTGCTCTTGTGTGTGAAATATGCATTTATTTGACATTACTGCACAGGCTACTATTCAGTCAAATATATTAGAACTGAAGAATTATGCAAAAGCTTTGGCAAGTGCTGTAAGTTAATTAGAAAATCACCCGTTAAAATTGTTTTGCTAAAAAGGCAAAGCACTTCAAATCTTTCATACTGATGCCACCTTGAAACTCATATCTGGAAAAGAAAGGTTTTTTTGTAAACAAATATTTTCTGCTGAATAACAATCTCTGAAATAGCAAGACCAAGAAATTCAGACTCTATTTCCTGCATCATTGAAAATCTACATATTTCTGGTGTGCTTCTAATCTCTAACATGCTACTAGGTGTGATTTTAAATGATGTATCTAAACGAGAAAAAGAAATGGTTCAGAATCTCAAATTTCTTAGCTAAGCATACAGACCAGGAATTTTTCCAGTCCTTTTCTAAAAGGTTACAAAAGCAGATGGGCAAATGGGGTAATGGTCAGCCACCACTTGGAAAAGAAAAGATAATGTGCTGTTTACTAGCAGAAGGATAATAGACCAAGCACCCCTATATAAATTTTGGGTGCTGTGCTTATAGAAATAACCTAAAATTAAAATTAATTACTCACTACTATGTTGAAAGCTAGAGACCCTAAGCTTGAAAAACCTTACATCCTCTCAACCAGACCAAACGTGATAAATCCAAAGGCTTTATTTCCTTAAATTATTGTTAAGGTAAAGGGTTTTTTTACAGCCTAAAGTATGCATGTGCTGACTTATTTCATTATAGGCTGTGTACTCTTAATATCGCCTTTTCTGTATCCTTTGCAGCAATCAAACTCTAGCTGTCTGGATGAGAAGCTATACATTTAGGATGATTTCACTGTAGCAAGCTGGCTGTCATATTGTGAATAGGTTTGTTTCACACAAGGATGAGGAATTAAAAATCAGATACAGAATGCAGAGGACTACTTTAATTGTCGAAACGATATCTGAATAGTCTGAAAGGACACATTCGGTGCATTAAGAATATTCTTGTGCTTTCATTCTTTTGCCATTACTGAGTGATCATAACTTATTTCAAAATTTATATTATTTTGAATACTATACATGCCATTCAGACTATCTAGGCCATAGTGTGGAATCTACACTCTTTCTAACGACAGAAAATATGTAAATAGGGCCCACTATGAAGAGTTTGACTGAAATGTAGCTGACTCCATCCAACGTAATTGTGGCCATTAAAACAAATGCTTGAAGTGCAAGTATGAAACCACTGGTTCCCTCACTGTACCTATTTATGACCGCTCTGCTTATACCAGCTACCTTGTGTTTTTATCTGCTTTCTTTCAGCTATTGTACTATATCTCTCCAGGACTGTTCTGTACAGCTGACTAGAGAAGGAAAGAAACAGAAAGTTGATTCAACATTAATATTTTCAGGTTTTTAGTATTAGCATTGTCACAAGCATGCCTTTCACCATCTATTGCTGTATCTCCTCATTTGTTGAAGCTTGCTAAACAAAAGAGAAAGAAGAGTGGAATAGCTCCATCTCCAGTTATGAACTATGATTCCTCTTTTTTGTGGTTAGTGTGTGACCAGCCAGATGATTAGAAGAACTGTAGCACTGCAGTTGAAAAACATCATTTCCAGCTTGGTCAAGAAGGGACATATTTATGAGCAGATGTGCAATCCTGCTAAAGAAAATTAAATCATAAGCATAGTTTGCATATATGAGTAGTCTTCAAAGACCTATGTTAGTCATTTGAATTGACATTACAAATACTGGCCATGGTGCATATCACAGCATATTTTCTACTGTATGTCAACAGAAAACGATGTAGACTAAAAAATTGGGATTCAAGTGATGAATGAGCAGTGTATGCACTGAGTTACTCAAACACAGTGAGCTGAATTATACATGAGATAAAAGTTTTCCTTGAGATTCAACTAGAAAGAAAAAATACTGTTGATTTATTCCATCAACGAAGCATAGTCTCAAGAGAAAGTATCTGGTCTACTAAGCTGCTTAGACAGATTTAGAATTCCTTTTCCTCTAGTAAATCACCTTTGCTTCAAAAAAGAGGGAGGGTGAGACTGACAGATACAATAAGGGAAGTCTTGCAGTCCTACCATCTTTTCTTGTCGATTTTGTAAGCTTATATACCAAAACAAAGGTCAAAATAACAGAGTTATTACTTTTCATTAGGCCTACCCTAATTTATTTGCCAACATACATTTTCTGCAAGTTTTACAGAAACATAGATGGCACAAAATGCAATTTTTATAATTCTTCTTTCATGCAGTGTTCTATTGTAGCCTTTTAAGCAGTGTCGGCTACTAATGCTACGTGTATAACACCTACTGAGCTGTCTGGTAAGGGGAGTTCACTTTTGGCAAACTTGCTGAATGCATGTTAACCAAACACATCTGGCATCAGTGGTTCTGTTTGCCTTATTACTCAAAGTAAACAAGGGAGATCTGAACAGCAAGTTTGGGGTGAACTCCTGGATTCTGTGAATTCAGCAGTAAAATTCACATGGACTACAGTGGTGCTAGGATTTCTCTCTCCTAACATCTCTCTCCACCTCAGTAACAAGAATATCCCCCTTTTGTGGACATATTTAGCACAGATCCTCTTGGGAATTATCAGAGGTATCAATGGAAGCATTAGATTCATACCATTAAAGACATGAACACACAAGTTACCACACAAAAAGCTGGAATGCAGACTCAGAGAGCATCTGCTACATGATGTTATCATCCCATATGGACATTTTTCACCAGGAGTAAATGAAATGAAATAATGTACTCCTTGCTGAAAAACTGTTCTGTTATTGGCTGAGAGTGAAGATGGGCTGTTACCATGAAATGGCTGATTTTCTTTTTACAGTGTGGCCGTTAGAGAATGTATGCAGGTGACTACTATAGTGTATTTGATGTGTTGTAAATTTATATTCTTAATAAATTCTGACTTTTTCATTTTCTCAAAATTCCAGAACTCATACTGCGTTGTAAGCAACTCTTCTAGTACCATTTTTTTTGTAATATATCCATGTACATGTATTTATAAACCTTTCTTTTTAAAAAAAATTATTTAACTTGGACTTAGAAATCCAATACTAACTGTATCCAATTTTATTCTAATGGAGTTCTTGTGCACAACGGTAATTCCAATAATATTTTCACTGATACTTTGCTGGTGAAAATGGAACACATTTACAAGACATGGAAAACCCATTCTTGTCAGATAGCTAGCAGGATATACCAAAAGGAATAACTTTAAAGTAGGCGGAAACTGAGAAACAAGACAAGCGAAACAGGTACTAGAATACTTCTTTTAGTGGCTATATGACAAGTCCATCATAGATCATTCTTTATAGGTCACTTTCCTGTCAGCTATAGGATTTATGGCCCTAATCATGAGTGTCAACACAGACTTCCGAATAAAAACTTTCAACATGATAGAGATAATTCCGAGCTGGACAAAAGATACATATGACCATTATTTGCTTCCTTTCTTACATTAAAAATGCCAAGATATTTCCCTAATAATCCTTTGTCATTAATAGTGCTATTTTCTCCTGCGACAAACACCAAAGAAAAGACATTTCTTTAGCAAGATCTTGAGCTTCACTGAAGCTGAAATTCAAGTCAGCAAGTTTAAAGGAAGTATATTTTTAATAATATCATTTTGTGATAATGCCCTGTTTCTACCTCACGCAGACTTGGAAGATTATTTACCTCTCCTATGAGCTTTTCCTCTTCAGCACACACAGGTATCATTTTCGCTTCTTCTATCTTCATTGGGAATTGAATGGAAAAAATGCCCTTCTCTTTTCACTAGTTTTGCTTGATGTGAAGATAAGAAAAAATATCAGACTGTCCTTGGGAATATGGCCCAGACAAGCTGGCTCATAGTTCTGTTCTGGTGTAAAGTTACACAAAGAGGGCTGGGGCTTTGGGACAGATTTGGAGAGGACTTCTGTTCCAGTATTGGACTGAAAACCAAAAACATCCTAGGTCAGCCTGAAACAAATAAATAAACAGAGAAACCCTTTTTTTTTTTTTTTTCCCAGACAAGTAAAAAAATGGTGCAAGATCCTAACAAAAGCAATCCAGAACCTACGTACTACACAGATGAAATGAGGCATTTTAAACGAAATTTGAAGATGAAAATCAGATGCTCATAAACCAGATCAAGAAGGTGGCCCACCTCTCCCTACTGTAAATGAAAGTGAAGTTCTGCCACCTTCACTGATCAGTTATACTACATTCTCATTTTCAGCTTCAGATGGCTTTTACGTGTCCAGTTCCCTGTGTCCACAAGGAATACTGCAAGACGCTACAGATTGTCTCTGAAATATGGATTGTTCAAATACTATGTTGCTCACTGAGAACAGTAAAAATTCTTATTTAATTCCTTTCTCGGAGCTAGAGAAACTTGAAGAGACTTTAAGCAATCTTTCCTGCCTCCAGAGAGTGCCTGTATCACCACGACACTACCTAAAGGGTAGCAGACCTTCATTAGTACATCTTTTTTGTATGTACATGCACATTGTAGTTAGACAGCAGAGAGAAAGAGAAACTCTAAAGAAAGAAATTAGAAAAGTACCATTCCATTCTGACAATTGAGAAAAAGGAATCTGCCAGCAAACTTGCATTAGGATTTATTCATTTTTTTTAAAATCAGTGAAATGGGTTTTCTTTGTATACTTGTTCCCTGTGGTCTGGCTTAAATTTGGACTCGGGCAACGAGCCTTAGGTTGCAGTATATTTTCCCTCCTACTGACAGCATCTCTAGGGCACTGAGACAACTCATGTTCTGCCTATGTTCTGATGACTATTTTGCATGACTCCTGAGAACCGTCACTCTTAAGACTCTTTAATCACAAGTGGAAAAATTCAGTGGACTATTTACAACTTTGATTGACAGTCAATCTTTTTAAAAAGAATCTAATTAATGTTTGAATACAGAGGTTCAAACTTTGTTATTTTAAAAGCTCTTGAGAACAAGCAAGAAAACAAATTTACGCATTAACATAAACCATACAGAAGTTTTTATACTAAGCTGTAAAGACATTTTATTATCTTCTATAAATTCTGTAATAAGAATTCTGCCAAACAAAGCCAAATGCCAGTTTAAGGAAATATACTTCCATATGACAGTGTTATGTTGATGCTAAACTCGGATGTTATGACACCAGCATCAACCAAACTTGTTAGTTTCTCTGCTAACTACCCTATAAACCCTCTCTTATAAGCTGGTTAACTTCTGAAAACATTTGCAGTATCAGCATCCTTGCATGAAAGTGCTAATTATTAAATCAATATTCATTTAATCCATAGCCCTTAAAAACAAAAAAATCCATGTAAAAGGCCAAAACTTATTGAAGTATAAAAAAATATTAGAAAGTACTTATGAGACAGCTCTTTAAGCTTTAACCAAACCATTGGATAATATTAAAACAAAAGAAATTAACCTGTTTCTTGATGTCAAGGATTAGGGCTGGGCTGGCCATTAGACCAATGACAGACACTCTTTATTAACCCCTGTGTCTTCACAAAAGGGAAAAGAAAGGGAATAAGGGAGAGAGACTTATCGATTGGAAAAAAAACTAAAACAAGTTTAATGAAAAGAATAAAAATAAAAGGAAATATATACTAATATATACAAAACAATATCAAGCCCAATCCCTCTGATAGCAATTTCATCACTGACACCACTGATGCTGCAGAGCAGGCACTGAGGAAGTCCCAGACTGGATTCAGTGGCAGATGGGAACCAGATTCAGGAGCTGGATTCTGGAACACACAGACTGGGATCAAAGGCAGAATGGACAGAGTCCTCCTCAGACAGCGGCCATTGAAGAAGACCTTGACCCTCATGATCCCTCAGCTTTATACTAAGTATGACATATATGGGATGGAATACCTCGTTGGTCAGTTTAGGGTCACATGTCCTGGCCACTCCTCCCCACAAGTGCAGCCTTTCACTTTCTGCACCCCCAGTGTGGTACACAAGAGTTAGCAGTCACCTTGGTCTGCAAAAGAGCAAGTATAAGCAAGAGCCTTTCTGCACACCAATCCTTGATATTAACAGTAATCATGAAGTGCTTTCACTTCTAGAAGCAGACAGTGTCTTCAAAAATATGCTGTTAACTTCATAAAGTGCAGTTACTTAGAAGAGACTGAGCTGAAAAGTAAAATCGCTGAAAAGTGAAGTCACTGAAAAGAATTAGTTCTGTTCTAGCTCAAACCAGGACACTCAGAGACAGTTTGCTAACTTTAGTGCTCACCATCAACATTGTTATAAAGAAACTAATGAGTATATCTGGCAAATTGCTGGTAGACCTCTACCTCCTGACTAGTAAATGTGGTTAGACTAACTGAAGAAAACTGTTAGATATTACAAAATAGCTAATTTTTGACAGCAGCAAAACAGAGCAGTGTGAACTCATATTAGGCGATGTTTATACTACCAGTTTTTGCTGGCAGACTTGGGTTGCTTAGGGATGGGAAGAGAAGTGGTCCTTAAATTAGCAGGTGCCTTTTAAAAACTCATATTCAGACCCAGTTAGACTGACTAAACATTGTGCTTACACTGTGGCATTTTCTTTCACTTACAGAATGTGTTTTAACTCTACTTAATGAAAGCATAATTTTTCAAAACACCTTTATATTCACAAGAGAAGTTGTTGTAATGTATTCTTAGTACATTTGTATGGAAAAAGAGATCCATCTAATGTATGAGGAGGATCCATGCTGAAAAATAAGACCCAGGAGTGGAATATAGTTTTTCTTTGAAGCCACCCCTGCAGAGAGCCAATGCTAATTTTGTGGTGCTGCCTCAGTATCTAGAATCACAGCTGCTAATGAGAAACCTGAGATGACATACATTTATCTGGTCTCTGTACAGATCAGATTGACTTATAAGTTACAATATAAGTTATTTGGTACTGCAGTTTTGGTACTTGTTGAAACTTGACAGACGAAGAGGAAATATCAGATTCAAATGTTCAAGCAGAATAAAATTCCACATACATAAGTGACAGAAATTCAAGCAAAGTTTATTCAGGAGAAGGGTTTGACCACACAAGCACTTGAACATAACAATAGATACTTGTTTATTTGAAAGATTTATTTAAATCTTTGGCTTTAGTAATCACCCAAAGAAAACCCTGATAGCTATCAAAGACCATAATGAAAAACAATCCTGCAGAACATGGATCTTGTATGTTTGTATTGTTTCCTCTGGAAAATCACATTAGATATAGAAGTTTTTAAATAAAAGGTAGGATTTACCCATGTTGACTGAAGCTTTATTAATTCACTAAGTGATAATTTCAAACAAGACTTTGTCTCACAATCTCTTATTAAGATGCAATAATGGGTGATTCAACAAGAACAAGAGAGGCTTAATTTCTCTATCTGAGAGACTTCACATACAATGTGTATTCTATAAAGTATCTTCACCACTTAATAGACCAAGCATTTACAAAGATGCCCTACGGAAAAAAATCCATGCAACACAGAAATACCCCAGGAAAAGTGTCATAACCTACAATAATTCTCTACAATGACTGAACTGTTTTCCAGTGGACCTGTATGATCAACAATCATTCTAAGTTCAAAGCATGCTGAAAAATAATGTGCGTTATTTAGTAGTCTTCATAATCATAAACTGTCTCTTGAATCTGGGGGAAAGTCCCAGCTTGTAAAGTAGGACATCACTGTGATTCCAAACCACATCCATGTCCAAGGCAAAGAGGCAACAATAACTAGGTGCTCCCTGAGGAAGGAGAAAGACCTTTCTGTTCCAATTGTCCTCCACAGTGATGCATCAGCAGGAAAAAGCACAGTATTTATTGACCTGCATTCTAAGGCCCTCATTCATGCCAACAGTTTTACTTAGAAAATCACTTAAAAGCATCGGTTTTTTTCAGGCATATGGAATCATAAACAATTTTGGTTGGCAGAGACCTTTAAGATGACCAAGTCCAGCTAGCTGGACTAGTCCTATCCAGCTAGTCCAGTCCTAGCACTACCAAGTCACCACTAAACCATATTCCTAAGCACCACATCTACACATATTTTAAATTCCTCCAGGGATGGTGAATCCATGAACATCCCCAGGCAGCCTGTTCCAGTGCTTTACAAACCTTTCAGTGAAGAAATTTGTCCTAATAACCAATCTAAACCTCCCCTGGCATAACTTGATACTGTTTCCTCTTGCTCTATCACTTATTACCTGGGAGAAGAGACTGAACCCCACCTCACTCATGTTCAGCCAGATACCAACTAACACCCCCTGGTCCTTTTCTTCCAGGCAGATTTCCAGCCATATTTTCCCAAGCCTGTAGCATTGCATGGGGTTGTTGTGGCCCAAGTGCAGGACCCAGCACTCAGCCTTGTTGAACCTCATAGAGTTGGCCTTGACCCATTAATTCAGCCTGTCCAGATCCCTCTGTAGAGCCTTCCTACACTTAAGCAGATCAACACAACTGCCAAACTTGGTGTTGTCTGCATACTTACTGAGGGTGCCCTCAATCCCCTCATCCAGATCATTGATAAAGATATTAAAGAGAACGGGCCCTGATACTGAGCCCTGGGGAACACCACTTGTGACAGGCTGCCAGCTAGATTTAAATCCGTTCGTGTCAACTTTTTTAGTTCAGTCATCCAGCCACGTTTTTATCCAGCAAAGTGTACGCCCATCCAAGCCATGAGTAGCCAGTTTTTCCAGCAGAATGCTGAGGGAAACAGTGTCAAAAGCTTTACTAAAGTCCAGGTAGACAACATTCACAACCTTTCCCTCATCCACTGAGTCATCTTGTCATAGAAGGAAATCAGGTTAGTCAATGAGGACCTGCCTTTCATAAACCCATGCTGACTGGGCCTGAACACCTTGTTCTCCTGTACATGCTGTGTGATGGCTCTCAAGATGATCTGCTTCATAACCTTCCTTGGCACCAAGATCAGACTGACAGGCTTGTAGTTCCCTGGATCCTCCTTCTAGCCTTTCTTATAGATGGGCCTCACATTTGCTAACCTCTAGTCAGCTGGGACCTCCCCAGTGAACCAGGACAACTGATAGATGATGAAAAGTGGCTTGGTGAGCACTTCCACCAACTCCCTCAATACCCTTGGATGGATCCCATCCACCCCTGCAGACTTGTGTGTGTCTAAGTGCTGTACTAGGTGACCATTTCCTCTTGGATTACAGGGGCTTCATTCTGCTTCCCATCCCTGTCACCTAGCTCAGGAGGCTGGGCATTCAGACAACAACTGGTCTTACCATTAAAGACTGTGGCATTCAGTACCTCAGTCTTTTCCTCATCCTTGGTCACTATGTTTTCTGTCTCATCCAATAGAGGATGGAGATTCTTCTTAGTCCTCCTTTTGTTGTTAATGTATTTACAGAAACTTTTAAAATTGTCTTTTATAGCAGTATCCAGCTTAAGTTCTACCTGGGCGCTGGCCCTTCTAATTGCTCTAGTATGCTCTAATTTAGTTAAAATCTGTTGTCTCTTACAGGAATTACTTGTATATATGATACTATATCATACTACAGCTAAACTTCTAAAACATCCAGGCCCTTTAGATACAATCTCTCTGTAGCCAGTATTAAAATCTTTCTTTCTTCTACCTAGCTGCTCTTTCATGACAACAGACAAGACTAAGTTTCTGTATTGAACCATGAAAAAGCTCAATTCCCCACCAATAGTTTCACAATGGGCATCTAATCAAACATTACTCACCGGCCTTGCCCGTTACACCCACTGAACACACGTATGATCAAGGTTGGGGTTCTACTGCAGAGCCCTACAAATTTCAAGAGAAAAATGGAGGAAGAAAAATAGTACCATCTTCCATAATCTAGACTGGATGCTTGACTAATGGTATCCAAGCAACAAAATAATATCCTGCCTTATTGTCCATCTTTCCAGTTAAGCTTATCAAACTAACAGCCTGAAAAAAGTTTCCAACACTGAGGAAAAAATGTACTGGATGGGAACATGTGCGCAGAGTTTTCAAGATTAGCAGAAGACAGGCAAGAGAGAACAATTGGGAGAAACTGCCCAGGGAAGCAAAGATGCTCTAAAAACACATTTTTTGAAAAAAGCAGCTTGAGAAGTTTGCAGAGATAGAGGCAAATACTGAGATGCTGTAGACAGGGAATGGAGAAAAGTACAACAGATGTATTCTGGAGGTAAAAGGCAAGTGATTAGTACTGCAAATATTCAAGATAATCTAAGTTTGTCTGCTTGTTTGTTTGTTCTAATAAATCTAGTGAAATGCATTTGCCTGTTTTAGGTTTTTTGGAAACTGGCTCAGCAAGAACGAAATCCCCTACTTTCTGCCTTTTGTTTCCAGATAATTTCTATTTCCAGTCCTTTCTAATCTGCTCACTTTCTCAGAAGCACAGTGTTGAATTCCCAATGCTAAATGGAAAAGCTAATGATTTTGTTAAATTATTAGCAATGGCTTAATCCCATCTTAGTTATAGATCTGTTTCTTAAATCCTGAAAGTACTGATTGGTTAGACTGATAGAAAATAAACCAAGTTACTGTTGCAACAAGTATTTTGCAGGAGAACTGCTACTGATTTTATTCTATGTCCTAAATGCAAAAGAGCTTAGAGACAAAAGCAAACTATTTCCCATAAGTATAATTCATGGGGAGAATCTCTATTCAGTTGGAGACAAAGAATATCTAAATAAAACATCAGTTCAGCAAGTTTTTTCAGATACATCTTATTTAAATTTAAATTTTAGACAGATTTAAAATAACATCTTGAGCGCAAAGCAAATGTTTTCATCTGGGCACCAGTGAAATTTTTATGGCTCCCTTGGGTTTGCTGTTAATGACAGCAGCTCTCTTTTTTTTTTTTTTTGACTGGATCAAAGCCAAGTTATATTTTTTAGAAATTGATTTCTTTTTGTTCTGTAACAAAAATTTTCCCCACCTCGGAAAAAAAGTACCAACAAATGTTGTATACATTAGTGTCAAATTCAAGGGCAAATGTACAAGGTTAAACTGATAAATAGAAAGTAATAACAGGCGTCAAACCATCACAGCTAAACAGTAGTGAAGATAGCACACAAGGTCATTCATCATGTTTTCATTTACAATTATTTTCCTGTACCATGCTACCATATTCACAGCAAGCTGCAAATACAATTTCTAGTTATAAGGTGAGCAAAGACTCAAGATATAATGTAGTCTCAGCTGCACTATATGTGGAACTTTTTTGGTCCTATTACAGTCCAGAAGTAAAAGCCATGTCTCAACTTCAGTGGATACCCCATGGGCTTCAGAAGGAATTGTACTTGCTAATGCCAAAGCTTTCTATGGCCAGGGACATTACACATGTCAGCGAAACGATTGTACCTATGAATCAAAAAACCCAGGGGAGCTTCAACTGAATGTGTTGGGCAGAAAAGGACTCCGCTGGAAAGTTCTTAAAGTGAAACATTAAACCAGCTAAATCATAATGCTTACCACATTCTCCAATGGTAGCTAAGATAATAAAATAACTTCTTTTTAAAATAATCAACCAACCTTTTTATTGTGCCAATGTACTTTCAGCCTTTTTTTTAAAATAAAATTAGATTTATTTGTTTGAGCGCAATTTACTTTTGTGGAAGCAAATTATATATTTTGTCATATATAAGCATTTGGTAAGATTCTTGTCTGCAGCAAAATGACTCTCTAGTTGACAGTAGCTTTTTGCAGAAGAGTACACATCTTCTTACAGTTGGAAAAGACATTACTGCCTTCAGTTTTCCCTTAGCTCAGTCCTACACACATATCATAGTCACATCGGTGCTGGTAGTGCTTCTGGTTACAGGTAAACTCTGTCACAGGAGACTGGCAGCATTCAGGGAAGTCTCCTTCAGCTAAGCTTAATTCCTTGTTCAGAGTATAATTCTACAATATGATTTCTCCAGCAACAGATCTCCTAGAAGCATTTTCCAAGTTACACCCTTTAATTCTCCTTCTTCAGATGTACATTTCCTTCTCCTGCCCTACAACTTTTTACTCATCTGTGATGAAGCAATGGCACATAACACCCAACTGTAAAACTTGTGACTGAAATGGTGCAAAAATCACAATAATATGTGAGTGCAGCTGCAAGGTGCCTTGGAAGCATTCAGAAATCATAACTTATCACACCTCCTATTTAGGTAAGCAGCAGTCTTCAAGCCATCCACAAAACATCACTATAGGTAGAAGGCTGGTGGCCATGGATCACACTCACATACTCCACACAGACATGACCAAAGCTGCAGATTGCACACAGTAGCCTACATTTGGTTACTATCCCCAGTGTGAGCATTCAGAAGTGAGGGAGCATATTCTCTTTAGGTGACTTCTCTTCCATGGCTGTCATTTTGAGGTCTTCTGCCTACCAATTCATAATACTGCCACCATGTAATTTCATTTTTATTCTTCATCATTAAAAGAGTTCTTAATAATCTTTTAACAACTGAATATAAATAGCTTTACCAGCTTAGGTGTCTCATTATAGTCTTCACCTAAAACTTGCTGTCTCTTCACCCCAGAGAAATACAGCCAAATTTATCAGACAAAATTAGGTGGAGAGCTATTTCAGTTTTATTTCTGGTGAGAAAGCTTGAGCCATGAGAGGTTACGAAGAATATCACAGTGGCTCAAAAGGACATGGCAAACAGGCATGAAAAGAAACCTTTTACAGAGGAAATAAGGTTTAAGAATAGTTCCTCATGCTGAATAGAGGCTCAATGACAAGAACATCCTTTTATTATAAAATTTAAGAAGGTCAGGACCTAAGCACAGCCATAGAAGGGATACTTCTGGCTGAAATGACTAGAAAATGGAGAGGAGACTCATGTGGCATTGATATTCCTAAAGTTATTTTAATCAGTAATGCGATAAACATGTTTTTTTATTTTTTCCCTGGTTGAAAAACAATAAATAAACTCTGTTATCTTGGATCATATTTGTTACTCCTACAGAAGACTTAACTTCCAGCCTGATGCCTTATGGAAGAAATTAATACAATTTGTGTAATGCTACCCCTAGAAGGGGTATTTGCGTGGACTGAATTCAATAAAAACATATAGCTGTCTAAGCAGTGATATATTTGAGCAGCTGCAGAATGCATTGGCTTATGTTTGATCATGGACTTCAAGGATATTATGGCAAAGCATCAGTTAAGTACAGTGACTTCATCTCAGTCTTTGCCAATTTAGCACTTCCTCGGCTTCCGCTAACTAGTCACAGTCCACTGGGCATTGGAACTCCATGTCTCATCTCTGAAATAATGCAGGAAATGCTCCAGCTTCAGGCCAAATAAATGAATATAAACTCATACACCACAAAATATTCCTAGAACAGAATAATAACTTAATATGAAAATCAACTAAATATTATAAAGTCAAGAAAAGCTCATGAAACTGACCTACCCAAACCACCAGCCGCTCAACACATGGCACAATATCCCTCAACGGGTGGGATAGATAATATAAGAATGCTTTGTAGCACTCAATAAAACTTCATAAGAGTAACTTCTTCTAAAAAGGAAATAAGTAGGAAGAATCAGGCACTAGACTAAACCATATAATAGTATAATAACTTGTAATGTTTGTAAAAAAACAACCAAAAAATACTGGCTTGTCATATGACTTGGTTAGTTCTCTTCATGTTTTTGAGTTAGTTATCTAAGTCTATTTATCTGGGGGGTAGGAAGGGAAACAGATGATGTTTCGTTACCCCATCTACTACAGGAGATAAATTTTCTAATTGTTTTGTAATGTAATTCTATTCTGTAAATTTTTTATAGCTTCAGCTTAGTTACAAATACAGAATAGAAATAATCTGTTGACTATTTTCCCTGTTTTGCATTGATGGTCCATGATTTTAATATTTATGTTTAGAAATGGAATTCCTGGGTTTACTCTCTGTGTTTTAAACATCTTCTGATAGTCTTGGTATGAATCCATCTGCAGATTTCTTGTTAGCCAGAGACATTTTTAAACTTTTAAGTTCTATTCATTGTCACGAATTATTTGAATTAATGAGAAAATTTGTTTTATTTTGTATTCTATTTTGCAACACCATTCTAACATTTGCTTAAAACTAGACTATTTTCTGCCCAGCATAACTTCTTTATGTCTATGAAATCTTGTCTTTTTGAGCATCCAGTGGGTTGCCTAATCGGTTTCCAGTTTCCATGAACATTTCCTCTTTTGAATTTATGGTGCCTGTCACCTACAGCAACAAGGCATTAAATTTTGGGAAACTGGTCCTTTTAAAGTTCCAAATGTATAGACTGATTTATATGACATGCAGTCACTAGTACCTGGTCAGCTGCTACTTTTAAGTCAGTGATTAACTCTTTTCCATCTTTCTGAGTGAGGTCAGGCATTTTGTAACACCCTGGTGGACATGGATTTTCTGTTCAGAGAAATTACTTCCAAGCATTTACAGAATATCTAAGGAAAATTGGCTTCTAGCCAGTAACAGGACCAGTATACATCACCCTAATTTAATTCACTCCACAGAGGGACTAGCTGAAATTTTTCCAAGAGAAGGTGGAAAAAAAAAGAGAAGACTTTAAAAACCAACCAGTGAACCAGAAAACCTCCAACAACTTTTCAGGACTGAAGTGTTTTACTCTGAATACCTAAGAGACAACGGATTCAGGACAGAGCCTAAGGAAACCAGTGTGCTCCTGTGCTTTGGCTCTTGGGCAGCTCATTCCTTCTTCCCTGCTTTCCTTCTTTTATTTTTTTCACAGGTTATTAGACTTGAGGCTACCTGTTGCAGAGCTAAGATTCAGAGTCTGGCAAATCCAGACCAGCCTGAAGCTCTGTAGCTCTGGTGAGCAAGAATTCTTGCTTGACAGTGGACATGCTGCAAATTCTCCTCAAATGAAGTCACCCTGGACTTGAGGTGAAAAATTTTAGGATCTCTTCCTACTGCCCATTGAAAATGACATTCACAGAGATAAACCAGATATGCCTGCCCGTTTCACAGAGCAATTGCAGTGCATAGCTGGATGGCCAGAGTACGTAACAACTTTCCTTTAGGGAAGATCATGCATGCTATGATGTTTCCAAAACAAAGTTTTCATGGAACTTCTGGCTAGTTTCTACCAGAAATTGGAAAAATCCTGGCATCTATCCAGTTCAGACTAAAAACAACTGAGAAAAATTTTCATGGGCTAAAAAACCTGCTTTACACCTCTGCACATGACTGTAAGATCAGAGATGCTTGTTTGGATTTTGTTGGCCTTAGGCATTGATGGTAGATACTTCAGAATCAACTGTTCTTATTTTCTAGTGACATGTTTTAGGTGCCCATTCTTAAACAGCAAAACCTGAGGCATGTGCTGCTCAACCTCAGTTTTCCTACAAAGCAAAACTCTGAGTTCTCAGACTGGCTTGTAGCCTAAAGTGCAATCTCTGCTGTTTGTTGTTCAGTCAGAGGCAGATTTTAAAGCTAGGTAAAATGTAATCCATGGAAAATCTTTTTTCATAACATAGATACAGATACCTTGTGATCCCCTTTTTAGTCTCAATTTTCTGCTTCAAAACCTGATCACATGCCAGACTGACATGGTAGGGCATCACTGAAAAAAAAACATAGGATTTGTTAAGTGTTTAAATATCCTTTTCTGTACAGAGGAGGAATAACCTGGACATTTCTGACTGGGAAAGAAGACCATCTATTTCATGCAAGATGTAAGGAACACCTGAGTTGTGTTAAATATGAATATTTAATTTAGAAGTGCTAGCAAGTGATTGCTGAATTAATAATATACAAACTTAGTACTTCTAGAAAGTTAGTGCAAAAATAGTTATGCATCATTTCGAGATGGTGGTCGCATTTTTCCTGAGTCATCTACATTGACAAATTAATTCTTACATTTGTATATCCATAGCTGGCTAGTGAACAGAGATTTAAGTGTTTGCTGAGATAAGTTGACATGTGAATCTGAATCTTTACATGTGCGATTCATTTATGTTGCCTCAAATTTTCAAGGAAGAATTATTCAGGGAAAAACCCTGACCTCACTGAAGACTGACTGAAAAATATACTTTAGGCAATCATTTTAGTTCCTTGGGAATACATAAATGATACCATAATGTTCAGATATTATTGTTCAGATGGCCTAGAATTACTGATCCAGCATGTAAGGCTTTTCAATAAAGAGAAGAGTTATTGTCTGTCTGACCTAGAAGCAGAAGCTCCTTTAAGCTGAATAGACTTTAAAAGTTCTCTTTTACCAAGTTACACAAACACAGATGATTTGGCTTCTGGTTAGTGAATGGCAGCCAAAGAATACTGTACTAAGGGACTTCAGTGTGGGGTGGAGTTAAAATATACAGAATACTGCTTTTGCACTGTAGTGGAGCTAGCTCAGCATGGGAAGATGGTTCTGGTGGTTTCTCGAGGAAGAGATGATGCTTACTGGTATTGAAATTCTGTGAAAGCTGTTACCATTTTGTACGAGTTATATGGCTGCTTTCACCTTGTGATCCATACTTCTTAAAAATACAATGGAAATGTCAAAAATTCAATAACATTTTCATTTCTGAATGTCTTAAGGGAAACCATTTTTATTTGAAATTAAGCGCTAAATAAGTGGTCAATATTGATCACAGCACATTCATTCTCTGTTTTATTTCATAATAACTCTACGTAATGTACTCTACATTGCAATACCTAACTGTGGACAGAAATTTTATGACTAGTTATGAGGTAGCTGCAGAAACTGCATTTAAAAAAAAAAAAAATTATCACATTTTATCCAGTTAAATGAGCAAACATATCTCCATGAAGAATAAAACACAGAAGTCCCTGACTCCTCAGTGAAAATAATTTACATTTTCCAAAATACAATACTGAAAAATCTCTTGTCCTCCCAAGTACACAGCTAACACCACTTCAAAAGCTGTATCAAGTGTCACTACACCACATTAGCAGGCTGCTTAAAAAGAGACATGGACAAGTTACACAGTTGCTTGTGGTCTTCCCTTGTAAAAAAGAAGTGTGTATTCAAAATTTTTGAGACAGTCTGGCAGAAATATATTTAAATTATTTATCTCTTTGTTCTGTCCTGCTATGAAGCCAAATATAATTTATTTAATGGCTCATAAGCCATTATTTGGCTAAGTTTTCAGTCACGGAAGTCATTTAATTTCTTGGGTGTTCTATGCTACAACTAATTTAATTTAACTGTAAGCTTCTTCAGTAGTAACAAGAATAAAACCTGTTCATAGCTGTGAGTGACAGGCACTAAATGTAGGTCAGATCAGCAGCTGGAGTACATTCCCATAGCTTAATTGATATAAATGGAGCTACGTTACTGAGTGGTCACTGCTGAGTACTTTCTAGTCCTTGAAGAACTGGGGCTGACAGCACTAAGAAGGTGACCAAGTTAAGGTCATACCTAATCTTCACAGTCCTGTTCTTCTACAGCTTGTTAAGCTATTACAAAACCATTTAGCAAATATTTGCTAATTTTAAAGCTATGTATTGTTTTTCAAAAAAGAGTTTGAAAAAACTTACAAAGTATTGAAAACACAAATGTTTAACATCAGACTTTTAAACTTGTCTTGTTCCCCTCTTTGCTTTGATACTACCTACAATAAAATTAATAATGTTCATATTTCTCCTCTTCCCTTTGTCTTTTCCAAATGTCTCGATACTTTAATTACGCAATGGCAATGTTTCAAACTTTTTTCTTTTTCCAGTAATTACTTTTCTAAGCTTAACAAAGTTTTGAAAAGTTAGAATAAAAGGCAACACATACACAAAAGTCCCAGATGACATATTTTTTATTCCTTAGCCAAATGAGGGAGAAAAGGGAAAACAAAATTCAAAACTGGAGATGTAGGGCTTTAAAAAAAAAAATACAAAAAACCCCAAACCCCTTTCTGCACATTTTACTGTAGTTTCCCATTACAAAAAAAAAAAAAGAATTGAAAGCAGTATTTATCAAGGGAGAAGATATTTCCAAAAAAAGCCTGTACTATTCCGTGAGAAAAATGCAGTTACTTTTTTAACTAGATCTAATTTAGCCTGAAGTATTCCTTATCTATTCCTATCAGGGAAGGACTCCTGAGATGCTATGAAAACTCATCCACCAGTAGAATTGGAAATTATTACTATGTCAATGTCAAAATGTCATGCTAATCTGTGAAGAAGGTAGTGGTCAGTCAGGTAGTTGATCAAACTGAGCAGTTAATCTCCTCACCATTTAAATTTCAGTTCTCACTTAAGCAAATGCTAAGACTGAAGAAAACCAATGAATGTGTCTTTCAATGAATGTGTCTTTAATAGCAACAGAAAGCAGTGTTTTCCTTTTAGCTGTACATACAGTTGTACATAAAATATTCCTTATTCTAATTCTAAGGGCAGCTTCTTTATGACTGCAGGCATGTGAAAAAATATACTCTTCCTGAAATTCAGGCACCAGCCTCAGTTGCACTACTGGCAATTAAGAAAATCCTTGTGTTTTTGCTTGTAAATTGGACACAGCTCGTCTGCCAGGCATTTGAATTTCCAGTGCTGAAAACTATTATGTCTTCTTGACATGGATTCAGTATAGAACTTAAATTTGTGACCAGTCCACTCTGCAATGAAATATTTATGTTGGGTTTTGTTCAAAAGAGAGAGCACAGAATTTCGACAGTTAATCGCTATGATGCTGTATACAGATATATCACCTGCAAACCATTATGGATGCATTATTTTCTATTTGAACACTGAAAGCATGTACGCACAAAAATTAGATAGGTCCTACCCTAAAGACCTTGTAACTTAGATAGTTTATGCTGTAAATCATTTCAGATTTGTCAAGATATTATTAAAGCTGTGCTGAGGAAAAAAAGTAACATCTGTAGTCATCAACCGAGCTGGTAATAGAATTACCAAAAGAAGACATCCTATCTTTCCAGCCTAGGCCCAAATTGAAGCAATACTAAACTCATTTTCTTTCTGTCTAGAATTCTGATGTTAAAAATGAGAACTGTATTAGAAAAGATAGCATTTGCCCTCATTTGTACAGCAGATTTAAATTCAAAATCAGTTATTGCTATAGGGCATAGAACCATCAGCATCTCTGGAACTATTTATACAAATAGAGAGAGGAAGAATAAGCTGTTATCCACCTCTTCTACTCAAAAAACCCCCAAACAATCCACCGCTGCTGTTGCTTGAAATGATGACATAAATGCATAACAAAATGCTTGTCTTCCGTATAACAGATGTAGGGAAAATTGTCTTTTCCAAATGCATGAGTGTGAGCTACAGAGGAGACCCGGCTCTCTGGGCATACTGTTGTAAAGGAGACCAAAACTTTTGTCTACTCTTAACTCATCTCTACAAAGGAAAACAATATCATTCTCTACACAGAAATGTTGAGAACTTCATCTACCATGTCTAAGGATGGCAGCCAAACTTGGTGATCGAGATAACTGTATATTTTCTGACAGAATGTTTTTCTAAACAAAAATACCAGTTCCTTGAAAATTAACTGCTTCTCAGGAATACGTCAATTCCAACAAAATTCTTGTAAAAACAAGACAGGTCTGCTCATAACTGTACCTGGTTTCCTTCTAGCTTGCCAGATTAATTCCTCCACAATTCCTCTGGCAAATTGCTTGAGATTCAAAAGTCTGAAAAACAGCTTCCAGCTTTGAGGCTCCAGAACTGCTCCATAAATGGACTCTCTAATACCACAGGTGCTCAGAATGAAGAGTGTTCAAATCCTTGCTGTACTGCTTCTGCTTTCCCAGCATTGTGGGGAGCTTGTGAAAGCAGCTCAAAAAAATGCTGTGATTTCTTCAAGAGAAAATTTTAGACCTTCTACTCCACCTGAAGTTTCACCACCTCATTCCAGAATTCTGCTTTCAAAGGATTTTGTGTGCATGTGTGTATAATTGTTAGTTTTCCAGGAAGCTGCGACCCTGAACCAATCTAGAATCCTAGACAATTCTCAAAATTATGGGGAGTGCCTAAAATATGTCTCCATAACATGAAAAAAATCCCTAATTCATAGGTTAAAAAAAAAATCGAACTATTGTAGAAATCCTTGAGCCTGGAAGACTTCAACTGCAGGGTCTCAGCATACTAAAGACCTCAGAGAGATATAAAAGTTGCCTCCAAAATTTGTTCATGCTTCAATGCACTATAAATGCCTCTCGTTACTCAAAATAACAATATAACAGAGTTTTTTTGGCAAACATCCAGATTGAAGCTCAAATAAAAAGTCAATGTTTGCATAATACTCTGTCAATTCTTGATAAGCACATTATTTGGAGATTCTTGATAATGTATAGCAACACAGAAATATGAGATTAATTCAATGCACATTTTATTTTTAATCACTTTCCAGCTATAAAGTTATTTTATATATGCAATATGTTATAGCTGTTTTCTGTATAGATGATCCTGTCCTTTTTGCTTTAGGAAAAGTAACATAGTGCACTCTGTAGGATACAATTAAATGCGCAGCAAGACAAAAATAAAAGGATCAATATTATCATTTCCCACAGATTTATGAGGATTTAAAAGTAATAGTTCTTTCAAAACTGGAACAGACTTTTATAGCTTAGAGCTAAATGCCTACATGTTATTTGAAACTTTGCCGGTTTGTGAATATTGATCCAATATAATTTTTGTATGTGTTTTTATGAATAATGTATAAATGCCTTGAGCAGCAGTTAGATGCTTCTGATCAAGAAAAATGACTGTGAAATACATTTAAAATGGATTGGATGCTGAAGTACAAGGTTAGCTCCAAGTGTGATCCAAGCTTGGAAATATGCAAATACAGAAAATTGTCACAAAGAGTATTCGTTTTATGTGTGATGTCATTAAAAATGTGGTAGCAAAGAGTCTAAAGATACTAAGAATGAGGGTTTTTGAATCCTGTTACCTCTCTGCTTACAGAGCTAAGGACAAAGCATTCAGTTAGTAGTCCTGAGAGAAACTTCAGTGATATAGTAATAAGAACTGTATCTGTAGTGGTGACAACAATACCTCCCTTCAATGAGCACACTTTATAAGATCAAATATTTCAATATACCCCAAAAGACTCATATCATTTTAAGCACTCCTGCACTTTGTCAAAACATAGAGGAACTAATTTACTAAACAATGGAAGTGGGAATGCCTGCCCTGGCCTAGGTGCTTTTAGTATATCTGCACAATGCGCTATTATGCGAGACTCTCTGAGCTGTTTTGGTACCAGAAGAGCATCCTGGTGTTCCTGCCTGGCACATATGTTTTTCGTGCAGGCTGGTTACCTCTGAACGACTGCTGCACTGATGTGGCTAGGTTGTTGTGCTATGCTGTGGGGCCAGATGTTTACTGTCAAACTGACTGCTGTGTGATTTGTTCTAGTTTAAGACCAAATGGCTGGTGACATTAAGTTCACTAATATAATAACCATGAAATTTTCCTAAGCAAATTTCCATGCAAAAAAAGAGAAATAGGCTGGATCATGCAAGTGCTGACTTAAAAACCACTGTTCAGCTGCTGCCTGTGCCTACAGTTATTGAAATGTTGTAGTAGCATTGAGCTGCATTTACACTGCCATAGTGGAGTATCACATGCCCATCTCCACAGCCACCCAATACGTTTCTATTACTTTTCACCTTAACTCCACTCTAAGGGGAAATAAAGAGGTATATCATGTTAAGGACATGTAGATGCTAATGAGAAAACACTGTGTGTTGGTGTCCTAAATACACAGAAAGAGTCAACAGCCTGCTGCGATTCCTTTTTATACAGCCTGCCCAAACTTAATATGTCAGTGTGTCTTCTAATATGCTATGCCCTGTCATGACCTGACTTCATGCCCCAATGCAGCAGCATCCAACCAAAAGACACATCCACCAGGCTTCCTCCATCTTGCATGCACTGTGTGCCACAACTGTCAGAGACCAGAATCCTGCCCATCAGGCTCCAGTACTAGGGCCATGCTTGAATCTATCAGCTTCCTTCAAAGAGAATTTCCAAGTGGCAAAATAAGAAGACATCAGCACAGCTGGCACATGCAAGCTATTTGAACAATGTTGGTGCAAGTCTAAACCAGAAAGCTATATATGAGGCACACAGGGCAAGGGATATAAGCCAGCAGTTGGATACAGCTCAAAATTTCCAAGAAGTCTTGTTGCAGAGATGCAGCTTCTCATCATCCATGAACCTCTGTGTTGGGGCTAGATGTCCACATGCCAGCATCAGAGCCTGAAAGCCAGAGCTCTCTGGGCGTTTCACCCCTCAACTAGAAGATACATTTTTCCATGGGTAGAAAGACACTTTCCTGCCACCCCACTCCTCAGAAATAATGCACAAGAAAGCTGATGGCCAAAAGCATCGCAGCCCATGAGTCTGGATTCTTACTACTAAAATGGGGCTTTCAGAGACTCCCTGGGCTCTCCCACAGCCTTGCTGATCTCTGCAGGGCTCAGTAGACCTTGAAGATATGCACCCCAAACACATCCTTGACCTCTTGCTGTTCTGGTCAGCCTATTGAACGCAAGCACCTCTCAGTTCAGGCCCAGCTGGGGTACATGCAAGGATATCCACTGCTGCTGTGGGACTATAGGTTCAAGGGAAGGAAAGGATTTATTCCTTATTTGTCATGCAAAAGGATACTGATTTTCACTGATTACTGTTATCCTTATGAGGGAAGATGCTTCAATAAGAAAACTATCCTACATATAACTTTCTATTTGACAAATATCATTCTATGAATGGCCTCCTCATACACTAATCACTTGGAAACTGCACTTACTGAGGTTTCAAATTTGATCTTACAAATATTTTGGGTGTTGTGGGGTGGGTTTTAAAGAAGGAAAAAAAAAACAGAATAAGAAAATCATTATTACTCTCTTAGCCAACTAGAGTGGGTTTTAGATAATCAAATTTCAAATCAAAACCAAAACCTGTATCAACAACAACAAAAATAATTGGACTGTGTAGGTACAAATGCAACTTGAATCATGAAACATGGTATTTCAGATACCAAATTACCGGGTTTCACTTGCAAACACAAGACTCATGCATGACAGGTTTCCAGCCAAAAGGAACTGTCAAAGACCAATATTTAAAACCCTACTAGCAAAAAAAAATGTGTAATGGAAATTCTGACAGAACTTTAGCTAGCTGATGAACTTTTTCTACATACACTTACAGCTACACCCATTGGCCACAATCACTGTTGGCCACACTCTGCCGAAATCATTATGTACTGGTGGAAGAATATGATAATAATAACAGCTCAACTAGGGCTAGAAACCATTACTATGCCCTATCTGATGCTGACTGCATAAATGCCATTAAAAGACTAATCAACTTACTAAACAGTAAATATTAATCTTTTAAAGGTGCAATATCACACATATTCAATTGAACTTTAAATTTAGCTTTCATTTCAGCAAGTTTTCCATTAAGGAGACCAAAATCTGACAAGGTTAAGTTTCGTGAATGTGCATAGATAGCCACATATGCCTACCACATTTGTTTGTTTCTCCCCATGAGTTTTATAGAATCATAGAATGTTTTAGGCTGGAAGGAACCTCTAGAGGTCATCTAGTCCAACCTCCCTACACAAGTAGGGACATCTACCTAGGTCAGGTTACTCAGAGCCTCATCAAGCCTGACCTTGTATGACTCCAGGGATGGGGCCTCCACCACCTCTCTGGGCAGCCCGTTCCAGTGCTCTATGACCCTCATGCTAAAGAACTTTTTTCTAATATCCAACCTAAATCTATCTTTTCCTAGCTTAAAACCATTACTCCTTGTCCTATCACTACAAACCCTTGTGAATAGACCTTCCCCTGCCTTCCTGTAGGCCCCCTTCAGGTACTGGAAGGTCAATATAAGGTCCCCCCAGAGCCTTCTCTTCTCTAGACTGAACAGCCCCAACTCTCTCAGCCTGTCTTCATAGGAGAGATGCTCCATTCCCCTGATCATTTTGGTGGCTCTCCTCTGGACACGCTCCAGAGGCATACTTTCCTGTGATTTATTGCTTGTATTCTGTTCCAGAAAAATGCATGTCTCCCAGGACACTTGGTTTCTAGATTGTAAACCTCAGAACATCTTATTTTATCAAATACAGATACAGAACAAAGAATTCTGAATGTAGCAGCAGGGAAGCTGGTATTTCTTATTAGCAGCTTTAGCAAGGTGGGGAGGGGGAATACTCAATATTTACTCTTATGGTAGCACCTTCTAATATGACTTCCCTCTACCATATATTTGCCCATTTTCCTGGTGGAGAAAGAAGTATGTTTAGGCTGTTTTGCCTATGTGCCTGTATATTTTGCCGCATATTTTCAATGGAGAAAGCAATACAAAAGGAATAGTCTTTACACTTAAGATAAAATTAGACGGTTTGTGATTTCATTTTTTTAGTTACAAGGAAACAATTGAAGTGAAACATAGGCTGGAAGCTCACTAACTGGATCATGTATTGATTGCATGTTTCACAACACAGAAGATTGAAAAGAGATTGTTTTTAGACTCTCAGACACAAGGTATAGTAAAGAAAGGATTGTGTTTCAACACCACTCTTGTGTACATCCCTCCAGAGATACATCTTGCTCTGTAATGCTTGCTCGACCTCCATGAACACCGCAGTGTCTTATCAACAACAGCTGCTGCAGAGAAAGCCCACAGGCAGAGAGGCGGTATCTACTTCCACCTTTTGCACATCTCCCTGTGAACCAGCACTGGTGTCCAGGTGGGACTAGTGCTCCAACAGTGCTGATTTCACAGCTGCACAGAGGCTGCCAAGCAGGGCAACACACCCTAAATGTTGGTCTCTGCTTAGTGTTTGAGGTAGTTTTTTGCTGCCTTTGCTTTTCTGTACTGGCAACATAATGTAGAACTTCAGCATGGGCTGAGGCAAATGTTTTTATGAACCTATTTATTGTCAATGGTAAGAAAATTTTAAAAGCCACTCATTGTTAAACCCACCAAGGATGGTCTGCAATGACAGGCTGACTAGTGCCACTTAGATTTAGGGGCTTTAAAGACACCATTTCAGGCTTTGTGTTATGAACCATGACTATTTTCAAGTGCTCCTAATAAAATTCTACCTCCAAATTCATAATAGCAGCTAATAAATTAATAACATAACATTTACCTTATTTTGAGGTCTTTTCTACAGAGCATTGTTCCTATAAACATAGTTGTAAGCCATTCTCACCGAGGGAAACATGAGAAAGAAAACAGGCACAAGCAATTATGGAGAAACATCTGAAAAAACTGCCAAATGCTATCACAGCCCGGAGTGCCTGTGTGTGGGTGAAGGTAACAGAAAGTGAGGCGCTGCTGAAGCCGTTTTGTTTCGGTTAGAAAAGAACACATAGTTACTGGCTGAAAAGCTGTGCAGATGGGCTTCCGTAATGGGAAAACCTGCATTGACATTGTATTCAGGGAGCAGAGCACAATGGACTTCTTCAGAAAAAAAAAAAAAAAAGGAAAAAAAAAGAAGAAGAAGAAGAAAGAAGTTCTAAAAAGGACGTTCAATGCAACATTATTTAGATCTTTTTCTAATTAGAAGCCAAAATATAGTTGCACATCATCCTATTCTTCTAATCATGCAATGCATCTTTAAAGAAATAAGATTCAAAGATGCACTAAGAATGTTATTACTTCTTGTTCCTTTTTGTTTCCATCATGTCTTCTGTAAAATGTATCATACAGTAAGCTTTTCTCTTAGAAGTACTATTTAATGTGCTAGGGTTAGGAAACACATATCAGACATTCTGGTATTTCTACAGAAATAAATACATACTGAAGTAATACCACAGAGTATTAGAAGGGATAAACTAATAGTTTAAGCAAGCTTCTGAATGTTTTTTGAATTTGGGTCTCTTTTCCTCACCTAATCTGTGTCAACATTATTAACTAAAAACAGATCCACAAATATTTACCATGTAAAACAGAAACACATGCAAGACACTTCAGAAAACTCTGTTCAGCAATCCAATATTTGTTTTATTCAGTTCAACACCGATACACTGGGATCAGTGCCAGGGTTATGAACATTGTTGAATGAATCCCAAAGTGTCCTTTTCCGCTACGTTTTGAATCCCCATTAGTATAGTTCACTGCAACAATAAACCTCACCTGCTTCTCACCCATCTTTCTCCCCATGGAGCAATACACACTTTACTTAAGAACTTAAATCTACACAGAATCACACTGATAATCTATTTCCCGCAGAAGGAGATTGTATCATATCAGGGACAAAATAATTAACACAAGTAATTTCAGATGGAAACAAGATTGCAAACATGTATAGCTAATAGCATATATATTTCAAACACTGGCAAACCCATCATATCAGTGACTGTAACTGTTCCTTATGTCAAGAAGGAAGTCTTAAAGACACAGGAGCAGACTGTCCCCATGTTCCACAAGACAAACTGGAGGGGAAAAAGACTGGCCTGGCTGAACAGGGAGCTTTTCCTGGGACTTAGGAGAAAGAGGAGAGTCTACCACCTCTGGAAGAAGGGGCAGGCTACTCAAGAAAAATACAAGGATTTAGTTAGGTCATGTAGAAAGAACATTGGAGACACACAAGCTCAGCTAGAAATCAGTCTGGCTGCCGTGGGAAGAGATAATAAGGGGCAATTTTACAAATACATTAATAACTTTAAAAGAATCAGAGAGAATCTCCA
>VZZY01010650.1:5484-16467 GCA_013400335.1 Eurystomus gularis | reverse complement strand
TGTCGCGGCCGCGCTGCCACGGGGCGGAAGCGCTCGCACCGCCTGTCGGGGGGCAGTCGTGAGAGCCGCGATCAGCCGCCCGCAGGCGGTTTCCTTGGGGGTTTCGGGCGTCGCTGTCTGGACGGTGGGCCGTAATTGGCGGGTTTTGCACGTGGGAAGTGCGGATCGTGGCGTGCCTCTCGGTAGCGTTGTGGAGGTTGTACGTCGGGGAGCGAGAGGCTCTGGTTGTGAACCTCTGAGAGGGACTGTTAAAGAATTAGAGGGAATTGCGGCTTTTCTTGCTCTTAGAGTCTGGAGCTGGTCATCTCGCAGGCTGCAAAAATGGGTTTCTGTGTCGAGGTGGGACTGGTAGCATTCAGTGATGCTGGTGAACCACAGCACGCTAGGAGCCAGCTGAATGGGCAGCTTATAAGAAAATGCAGTTGTTATCTCCGAGACCTGAACTCAACCAGTACCCAATGTAAGCCCTTTTTAAAGAAAAAAATTGTAACGCTGAACAGGGGCTTTTGCTTTTGACATGAGATGTTATCAGCGATGTACAATACAGACTTGCTCAAGATGCTGTTTGTCTCATTTGTGCATCCAAACAGTACAGATTGCTTGGAACACTGTTTTCTTCATAGATACAGAAATGGTGCAGCTGCCATCTACTCTCAAGAATATTGGAAATTTTCACTGCTTTCCAAAAGCGATGCTTATGGTACTGCTCTGTCTTAATGTGAGGATGTGCATCCTTTCTTAACCTAAGCCAAAGCTTTATGAAGTTTTTTTCTCAGCTGTAACCTACAGCAGCGTAATTTGAGCACTCTGCTTGATTGGGAATCATTGACTTTGACAAGTGACTTGGGAGCATACTACTCTGACAGCCATTAGTGTAGAATACTTTCTGGAAGAGTAAATACTGCAGTATCTTAGTTCATTTTTACCTGAAACTACACAGAAATGTAGAACTGCTTTTAGAGTTTATTTGATTATAGTGGATGATCTTTAATTTTATTGACTCTGTGAAGGTCATTTTAGAGGTGGCTGGAAGTGTTAAAAGGAGAAATGTGAGAAAGGCTTTTAATCATTAATTGACATGCAGAGAAAAGGAAATATTAAAAAGTACAAATTATCTGCGGAATTAAGCCTGATCACTAAGCCTTATCTGAACTTGGCTGATATGAAAGTTGGTTTACTGTGCACTCATGGACTTTCTGTGATTGTGCTTTTGTTCAATGCTACTTCTGCTCTCTGTCCCATATAACATTATTTGCTACTGATCTTCTGCTCATTAAATTCTTTGACTCAGTGTGGCAATTTGCATTCAGCTTTTATGTAGACCACATAGAATTTAAAAACTACTTACAAAATTATCAACTCCAGATTTATTTAATTAGGTGCAAATTAGTTTTAACCATCCATTCTTTGCTTCCCACCTTTGTCTGGGAGAAACAAGCAGTTCCTTAGGCATTTAAAACTGGATGTTGTTTTCCTAAAGATAAAACAGGACAGAGTAGAGATACACAAGGTAAGGCATTGTTAATGTAAGTAAAGTTTGGCTTTTTCACCACCTTTACTCTTGGCAAAGGCCACAGTACCTCTCAGTAGAATAAAAAAGCAGTATACTTGCGTAGAGAATTCACTTTATTGATTCTCAAATAACTGAAAGATATTCGGCTGTTAAACGTGATTGGTAAATTAGAGATGTCATTTGGTTAGCAGTGGCAGAGTGCATGTCAGCGTGGGCATCTGCAGACTGTGACGCTTGAGTAGCAAGTCCTGGTTCTGTGATTGGCCATTTGCACAAAGAGGCGTAGCTTCCTTTTATCTTTCTTTGCTTTCCCTTCTATTGCTCTTATCTATCATATGTTCCTAATTTGACATTCATCTGATGTTCTGCATGCAGTTTCTGGTTAATAGTAATTTTGGTACTTACATAAAATTAGTTGGGAATCAACTGCTTACTACAGCTTTAGTAAGTTTGTACAGTTTGTATGTCAGAAGTGGTGCCCTTCCCCCAATTTGAGAATGTCTAAAGTAGAGCCAGACATTATTTTGAATCAACACATAAGTGTACTTTTCATAGGTGTGCACGCCATCAGCTGTGTTAGTTGTTATGTTTATATGGAAATAATAAATCATGAGCCAAATGGCATATTAACCTGCTGAGAAGACTGTAGCTTTTAAATAATACTTGACACAGAATAATGATTTTTTTTTTTTTTTATACCAGCGGGTCTTGGTAAGGAGGTGTTTTATGTTTAGAAATGAGAGGACTTTGAATAATAGATCACTCAAGAAAAATCAACATCTCTGCTGGTGTTTAGGGTATCTGATAATCACTCTGCTTAATCTTTTATTTACTGGGGCATATTGATTTACTTAAACTCTTTCTCTGAAACAAATTGTTTTAACTGTTTGCTCTTCCTCCAGTGCCTTGCGTTCCATGATATTTCACCCCAAGCTCCAACGCATTTCCTAGTGATTCCTAAGAAGCCAATTGTCAGGTTATCTGAAGCAGAAGATTCTGATGAATCTGTAAGTACTCTAGAAGCTTTCCGTACACCAAACGATACTTCTGTTTACTTCATAGTTTGATAGGCTCTTTTCCTTTTGACATTTCAAAGAGACAGCGTAGTTTTTCCCATGCTATAATCTTTTTCCTCTAGCTTAGAATGGGAATGGAGATAGTTTTCCAGTAAAAGTAGTGATATAAAGCAAAGTGTACGTCTGGGTATGTGTTTGCAGTGCAAAATGCATTGTTATTTTGGAGTTCAGACTTGATGTCTGTTTTCACAACTACTACTAGGTTTACTTCTAATATGGGCTTGGGGTTTTTGGCAGGTCAGTGATGGAGAAAGGGAAAGTTAGATGAAAGGTGCTGAATATTTCATTTGTAACTATAAACACCAAGTTAAAAGATTTTTTTTTTTTTAACCTTTACATGATAAGGTAAAGTTTCTATTCCACTAAAATTATGTATGTCGCCAGAAGAAGTAATGGGTCTTATAACTGTGAGATAGGTTTAGCTTCAGTGACGCTTTTGTAATCTGTTACTGGCCAACTTTAAAAAAACCCAACAACCTATAGTTCTTTTCCCTAATGTTAGGCATAGTCAGAATTTGTAGCTTTTCTTTGAAAGGATCAGTTGTAGGCAGACAACAATTTAAAGAGCAGTGGCTGAATTTCTAAGAATTAGTTTACTGACTTATCTGAATGGTTCTCTGCTCTCATTCCTTCCCTTCCTGCCCTCTCCCATTTTTGTGTGTTTCCTGTTTGGTTTTTTTTCCTTTTGTGTTTTGTTTTTTTTTCTCCTCCAGCTTCTTGGGCATTTAATGATTGTTGGCAAGAAGTGTGCTGCTAACCTGGGCCTGACCAAAGGATTCCGGATGGTTGTGAATGAAGGGCCAGAGGGTGGGCAGTCTGTCTATCACGTACATCTCCATGTTCTGGGTGGTCGTCAGTTGGGCTGGCCTCCTGGCTAAGATTTTTACGCCACAAGAGTTAACTGCATGCATATAAATTACCACCAAATAGATTTAATTCTGTTGGTCATCAATCTAGCCACTGTTAATGTATTATTTTACATGTGTGTCTACAAAGGGTAATAAATGCTCGGAACAACACTCGCACAATAAAGATTTAGCATGTGGGAATCGTATCTGTCTGGTGTGCCTTACTGATGGAAACAATTCTGCAAGTTAAAACTGTGTTCTCTGGAGCTTAAGTATGTTGCGTGTTTCAGTCTGCTGTTAACAGTCTTCTGTAGCTAGTGATTTGCTGAGGCATTTGAAAACTGAAGGTACAACTGCTGAGCTGTCTTTCATGCCTTTTGGGAAGAAAACTTCTAAGCTTTTTGAATGTGGTATGTAAATATACATAAAGCCAGAGTAGGCTGCTGCTAAAACTTTAAAGTGCTGTGTGTGAAATTCTGAACGTAGCATCTAAGGGCTGTGTCAGAACAGTGTAATTTGTTGGAAACATACAGCTCCTATTGGAGTCTTCTGTCAATGGTGACTTTATAAGGCCCCATCTTTCTGATGAGCAGAGGTAAAACAATAGGCTTAACAACAGCTGTGAAGGCTTCATAGCACGCTGTTATTTACTTCTACGCCGTGATTTTGATGGAATTGAGGACTTGAAAATACTGAACTATGTAGGGCCTTGTAAGATGCCGAAGGCATCTCATCTTGGCACATAGGCAGCATGGTGTAGTATGTGCATACATTTTAGATTCTAGATTTTATTGGGTGGACTGTGTCCTTCAGTGAATAGTAATTTCTCTGTGTTGCTGCATGCAATTGTTCATGCAGCACTGTCATCAAATTGCCAAGACAATGAATTTTCCTGAAGTTAGGGTTACAGATGTGTCAGTGTAAATATAAAGCAATTGTTCTTTCTGTTAAAATTGAGAAGTCCCAGCTAACCAGTTTTCATGATGGAAGATACTTGGAAGCCTTTAGGCAGATGACTTAAGAAAAAATGGGGTATTTATGAGCACCAAAAGTGGCAGAGAAGGAAATTCTGGAATATGGGGGGTGGGCAGGTAAAGGCTGTGAGTTGTGATTTCTACTGAAATAAAAACTTTTAAGTTTGGTAAAGGTGTTTGAATGCATTCAACTTGAAAGTGTTCTGTACGTAATTCTGAAGGTTCCGAGCCTTCAGAGTTTTTACCTTAAGACGTGACTTCAACTGGAAAATCAGCTGGTGCTTCTGAAGGCGCCTGCTCTGTAGTTAGGTGGTTCTGTAGTGTTAGCCTGACAGCTCTTCTCCTGGATGCTGCATAGAAGTGAAGAAGAAAACCCCTCGATCCCCCATCCTTGAGCAGTCAGCTGACCATGTAATGCAAGAAGGAGGTATCACTAGCAGATACAATGGGGTTAAAGGTTTAGAGCTCGAAAACTTGCTATCAAGACAAGTTCATGAAAAGCACTTGAGTATACTGAGATTAACCATTGGCACCCAGATGTGGGAAAGGGCATGTGGTGTCTGTACTACTTTCACTTTTCTGTTTTCTCCTTTTGTGTATGCTTTGTATCAACATTGGCTTTTGTGAATTAAAGAATGACTGGTGAAGTTAATTGCATCACTGCTAAACTCTGTATGAAAGTAACTAAGTAAAGCTTTTGTTGCTTTACTTGGAATCTGACTTGCAGATGCATGTGTTTTGGGAAGGTAAGAAGACTTCCAAGTGAGGGCGAAACCCTGGAATTGTTGCAAGGGTGGCCACGAGGCGAGGCTGCTAACCAGTCTAGTGCTTCAGTTGCAGGTGAGCGTGCTCTGTAGTACCTTGAAAACCAAAGATTGATGCTCAAGTGGTGAGTAGTATTGAGCTTAACACACCTGTCAGACAATAGTGAACCCAGCGTGCAAAAAATATTGAAAGAAAACTTTATTTTCCATATTTTATGCCTGGTAAGAGGGCACTGAACCTTTAGGAAATGAGAGAACTGGACGTTTGTTGCCCTTTTCTAGCTCAAAGCACCTGTCAGTTTGTTGCTAAAAGGTAGACTTCAGCATCTCTGTTGTCAGTTTCCTTCTGCTTAAGTTGCAGTCTGTTATTTCTGTGGCTGGGTAATCAGCTCTGTTATGACCACTCTTGTCCTGTAATATCTAAGGCCAGTTATGAAGTGACATACGTTAACCGCATTACAGGGAGATGGCATACTTCATCTTAAGATATTAAAAAATACAGGAAGATGGACATGAGAAAGTAGAGTTACCCTACATAACCCTTCAACTCTACATTGCTGATGGATCTGAGACACTGGAAGATGGTGGCCTGTCCTATTTCTCCAAGTTATCCAATGCAGTTAGATGACAAAATCCTGTAAGCCACCCAAGGACTTCGGCTTTATTTAATCCTCATAGGCAAAAGGTGGAAATGATTTACCTAAAGTAGATAGAAGCTGATGTATGGTCTAAAATGGAATTGCTGTAGTGTTTGTGTCTGCTTAACTGATTGAGCTAGGCAACATCCATTGTCATATCTCTGTAAAGTCCCTGAGATACCTGGAAGGTGTTCCTGCTTTTCAGAGGTAAGTATAGAATGGGGAGTTTGTTGGGAAGCAGTAGAGGGAATTTTGAAGAAGCAAGATAAGGCTAATAAATTCAGGAAGGCTGGATTATTGCTGTAAATTTTAGAGGTCTCGGGTGGAATTTATGTCTCATCTTGCAGATAGTACCACTGTTACATTACTTCAGACCAGAGACAACAAATGGATATTAGTGATCTGAAAAAGAGCTTGGTGTGGAAAATTACCAGCAGAGAAAGCATATGGATCACATATTTATTTGTTCCATTTTTAAGGATTTAAAGAACAATAATCGAGGTAGGTATAAATCAGTGTTTTAGTTTGAATTGGAATTGTTCTTTGAAAGTTAATTTGTATGTGGTTTAGCTTGTGGCAGTCTTGTTCTGTGTGGATTTGATTCTTCTTGAATGAACTGGGAGATGCATGCCAGGACAGACCAAATACACTTCAGCCACAAGTAGGCTTTGGTTTGTGTGTCCGAACTAGAGCATGACAAAGGGAACAAAACCGCAAATGCTGAAATGTATGTAGTATAGCTTTACAGGTTGACTGTTACTGATCTATACTGCTTGCTAATGCAGTATTTCTACTAAAGGTGGCACCTGTAGGGATGGTGATAAAGGTTTGAAAAAGAGGCAGAGCTTACACAAAGTATGGCATGAAACTTAGAAGCTCATGGACTGAGAAGGTGAAGGACTCGGGCTTTGGTCTGAAAATGCTTCATTTTCCTCGGGACAGTTGAAAAATGGAGAGAGTAAACTGGCCGCTTCAAAGGATGCGTCTCCAGCTTACAGAGCAACACAGAAGATTATTCAAGAGAGTGAAATGTTATGTTGTTTACTTCCAGCTGGACGAACTGGTTGCACTAATGAGCGTGGCTGTGTTCAAACCCTATGTGTGTTTAGGTTTTGGTTGTATATGCTGCATGTTCCTTAAGAATTAAACTTGGCAAAAAGAATGATACCTTTAGGAATGAATGACAGGGAAGTGTTTGGAAGAGCCATGGAAGGCTTTGAAGGGTTCACACTAGCTCCAGGTTGCTGTGGAGCTACAAGAGAATTTCTTCTTTAAAGCCAGTACTGCAGTTAATTTGTTCTAGTTCAGGGACTTAAAATTGCGCAGAGACCCAGCTAACCCTCTGATGACTGTCAGAGAGAGACATAAGCTATGTGTGTGACATTTATGTAATTAAAAAAAAAAGTCACTTGAATTTCAACCAACACTGCCTAGATATGAAATTTTGCATTATTTTAGGTATTGAACTGTCCTGTCTTGCTGAGCCAAGCTGACCTTGTGTACCCATGCAGTTCTTGAAAATGCCGTCGCAGTAACTGTTGCATATTTGGACAAGCCATCCTGACTTAGGCTACACTTGTCTTATTTTCTCCTTTTTGTTAGTTTCTTGTGTGTTGGAACTCATTTCTGGGGAGCAGATTGAATTTCTCTCAAGCAATGTGTTAATCTTTTATCTGATTATGGGTGTATTTGCTATGGATTTAAATGCAGAGTGCTCTCTTCATTCCGTCTGTTTCTTCTCTTGTTATTGGGGGAAAAAATAGCCACGGCAAGATTTTGCTTTAGTTTTTAGTAGGCAGAGAATGTCTGTAATAAACGGCAAAATGTAATCTTGTTTTATTGTTATTTCCATTTACGTGTTTCTGTCCTTTTGACAAACTGTAATAGTGTACTCTAGGCGGTTTATAGCTGAACTTGAAGAAACTGGGGAAAGATAAAAACCCAGGCTAATACTCTTGGGCAGAGCTGTCAGCCAGGGTTGGCCACCAGGTGTATGACCTATATCAGTCATGAAGGAGTTGAAAAGGAGATGTGGACTTTGTTTGACTATAATGTGCTTACACCTGACTCTTGGGTTAGTTATCAGGCTGCCAGGTGGGAAAATCCTTGGGTCTAAGCCTAAAATGCAGAGTCTTCTGTGTAGATGTTGAAGGAAGGTGGTGCTTTACGGTGGTGCTTCAGTGGCTGGGGTAGGAATATCACTCTTTGGAGACAGGAAATTTGGGAAATACCTGGGGATCCAGCCCCTTTGACGGGGAAGCCGCAAGAAAGCAAATGTTTTTGTTTGGTTTTAGTTTGGTTTTAGTTTGGTTTTTTTTTTTTGTTCTGAAAAACAGAAGCATCTAGAGGTTCCAGAAGAAAGAGAATGCCTATTCTCAAGTAGTGGTAAGAGTGAAAAAGAATTGGCAGTCCTGCATGCGAAGGGTAAAAAAATATAAGTATTAGCCTGTGGGATGTTCTGTGTATTGGAAACCCAACAACACCTGTAAAGATGTTACTGAGTAGATGTGAGCTTAATTAACTTGGTCTTTCTAAATTTGGTCAAGACGCAGCCTTACTGGAGAGAATCCCCTGAAGATGTGAAGGGCAGAGGGACACTAAGTGAGGCTGAAGCTGTAGTTCCTAACCCCTTTGCCAGGAATGATTTGTACTGGTGGTTTAGCTGAAGGTCAAGTACCAATCAGTTTTTTTATAACTGAGATTTCAGTAGCAGAGAAGACTCATAGCTGAGAATACCAGTGCTCCAAAACAATCAGGTATTTTTACTTTGTTCTGGTGGTAGCTGTGCTTCTGTCAAATTTTGTCAATGTGAAATTTTTGTTACTGTGAAGAAGATGGTGAATTCTCTAGAAACTGGATAACACATCATATTGATAGTGTATGTTGGTCAAAATACGTAAAGTAGATGTGGAAAAGCCCCACCCAACTATCTCACAGTGGGGAGGAGGGAGAGTGTGTTGTCTTGCTTGTGGCTTATATTTTGTTTAAAGCTCTCAAGGGCCTTGGATTTGTGTGCTGTTGCAAAACTAGAACAGTTCTGTCAGTTCATCTGTAAAATGCACATGTGTGCGGCAGGTACTTTTTTTTTTTTTGCCTTCTCCAAGGGCAGCCAACTTCTAAATGCTGTTTTACATAAGAAGATACGATCACTGTTTGAGACCACCACAGCACTTAACTGAAGTAGCCAGTTGGAGCCACAGTGGTTTAGTTTCTTAGAAGGTCATTTACCCTTGCAGAGTTGAGATAACGTTACTTATTCCTATGCCCCTGTTTTATTGTTATAGTAAGATCTAGGCTACAGTGTGGGTGGAATAACAATTCCAAAAGCTTTATTTCAGGAGGGAAATCTCTGTGGGGAGAAGGAAAGGGAGAGGTGGGAGGAGGTGGGGGGAAGAATCAGAGTAAACTGAGCGTGGTGATTGAATGGGGTGATGCTGCAGTGAAAATCTGTGCCTGTTTATGTTGTGTTAGGTCAGGAAGGGGGATATTCCCATGAAGGCCCCTTCTGCTTTCTTATGTGGCACTGGGAACTTGTGTATTCCCAGTGTTGTTCTCTCTGGGTCCTTTGTTCAGTGCACAGGTGTAGAAATCTGGAAGTGGTGTTGCATGGCTCCAGAGAGTGGTTGCTCCTCTCTGGTTCGGCTCCCTGCTAGGTGTCTGTCAAGTAACCTAGGGCAAGCCAAGGAAGGCTCAGCGCCTTGGTTTGCATTAGAGCTTCTCCACCTGTGTGCAACATTTCTGTGCTCTTGCACAGAGGAGAGGCTCCAATAAGCTGTGGTGACAAACCCAGCATCACAGTGATCGCATAGGGCTTCCTTTCTGTAGTTAGTTCAAAATCTTTAGCCTATAAATTGCATCTGGATCTCAGTTTAGTAAGAACACTTGCTTTTATACTTGACGGAATCAATCAGCTTGTTGCTGCCTTTTTTGTAGTTATAATAATCTCATTTGAATCTTAATATTGTGGCTTTTTAATTGTTTAACTCTTCAGCAATGTCCACAAAGTTGCTTCCACTTTCATTCACAACAGACAAAACAACATGCTTTTCATTTTCCAGCTGTGACATAGAAATATTCAAGTTTTCAATCAAAAGATGTGAAGTAAGTAGGAGGCGTGGTACAATTCACTTTTTGCTCTGAAGCATCTCTCTGGGTTGCATCTTGGTGTCCCTGGAGACTCTCGTTATCATTAAGTCCTAAGCTAGCTTAGGACCTTCCTCTGTTACTTCTGCGCAAACAGAATGGAGTTCCAGCTTCATGGCCAAACAAGATGCATTGTGACTGTAGTCCTGTGGTTGGGATGCTTATTTATATCCAGTGAAGCTTAGCCTTGAGAATTGTGGAAAACACTGTCATCCTGGCCCCCGAAGGGATGTTGAACACCAGCATGAGGGTCAGACTGATAGGACTGTTCTGCAGAGGAAGCTGGGAAGAACAAGAGGGTTGAATTACACTCCTGTACTTAAAGCTTAAGTCCTCTGTCCCATGGGTTATGATATAGCTACTTTAAATGCAAAATATAGCATGTAAGTGTAGAGATTTTGTAATAATTAGAATTTTCCTTCAAGGGTTTGTTGCATGTTTAAGCACTTGTAGGACAAGGGTGTTGATCTCTGGGTTCTTTGGACTTAGGTGAGCAGTGTATTTGTGTCATTGTTAATATCATTATATTCAGAGTTGAATGAGGGGCCATGTGTGTTACAGAAGCCATCTGCATAATTAGAAGAATGTGCTATCTTTTGCAGAGAAATGAAAGTTTGTTAAACTGTTTGAGACCTGTACATGGATACATTTACCTTTGTAAGAGGCTTTAGTTTAGACTGTATTTGTGATTACTAGTAGTACTTCTTTGTCTGTATGTTAAGAAAGGGATATCCTGAGTTCATCCCATGTATTACTGTGGCAAAAGAGAAGGTGTGCAGCAGAACAATGACCCTCATCTTCAGAATTGACTTCAGCTTCTTATGTGAGCTTGTGAATGCGATCCCATGGGAGGCAGCTGTGGGGAGTAAAGAGGCCCAAACAGCTTTTTAATTGTCAAGAATAGCCTCCTTCAGGCATAGGAGCTGCATATTTTGAAGTTTACAGACTGAGGTGACGTGGCAGGAGGTCCACGTGGCTGAATGGGAGCTCACTGAACTCAAGTGCAGAAGTCAGTTGTACATGGATA
>VZZY01010649.1:61452-102004 GCA_013400335.1 Eurystomus gularis | reverse complement strand
AAAAGAATATTCAGAAACTGAAAAAGAAGATAACGGGGAATGTAGCTAAAATGAGAGGCCATTAAAATAAATTCCTGTAATGTTTCACTAATTGCTTCAACATATGTCTTTTTAAGACTGCATTAAATACATGGTAAGAAAATATATAAATTTAATCTTAGCATTGGCTAAATATTCTTCATCTCCATATTAAAAGTAACCAGAGAAGTACAAAATGAAAAGGAGTTCAGACTCGAACATGTAGGAACTCTAATGGCAAAGAAAAAAGACAGTTATCCCTGAATTCACGGGGAGAATAGACTACTGCCTATATTTCAGTTTGGAATCACAAGGATTTGTCAAACAGAATGCAAGATCTCAATTACATCTCATCTGAGCTACACGCAGTGCATGTATCAGCACATTGCCTCTGTACACCATTATTTATTATTAATTAAGTACTGACATGTGTGCCATATCATTAATCAGATTCAGGCACCCTGTCAGCACACAGGGAGACTAACTCAATATTGACTCAGACAGACACATTTCCATATACCAAATCACCAAATATCCATTGGCTTGGAAAAGACTAATTGCAGATGGAGAAAACAGCTAGCAAAAAGTGAAGGTATGAGCTGTTAATGCAGACACCATTCATTCCTCTGGAAACACTTCAGGAAAAATAGAAGAAATATGAGAAAAAAAAAAACCAGAAGATTAAAAAAAAAATAAAAATATGACTAAAATGATGATTTCTTTTCATTGAAATTGGAAAATAATGTGATTTCTTTCTTCCACCAGAAGTAGTGTCTTCCTACCTTTACTACTATATCCATTTCACATGCATCATAGCAGTGCCATTACAATGATTTGTACAGAAAGAGACAAATATACTGCCACAACTCTAATTTTTGTACTCTATAAAGAATAACTCTTTCAATTCTGTTTCTCTATATCAATTTGTAAAATTTATACGGACTCTGTTATATGAGTATAAAAAAATCAAAGGTCACATAACTTGTAATGCAGCCAGGATTTAGCTTGTAATTCTTGAAACATCACTATGCCATCATGTAGCCATTAAAGTTTTCTTTATTTTTTTAAAAATCATATCTGTGTTCGAATATTTTTGTTGTTACATTATTTCTAATGGTATAGCTGGTTTCTCAGTGGACAGGATCTCTTATTTGAAGACATAAGCGTCACAAGTCCTCCAGCTGAAGCAGTTCTTAATGCTCTTTCTCTCACAGATTTTAGAGTTCACAGTAGTAGTATTTTCTTTACGTGTAGCTACTTGCTTCTGTTTTGAAAGAAAGGATGCCTGACTATGTGGAAAAAATGAATAGTTTGTGGCTTTTTTTCTTGTGCAGGGTGCTTGGCCCTCACTTGTTCATCACCTTTACTTTCTGCCACCACCTCTAATGAATTCACCTGGACCAAACAAGAGCCTGGTTGCTCTGTTAGGTACTACTAGATGTCCAATAAACTCATGCCTGCTCACCTCTGCACTGCACTCTCTTCATTATAATTGCCTCTTATCTGCTGCCAGATCCTCTTCCTTCACCTTTCCTTCCTGTCTCTGGACACAACTTCTGGTGTGATTGGACTCCTCCTGCCCCTTTTATGATTTCCTTATTAAAAAAAAAAAAAAAAAGTCAAAAAATGGCAGAAGTTGTGCTGAAAGAAGATGAAAAAGTATCTGACAGCTGAAAACAAGGTCAGCAAGCAGTGCTTTTCCAATGTTCTAATTGGGTCTTCCCTCAGCAGACAGAAGTCCTCAGTCCTTATCAACACAACAAACAGAACTCTGTGAAAAGGTTTTCTTGTATTTATCTGGGAAGTATTTTAGCTCTGTGAATTATGGTTTTAGTCCTTAATCTATACCCTGTATCATTTACAGTAAAACACAGTACATTGAAAACACTAGCACCAGAGTTAGCTGTCAACTCTATTTTTGGATTAAGCCAGTTTTTTTCCACTGTTCCTTAGTAACTGTGTCCTGTGTGCTGTTTTTTCAAAGCTATTTGAAGATGTTGCATACAAGTGTAAGCACTTGAATAAGCTGTAAATTATACATTCATAAATACCTAGAATTTCTTGTAAAGATAATATCTGACCTAAGGTAGACACTCTCTATACCCTGCAAGGCTCCAGTGTGAGGGTTGAATGTTACCCTCTGAAAATGATTTCCATGCATATTTCATGTAATTTCTTTTAAGCACATTATACAATGTGTTCTTCTATAATCATATAATAAGCTCTATGTTAGGTTTGTTTCAGTATAAAAATAACCTTTGTCATTTAGATGATTTTATAATTGAAAAGCATACTCCAGCTGGGAATTATCACATGAATCTTTCACTTAAAGGAACTATTTATTCTTCTGATTTTATACACTGAACAATGGAGAATGTGGAATCCACAGCTATTATTTGTTTTGTAATGTGTTTGCTTTAGTCTACCATGTTAAGCCACCACCATATGATGTATAAATAAAAATAAATGCAGTCATTGGAACATGAAAATAAAATACCAGCCCGAAAAATAGATATGCTTTTTCACTTACAGTATAGGAGTCATGCAAGCCACACAAGCACACAGCAGCTAAAGAGCTATAAAAGAGAAGCCACTAAAGAATTTACTTCCAATTTTGGCCCATTTGTTGTCTCAGCCACATGTATCCCAGTTTTCACATAAGGTGGAGTCACCTAATTAAATCATTGTCTGGTGCAATACTACTATATTGCTATTATCTGCTGTTCTTTGAGGATAACTTGGCTTCTGTAAAGGTGTAGGTATCAGTTCCTATTTTGTTTGAAACTACTTGCACTCAGCAGGCAGGCTGAAGAGAAGGCTTTGATTTTGTTCGTCTTTTGTAGTTTTGAAAACTGATGCTGCCTGAGGGGGAAAAAAAAGGTATGGGGCCCTGAGTGCTACTGTTGCTATCTTTAGAGAACTACCAGCTTGATAGAGCTGCTCATTCTTCAGGCTGTATTGTTGCTGTTGTTGAATTCTTCTGCTCCATCTGAACTGTTGCAAGTTTGGTCTTAATGCACTTTTTAAAATTCAGAACTTAGCTGAAGATTATTTTTTTATGTCACATAACTGAAGTTTTGCATCACTTTTTTGTCTATTCGGAAGGTTCTGAAATCTTCCTTAGCAATATTGGATAACTCTTACTTTAGCCTTTCAGATTCCACAAACAGATTTCCTCAGCAGCACCCACAATTATTTTAGTTTCAGCTACAATGAAATAGTACAAGTGGCAACATATTGCCCTTGAATGAGCCTGTGATGACTATCACTTATTATAAATAGATGCTTTCAAAGTGAAAATTGCAGAGTTTAGATGAAACTTGAAGGGGATGCTAAAGGGCACTACCAGCTTCTTCTGACATCTTTTTCAGGGTACTGCCAAATCCAGCATTAATATTCCCATTCAGTGTTTGGATTGAAGGAGAATGTATGTTTAGGAGCTTAGCTTTTCTTGCATTCTCTCTGGTTCTTTCTGCCTCAAGTACAGGCACAGTGGCTGTGTGGAGACACTGGTTATAGCTACTAAAAAGATGTGTTACTATTACTTTATTATTTGTCTGGAAGTGTTACAGCAACCATTATGGTCACCATGAGTTTGTTTTGACCACAGGTTCTGCCACCAGAAAACCTACTAGCAAAGTAGTAGCTTTGTTTTGCTTCATATTTGAGGAAGATGAAAGACTGTCTCTCCAAGAAACAGCACTTCCCTTTCAAAGATGTAATCATCATCTCCACCACTGGTATTCTCTTTCCTTCTTTGCTCGCTCTCTCCTCATACAATCAACTGTGATCCCTGCAGACATTTATATATCATATATATGCCAAAAACTCACAAAAAAACCCAACACAATATTCATTACAAAAGTTACCCAGTTCCTCTAATGCTATACTCTCAGAAGAATACAGCACAAACCAGTGAATGATCTTTTGCTGTTTGAAACACAAAAGAAAACCTTACAGCTAGCCAAAAGTAGTTATTTTGCCCTGGTCCTTCTACATTATTTCAGATTTTCAGAAGGTGAAAATCTTTACTCAAGGATAAATTTTAGTATCCAAAGATTCACTACCATCACACTGATTTTGAATGGGCTTTTCAGAAATTATGATATTTTTCAAACTGGCTAAGCAAGTCAGTTCCATATGAATATTGGCTTGCCTGCAGAATATTTGAAACAGCTCAAGTCATGGGACTAGATCCAGCTAAAAATGAAAGCTTGTGGAAAAAAGAATTTTTACGGTAGCTGCCACTGAACTCTTCACTATGTCGACTCTCAGAACATCTAAGATTCAGAAAGGAGTCTATTGATTTAGTCTTTAAAATGCTTGATGTTTCTGTGCAAGGACTATGCTTTTTGTGCAACAGCTGATTACATGCAGAAGAGAACAAGAACTGTATGCTCTGCACAGATCAACAGAAGTCAGTCTTCCTCTTGCACATACTGAGTTGTTAAACTCAAAGCATCAGTGATCTGACCACTACTTTAAACAGATATTTCAGAAACAGAACTATAGACTTCAGCATTTCTTAAGGAGAAAAATAGCGTTAAAGTTTTTTGGGAGAAATGAAAACCTTCAGAAGATAGTGCAAGGATTCCCCCTAATGGAGAAAATGCAGACTTTCCACAGACTCCTGTTTTGACTGTATATTCAAGTCAGTATGATGACAAGGAATGTTAGCTATATTTTTAATGTATATGAGTAGCTGTGGTCTTCCTAGTATTGTTAAGGGCTGCTGGAAATAGGAATTACTAAACTCGGAGGGAAGTGAGTAGAGGAAAAATATAAAGTAGAAAAAAGTAGAATGCTTTAGTCATCACAAAGTGAAACCTAAAAGCTAAAAGATACAGGGTTTAAATGAAGAATCGACCATGTCAAAGCATTAGACCATCTCTCTTAGCCTCATATTGCTCATTATTACAGTCAGTGGAGAATTCGGTAAAGACCCACTGGAGATTACTTTGAATTTCATAACCCTGCACTGCGCAAGGTGAGGACTAGCCCATACCTGTAGCATGTTCTGCTGTGCAGGTCAGTCAGTTTGCTACCATCATCCTATTATCCCATAAGACAATTCTAATTAGCAAAGTAGAATCCAGATAAGATCTCCAGTGTTTAAATTGTATATATTACCAAATGTGAAAACTCTTCATTTTTGTGCTTCGGTTTTATATTCTGTTTACATGTGGCTGTTTTTACAAACTCTCTTCTTAATAACATTTTCAAAAATTCACAGCCAAACCACTGATTGCTTTAGAGTAAAGAACATTTTACATATCATGTTGACCAGCCATTTGCTAAGGTACATATGTAAAATATCTTGTAGACTTTATATGAAAGTTTTTAACTGCATAGACTTTATTGGAAAGAATTACACCTACAGAATAATTCCCATCAGTAGTATCAGGTTATCCTGTGTCACTGTGTAAGTTTAAGTCAGATGAGAATGTTAAAAGAATGGCATCTGTCAGGGTTTTAAAAGTATGACCGGAATAAAAGTTTTTCAGACAATTCCCTAAATGAAACTGCAAACTTTACACTCAGCTGGTATTTCACCATAAGACAGCACAAACATGTTTATGAAGAAAAATATAGCCCCAGAGAAAAAAACTCTCATTACTTCAGTCAGTAAGGCATCCTTTAGTTTTTGTAGCAATAGAATTTAGTAACCATTTCTACGTTTTTCTCTATCATTTCTGTCTGTAGAGAAAAAAAAAAAAAAAAAAAAAGATGTTTTCATTAAAATCAGCTACTTCAAGGGATTTTTTTTCTTCCCATGAGTGAGAAACTTGACTCCTTTGAGCAAAAGAGTAAAGGCAGTGGGAAGCCAGCTGGCATAATGGCCACGTGAGGCTCTGTTAGATTCACATTTTATTAAAAAGGATGCAAAAGACGTAAAATAAGCTAAGCTTTACTGACCTAAAATTAAAATCTATAGCTGTGATATCCAGTTACACTGCAAATAACAAGCTTATTCCTTAAAATCTGATGACTTGACTTATGAATGTGCTATTTCCTCCCTAGGCTTTTTTTAAAATTTTAAAATATAAAATAAATGTAAGCAAAATTTTCCAAGGTTCTCATACTTTGCAGGAACATGCTACTCAAGGTGTGTCTTTTCCCAGAACGTTAAAAACATTTCAAAGGAATATATATAAACCAGGGAAAATCTTATGCCTGCATAGCAACAGAAGGACCCGTTTAGTGAAAGATGCTAAGTTTCTCAGGAGACACAAATTTATTTGCCTTATTCAAAAACCACTTGTCCTTGATGCCAAGCCTGGCAGGCAACAGGAGCTATTGAATCCCCCTTTCAGTTCCTTATAAACTGCTTATGAAGAAAATTGTACTTTGATTTTGGTTCTTCTCAGATCAGTTACAGGGATGGTGTAAACTGCAAAGCCAAACAGATGCGCTTGCATTGCACCCCACAGCCACTCAGACAAATCACAGCTCATAGGATAGCCTGATGGACACCACAGATTTATGTTTCACATGCAAAACTCAAACAATACCTGAAGGCAGATATGTGGAAGTGTATAAATACAGCTCATAGGAAAAGATAATTTAGTATGAGATACGCTGATTTAAAAATCTTTAACTCAAGCATATGTGTAATCTGAAGAATTTTTACATTTTTATTCTGATTCATGGCATGGGCCCAGTTATTTTCTTTTACTATTTTTATGGAAGGAACTTCATCTTCTGTTGTTTCCTCTCACTGCAGAAAGTAAGAATCTAAGAAACTTTATGTTAATTGCAGAATCCATAAAATCATCAGAAACAAATTTCTGTAGTCTATGAAATTTCTCAGTAGCAGGGCAGGTAGAAGAAGATAAAAATAAACTTTCTTTGACTATTCTTGCATGGGTTCATGGTCATAACGATTTTTCTGAAAGAATACTGACTAGCTTATCAAAAGCACAGACAAGAAATCATACTAAATGACTATGAAAAGACAAAACATCATTAAAGACAGGAAAATCAGAGCAATTATTATGCTATGTTGTTTTGCTCTGACATCAAAAAATATACTTAATGGACGTAATGTTTTAACAAAGTGAAAAAGATCATAATATTCTCATTTGTATTCTCATTTAACCTTGTTGTTTTGCAAACAAAAAAGGTTGAAAGATTAGAATATTGGAAAGTCAGCTTTCTCTGGAGACATTAATTCATCATCCAGTATTATGCTATGGATTATTATTCAATTGCACGATTCAAGGATAAAGTTAACATCTTTTTTCATTATTACATCCTACATAACTTTGTTCTGGAAAACTAATTTACAGAAAATTGACTCATTTAATATGAGGCAAAACAAAACATGTGAGACCTCTCTGTTGGCCTTTGGAGTCCATGCTCACAGCACAAGGTTGCACAGACAGCCCACCTGACATGGCAAGGTGGCCAGGAAAAGTGTTTACCTGATGCTTGAGCTCTGAGGTCTTCAATGTCAGCCCTCTTGTGCTGGTCTCACCTCTTACTCTTTGAGTTGCCTTTTTATCCTTTCAAATCACAATGATATGAGACCTTTTGTACTTTCTCACTCTGTCCAGGCTGATAATTCAGTGCTCCTGGTGAGTCAGTTCCAAAGCTGACCAGAGATAACTGCTAACATCGTGCTTGCTCTGCAGCTGTATTAATTGCAATGTTGTCACATTTACCTTATAGCCTGCTAAACATTAAATCAGCAATTTGCTAAATATGCTTATGCTAAATCCATACAACCATAAGGCAGTAATCAAACTGCTGATTTAACAATTCAGCTATTCTCTATCTTGCCACTAGAAATGCTAAATATATCTGTGCGAGGTTGGCAATTTAGACAGTTTATCTCAGCTCAAGTCCCTTTCCCTTAGCATTGCTTCATGACTCCCTTAGGGATTAGGATTATTTTATAATGTTTCCAGAATCACATTGAAATCTTAACTTTCCAGTAAGTCTGTATTTCTTTTGCTTGCAGGAAAATGGAATTCAAAGGTGCAAACTGCAAAGTTCAAAATAGTCAAAATATGCTTCCTTGCTCACTGCATTAATAATAACTGAATCGTTATGCAAAGCAATCTCTTAAGATGTTTTAATACATCAGATAGCACTACGAGCTACCAGGTCTAAGGACAGTTACTTCTACATGAATCTATACATCTTACACATCTAAGAAGATAAATGAAGAGATGTGTTTAGAGAATTGTGGGATAAAAACAGAGGATGAAAAACAAAGGAGACACATGGAAGAAGACCATGTGGGGGACATACCTGGAGATATGCTGTTGGAAGTTGTAGCTCCATGCCAGAGGAAGGATATCTCTGAGGAATGACGTCCCATGGGTACACATAACAGGGCAGAGACATCCTCTCAGGATCTGCTGCTCACGGGCAACTCAGGCCGGAGCAAATGAAAATGCTTAAGAAGCAAGGAGCAGTGGAGGAAAATAAGAAGAAAGGTACACAGAAAGTTCCACCTCAGCATCAGGAAACAGCAGAAAGTAATATTGTACACTGATCTCAGCCTCACCAAACAGATTGGGACAGATGGGTGTAATGTGCTGCAAAAACAAGGAGAGTTGAGAAACTATGAAGGTGAAGGAGAGGTGTTTGATTGAATTTGAGTCTGGGAAAGGAGGAGGAAAGGTGATTCCTAAAGTGTTCATTCAATTATTTGTATCTACTTGTTTTTCTTTAACATGCAGCTCAGTAATTAAAAGTTTACATTAATTAACAATAACTAAATTAAGTTAAATTCCTCAAGTCAAGACTGGTTTTGCCTGCAAGAAGGAGTCAAGGATTTTTTATGGGGAACACCTAATCTGCTGAGAAACACAGTGTCAGAAATACTGAGAAATTCTGATCACTTAGCTGGCTCCCCCTTTCTGAAGTAGACCTTCCTGCCAGAATAGCTGCAACAGCTGATTTTCTTGAATGATTCCATCTGTGTTTTCCCATCTGTACAAGCCTGCCATATGTTTTCCCTCCTGCTCACTTTGGCATCACAATCCACTGTGGTACTTGAACCTAAAAAACAGCTTCAGAAGGTTTAAATTGCCAATATTATCAGTTGCTTAAAGCCCCAACATTGCCTTTACTTCTGCTCTGGAGTACATTATTAGTGTATCAATGTCAGCAACCAGACCATTAGGTTATACTTAGCTAATAAAAAATTATCTATTATTTATCTTCTTTTATGTACTCTCTACAACTTTATTAAAATTGCCTACAATTTTTTATGCACTCCGAGATCTGATTTTTTGTAGGTCATACTGAGGCAACAAAAAATATTAAAGCCAAATATGCATTTTAATATTCATCTTGGTATAAAGTCAGAATTTATTTGTCATGTTTGTTATTTCATAAGCAAGCTTACAATTTAAAATGCAACAGTGATATATCCATTATCTCCCTCTACCAAGTTCCAGTTCTGAGGACACTTGTCATACCTTCCAGTGCACTAAAAATGCCCAAGACATGGAAATGACAGAATTTAAATGTAAAGCCAGTGAAGAAGATTTGGATGTCTCACTCCAGGGATAGATTTACAATTCCGTTCTGGAACTCAAAGTTTTCCATACCTTGTTGCAGCAGCCTATTTTCTGGTTGTACTTTTCTAAGCCGTTGCACACTTTTTACTCCCCAGAAAGACTCCCAATGCTTCTTTGTCTTCCCAGTAAAATGCTCTTTTCACTGTAAGACTGACACTGTTCCTTGCTGAGTATCAGCTGAATTCAACTGGAGCTAAGCATCAGTAGACTAGCATTCATGAACACTAAGAAAAGCAGGTAAGCTTATTGGCAGTCTTGTTTCTAAATGTTTGACAGAATATGTCACAACATCATTTGTCTAACACCTTTTCCTTCACTCTCTGCATTCCTCAAATTTTAACTACATTAGTTAAAAAACCCTCAAACTTTAAAAATGAGAAAAGTCTTACCAGACTGACAAAGCAGCAATGTACTACTTTATGTTTTGTGTCCCCTTTGGAAACAAGCATTTTGTTTCACGGGACAATCTGCATTTCGGTCAGTAGAGGGAGTCTTTTATTCAGTGGAGCCACATTCGGTTTCATTCATTTACTCAAGATTGATGTTTAGGGGATAAGTGATTTAGAAGTCAAGGCTGGGAAACCAAAAAAAAAGGATATCAAGCAAAATGTTTTCGCTTTCTTTTTATTCAGGAGGAATGGAAAACTAAGATCTTTTGCCATCTAATTATCACTAATGTTTTCTTCCAAAAAGAAGAAAAATGTTAATCCACTCTTATCTTTCCTCATCTCAGCATTGGTTTGCAAAGGCCTTGACTGTTTTCAACAAGAGGTAGTAAAGATTTGGCTGCAGAAGACAGGATTTTTTTTTTTTTAGGACATGAAACAGCAAGTCTAGCAAATAATGGCTATTTCCCCCCAACTCTTTGCACTGTTGCCTCTATGTACTGTTGCCATTAGTATTGAGAGAGCCATTGTTCATTGTAAGAAAATATAAAAGAACATCATTATAAGTTCAGATTTCTCCACTGACTTTCTGGAGGGGGTTTGATCAATGCAGAAGGACTGCCTGAAAAGAGAAACATTTTCCAAGAGAATGTATTACACAGAAAGAGAATGCTCTAACACTGAAAGAAACTGGAAAAAAAAAGGTACCTACCAGTAGGCTAGACAAAGGGCACAGGTCGAGGCCTTTTCTTTGAAAGCACTGATTAATGTGAGGTCCTATTACCTGCTATAATCATCGTTTTGTTCCGAGTGAAAGGTTTCCTACATTCCTAATTTGTCTTAGGGATGGTAAAAGAGAAAAAACTGTCTACCTTGGTCCAAGGGTGAGACAGTTTCATTTTGTGTTCAGTTCAAAGTGATGGATACAAAGGATACAGGTTGTTGTACAAATGCTAACTGAGTGATTCCCTGGAAAAGCAACAGCCCCTGAAGCTCACATCACTCAACTACTTATCTTGATGAGAAGGGGCATTTCTAATATTCCTTAAATAAAATGTTTCTGTGGTAAAGCTAGCAAGAACTGTTAAGCTCTAACAGAGAAAAATCTCCATTTATATGCACATGTACTCTCGTATTAAGGAAAAATGAGATGTTCGCACAAATAAAGTCTCTGAATTTGATTTTTCACTGTGAAATGTAAAACGTGCTGGCAATTCCTGCTTTCTTAACTGGTAATCTAGATATATAGGGGTTCTGATGCTGTTTTGACTGAAACTCATAAGAGATACCCAGCTGATTAAAATGGGACCTACACAGACTTTTAGGGGAAGGAGGAGATTTAAGCGTCTTTCTCTAATGATGGACTAGCAAAAGGGAGGCCAGGGCAGACAAACTTCTAGGATTCATTTAGGTGCCTAAACTGATATAGAATAAATACAGGTTAAGTGTCACAGCATAGAGAAAACAAATTACAACAAAAGGCTCTACTAATTGTAGGCAGAATAAAACCAATATTCAGATCTTGCCCATTCCAACAGCAAAAAGGAACAGTTTAATTGCTTCTAATACAGGGAATCACTGACAGCAGGGATGTGTCCTTTCTAGGGTGGGAAACTTTAGAGTAACACTACCAGCAACGTAATGACTTTCTCCATAATCAGCAGACATTGTTCCTCAAAATTTAATTTGGTCCAATGAAGGTGTGATGTCCCATGCCATATAACCTTCTAGTTTCTGAGGACTCTGCTGAAAAATGGGAGCCTTGCTATTTCTATTCTGTCAGAATATTCTGTCAACCAACTAAATCCAGGAAAGGGGAGACAGCATGAAGTAATTTACTTCTGTGCTGTAATGAAGCATGGAAATTATATTACTCACAAAGCATGTACACCATCGGCCACCTGATGCAAGCATGCAACAAACCCACTACAAGAAGAGTCACGAAGGAACACAGTCTTGGGTATAGTTCACATGTGAGCCCATTCACCCCAGAAACCGGTATTGCCAGGGCTGAAGGAGAAATGTGAAAGTCCCTTCACAAATCCATGACAGATGACAGTGAAAGAAACTTCCACCTCCACCCTTACTTCTCCTAGCAAAAGCCATGAACATCATTATTAATTGGAAAGGCATATAACCTTTCAACTGTGAACTAGCAACCCAGCAGAATTCAAGAGAATTAGGAGACTTGAAACAAATATAGAGTATGCTGTGTTTTGTCTCTTGGAGTCAACTTCACTTGCTCTCCTTGAACAAATTTTTTCTAGCCATTCTGCAGTTCTGATGGTGGGAAGTACTGATCAAACAGAAAACAAGCTCTGTAATTTACAGTAACGGTAAATAATAAAACTCCCAGAGGCCAAACCCTCAACAAGCACTCCCAGTACCAAGTACAATGAAAATTGTATGCTAAATACAGTTCCTGATCTTCACTTTACATCTCAAGTTACTGATTAAGGTAAGATTACTAATCATTTATTCACCTGGTAAACCAGATGAAGTATTACTGATGTTTTATGCAATACTTCAACTTTTCTCTATTGCCTTTTTAAAGTCAGCTATAAATTGTGGGCAGCCATTCTTGAGTACGAAGTGAGCTTTTAAGGTATAATGAGATTTTCAAAATGTTAAGCATTGCCTTATACAATTCAATGCCTGACCACCATTTGGTGCTTTGGACATTCCCCAAACAAGTTATGCCGGTGTCATGTAGCAAAGATTAAATAACATTTGCCATTTTAGGTCCCTTAAAACATTTAAGCAAATGCCACCTGTGCCTGTCTCAGGAAGGGAACTACTGTAAAAGTTCAGCTCATCAGTTAAAGCCATCCAACCACGATGCTGTAACAATGTTTTCTTTCTCCCTCTCCACACACATGTATATACAGAAACCTTTACATGTTTTTCTCCATGCTTAAAAATACATGTTTCTCACAGATATGACATTTTTTTCAGATTTTCTATCACCTCTGGACTTTGCTACAAACACTAAACTTGTATGGAAGATCACCTTATGTCATGCAAATCACTTTATCAATCTCAATGAAAATTCACCCACACCTTTCCAACTTACAATACCAGAGAAATCATTTTAGTCATCCACAGCACGCACTTGTTAGTATTCAGCTACTACAGGCAGTACCAGAAAGCTGTGCAGGACAGCTAAATAAGCCACCCTATATACAACAAAATAGCATTGCATCAGCCAGGCATCCCATTCTTGCTGACTATGAAATCGAGACAAATGAAAAATGAGACTGAGGAGGTGAAACGAAGATGTCTACTCTGTACTGAACAAGGTAGAGGTCCCTACAAGAGTTACCCCACGCTGACAGTAGAGATGTAGATTTTGGGTTGTCTTTTTCTGCATTTCACATTGTGATCTCATGTCAGAGTATTACAACTCAATCACTCTTAAAATTCAACAACAGACTTAGAACAGGGCTGTAGCATGTTAGAAAAAGATTGCCCATACAAACTGACATTACTGACACACATAGGAAACATGAAACATTATTTGATGCATTCTGTGAATTACATAATTTTTTTATTTATTTTAAGTTTGTGCATGAACTTTTTATTTGATCAAATAAATTATTTTCTGGTAAGAGCAGATGCTACTTTTAGGTAAATCAATTTAATTTATTGATCCATATTAATTTGCAGCGTAGTATGTAATAGGAAAACAGATATAAATCCCACAACTTACTAGGTCTGTTGTATCCTTGACTAGCCCTGATGTAAGACATTTCCTCAAGATGTGTAGACAGCTCCTGACTTTTAAGGGGAAGACACCCTTCAACAAACCAAGATAGAGTCGCAAGAATGTGACTACAGCTATCTGCAAACCTAAATGTCATTTTCTATCCTTTCATTTACACTGAAGCTTTGAAGTAAATACGAAAGGAGCCAGAACTGAGCAAATTACCTGAGGACTGAAACATTTTTGACAAAAGTCTCAAATGTAGTTCAAGTCTTTTATACTACTTCTTCGTTGTTCTAGTTTTGTTTCATCTCAGAATGTGAGTGATGGTAGTGATGATGGAAAGATTGGACAGCTGGCCTCAATTCCACATGTTGGATACAGATAGAAACACTGTGAGGTGCCCTCTTTCAGGAGCCTCAGAGCCTGTGCAGCAGAAACATTTAACTATTTCTTGCTGAAGGAATTGTGCAACAGGAAGGATCCATTTCACATCCACCACTTCAGCAGGTCCTGTATGATAAAAGATTTCCTCTCTAAGTGGAAAGGCTGTAATTTCAAACCCATTTGTAGTTAATGTGCCGAATTTGCTGTGCCAGCATGAAAAATTCTCAAATCTCCTTACTGCCATAAGGCCCAGTAAGAAGTTGCTGAGCAATCCCTACTTTGATCTATCCACATGGGAAGAAAGCATATGAGTTTTTAAATATAACCAAGTCTAGGACAATGAAATCAGTATGAAATCTGACTTAGAAGTCAAAACAATCACTTCTTCTGAGTACCATCCTGTAGAAGACAATTTTTAACTAATTCTATCCAGTCTGTGTTTTGTTTCAATTGCCATCCACCACATGTCCCAAGGGGTAAGAGTGAGGGCTCCATCACATTGTGAAGGGATGGAACCAAGACCAGACATTCATATTTTCTGCCCCAGTACCTTTAAAATATGTAGAGAAAGGTAACTGTTGTAAGAAGCCAATTTGTATTTCCCCATACCAACAGGTCAGTTCTCAGGCAGGTAACTGCAGGCAATTCTAGCTTCCTCTGTGCCACTTACAGCTTGAAGCAAACAAGAAAGTCTATCCACGCTCTTGCTGGCATAGGCAAAACAGGGGAAATACACAAGTTTTGAACCATACAGACTTCTAATTGAGGACTTTTATGCTGAAAATTTTTCACAAATTTTTCACAAAGCTTTGACTCATACTTAAATCATCATTGTTTTACTTGTTCTTTATATCATCTATAAAATGTTACCAAATATGCAACATCTGAGGGATAAGTGAGTGTTTCTGTAACACTTCTGCTTTTTTGTTACTTCTGGATTAATAAAATACACTTTTTAGATACATTATTGTATGCTATGCTAGACACAACAAGAATGGTGCTGTTCCACAAGGTAAGGTCACAAGGGATGGTCACAGAAGAAGGACCTGAGCAGGGCAGAGGGTGTCATTGTCAAAAAAAGGTAAGGTGACAAATCAGGTCTGAGATCAGCCCAGAAAATCCAGTCAGGACCAACAGGGACAGGACAAGACACAAGTCTGCCTACAGCTCTACTCAGGCAAGGGCTGAGGCCAGGCTCATCTGGAGCCTCAGGCCCATAGGTGACAGGCTCAGGCTGGGGCTGGCAGTGTAATAAGGACTGACCCCAAAAAACATGAATGATGCCAGTTAGAGCACTGCCTACACTAATACTTAATGCTTTATACAAGGCGAAAAAAATTCACAGATGGAAATCAAACACTGACAGGTGACAGATATGTTAAGTTTACTTTAAAAAAAAAAAAAAAAAAGGCAAAATTTAGTGAGACTGCTAGAAGAAAACAATACTGCAGGACTGTGAAACTGTCACACAGGACAGACCCTACATACACTGTCCAGGGTAGACTCTTACTCCCCTTCTCATTCAAATAATACTGGATAATAAGAACTCTCAACAAAAGGACATCAATTATAATTTATTATGATTCAGATTGAAATCTTAGTAAGTCATTGTGACATCTTTTTCATTTGCCTCCCTTTTTAATGTGGCTTTGGAGCCAAAAGGGCAGGTGCATTGTATTCAGCCTCATAGTGTGTTAGCAAACACAATCCAGAGCATGTGAACAGATACTGTAAGTCAGCACTGACAGACAGAGACTTAAAAGGAAACAGGATAAAAATCATTACTGCCCACAGAGGCCTCTTGCAGTCGGCATCTAAGAGCCAGACACTGACAGAGTGAAGAATGCAACTTGAATTCTTTCATTTCTCTGTGATGGCAAGCTTTCTGAGATTGTGATCAGCTCTTTTTTTCTAGCAGAGTATTAATCTTACTTCTAAATTCAAAGAAGAATTCTATTGACAAACTATCAGTAAATTTGTGCAGGAAGAATGCACGTGAAATGTGTTCTTATTTCTTTTGAATTACCATCACATCTGTGAGTTCCCAGAAACCTTTATACTAGCAACAAAAGTAGAATTTTTTTTTTTAAGATAAACCTTGCTCCGAGAAATCACTTTCGTGACCCTCCTCTGGACCCACTCCAACAGGTCCATGTCTTTCTCGTGCTGAGGACTCCAGAGCTGGAGTACTCCAGTACTGCAGTATTCCAGCTAAGGTCTCACCACAGTGGAGTAGAAGGGGAGAATCACTTCCCTCGACCTGCTGGCTATGCTTCTTGTGATGCAGCCCAGGATATGGTTGGCTTTCTGGACTGCAAGTGCTCATTGATGGCTTATGTCCAGCTTTTCATCCACCAGTACCCCCAAGTCCTTCTCTGCAGGGCAGCTCAATAATAATTTCCTGAGTGCTATACAGTGGACATGAGAAACCGGATTTCCTAATCTTTGATCCTGGGCTTTCAGCTCAAAAAAAAGGCAACTCTGAACAGGCAGGATTTGGAAAAATGAATAGTGGAAATAATATAAGGTCTCTCAGAGTCTGGGCTGAGAAAATAGTTCAGGAGACAATTTTGGATGCTGTTTTCTCCATAGCGCTCATAAAGAACCATGTCCAGATACCACACTTAATTTAATTGCTTAGATACAAACTAAAGTCCTTCAGTTTATAATTCTCCATACTTCCTGTAGCAAACAGGAAAATATTCTGTCATACCTTCAGGATAACTAGGTGCCTCCATTTCCCAGATATTGCATCCCATTTCTGTTAATGTCTCAGCACAAAAGAAAAGGCAGCAGAATCTTATCAGATCAAATGGACTAGTGTAAAATGGACATTCAAAAATTGCATGGAAAAATAATCACACAAAACTCTTCTCTAGAGGCATAGGAATCTTAGCTGCTGGGTGCTAATTTTTATTAATAAATTCCCTTTTGAAACCATCTAAGTAGAATCTGTTTACAAGAAGCTATAAAGGACAGAGGAAAAAGAAAGGAAAAGACAGGACAGAGACTCATTGGTACCATGTTGTGGGGAGCAGAAATACTTTGTTGATTTCATAAAGGCAGGTGGCCAGATGTTCAGGTGAAGATTTGGTTAACGTTGCATTTTTAACTCAAGAATTTTGTTTCATCATTAAATGCCTCGTTCAAAATGGCTTGTTTTAGAGAGGCACACAAGGAGCAGAAAAGAATAGGTAGTGATTCCCAGGTAAGTGGTTTTTGTCACTGTTCGGGATGGAAAGAAAATAAATAACTTCAAAGTGTATAAACACAGAACTCCATCCCTTTCTTTCACCTCTTCCAACAGCTCTGTGCCTTCCTGCAAATGCAAACACACCTACAGCAGAAACCACCAGCAACAACTGATCCCTTATGGCTTTGTGACATCTCCTCTGTGTCACTGCCTATACACAGAAGCAAGTCACATGAAGACCGTCGCACAGTCCCGTAGGCAGAAGGAGGACAAACAAAATACTATACCTACATGCTGTGGCATCTTAGGGCACATACAACTTTCATAAGAAGCCTAAAATAGAAGCTAAACATTGTATTAGGCATTCCTTTCCATCTGTCCTATGAAATAAGCAGTTTACTTATATTATGAATTCTAGCTGAGTTTTGATTTATTAAATTGGCAGCACAGTAGGTTCAATAATGCCTGGCAAGCCACTTATGATTTAATGTACTTAGAAAGCAGGATATAGAAAAGTATATGCTTATCATGCAGCTTATACAAAACCAGCAAACCCATATCCAAAATTTTTCTCCATATTGCATGGTATTACATTTTTGTATATAAAAATAATAAGTTTTAAGTTCAAATATGTCTTTGAAGAGATCATATGTGGAATACAAAAGAATTAATGAAGGACTTTATAACTGATCTTATGAATTGTGGTTCTATTCCGGACAGCTGCAACTGCTCTTAGTCCACAGACATTTTGTGTGGAATAAAAGATTTGAGCTAGATCTTAAAGGCTTGCATCAATAGACAGCACTCTAATATGAAGCCTAGATGACTTTCAATCCATTTTTAATGCCACAGGACACTGAAAATAGCTATGTTAGCTGTCATCTTGGAGAGATTTACATTTCTCCCAGTTATTACATCCAGGCTTTTTTCAAGTAACATTTTAGTGGAGATTAAATTACTGATAACCCTGTCTTTTCTTTCACTTCCAGTTCAAACCTATTTGACAATAAACTTAGCCTCCTAGCTTCTTTTTTCTTGCTCCATTATTGTGCAAAAGTCTAATCCCCATTCCTCATGCTCTCATGCATTAAGCCATCTTAAATGCCTGCTTTTGCTGACTTGATTTCACTGCATAACTTTATTGTCTGCCATATCACATTATTCCTATTGTTTGATGTCGCTTGTTGTGATACAATGTCTATTAATGAAGTATTTAACTAAAATTGATTGAGAAATAGATAATGCTATATTCCTGATCTAATATGTAGTTTTTTAATTGTGTGTATTATCGAAGGGTTTACTGTTGGTTTGTAGTAGAGGACTACAGAAAATACAGGTAGATCCTTGTTCACTCATTAACAACTCTTAGCATTTCTTATGGAAGTTGCACTATATAAATCATAGATTTGCATTTTATCAGCTAAGGCTCATCCGTCCAGTACTTTCCATGTCACATAGAATACATAGAGTGTTCATCAGGTGCTAAAGATGGCCAGAATGGTTAATCCTAACTGGTATTACAGACAAAAAAAATAAGCAGACTATTTGTTGTGTCTAGAGGGAATAGGGTCTGATTTGGTTTTTTTTTTTCCAAAATTCTCAATGCATTCTCTTTTTTCTTGTCATGCTATAACACTTCTGCTTTTGTAGTCTGGCAGGTCCTTAAAGCTAAAATGCTGAAGTTGGTAGCATAATAAAGTTGAATAATTGCAGCCTATAGTCTTTTTCTAAGTTACTTGAAAGATGATGGTTGTAAAATAGATTTACTTCTGGTAAGTGACATATTTCAAAGGATTTGCCATGGAACAGATGGGTCTGGCTGGCACAACGTTACAATAAGTGGCAGTGAAGTGTGTGTTAAATCACTCAAACAGAAGCAACTCAAAACAGTCAGTTCAATTAACCAAGGCCCTGTTAAACCTTTTAAGACTCAAATTAGTATTGCTGGCATTGCCATTAGCATATGTAGCTAAATGTCAGATCTGCTATTCCTTTTTCATGCCCTTGAAAATAAAACTGCATCACTGGCCAAAGCTCTTAATGTGAATTTAAACATTCAGGGATTTGCTCGATCAGTAGCTCTGACTTAAAAATACACACCTGGCCTCCAAGATCTATCCTGAACTGAGTGAGCTCCAACCTGCTAGTTCCTGTTAAACTAACTCTACGTGTCTGAGAATTAAAACACAGGATGGGCAATGACCTTTGTTTTAATGGATATCCCTGATGTGAAACCTGATGTTTACTGAATAAGAATTTTCTTAAAATAGATTAGTGTATTTATCAAGCAAAATAACGTAAATAATGTTACTATTACTTCCTGTTCAGCTTTGTCAGCATCCTTTCAGTCTGGGACCAGGAGGTGTAGAATGCCCTCTGCACCGCCTATGGATGCATATTCCTGCGGCTGCCCTGCGACAGTACATAGCTATCAGGCAACATGTGCCGGGCCATGTCACTGATTCATCTGAAAATTAACCTTGCAACAGCAATAACAAAGAAAATATGTGTCAGACATTCTCTAACTGCAAGTAGCCGATGACAGGCATGTGCAGCTTAAAGTAGGGAGAACAGCAGAGCATTTCATTTCAATGGTAGCCTGAAACATGCCAGCTGAAGACGTATCTCAAGATATAGACATACATGTAGGATTTTAACACCAAGATTGTCAATCTTAACTGCTGACCCCTAAAATTAAGTTACAACCTACCTTTTCACACCCATGTCCTATTACTTATTGAAATATATTTATCAAGCATAATTAAAATCTTACTTGGATCATAGCTATTAAACATTAGAAGGGATTTCCTTAGAAGTGTAATCTGAATTGTTTGTTTCAAAAAAGATTCCAAAATTTTTATGTTTACATTTGTGTCCTGGTTTGAGTTAGAACAGAACTAATTCTATTCAGTGATTATACTTTTTCAGCTAAGTCTCTACCAACTAACTGCACTTTCTGAAGTTAATGGCATATTTTCACAGACAGTGTTTGCTCCTAGCACTGATAATGCTTGATGTCTAGAGTTACTACCAAGGATTGGTGTGCAGACCAAGGTCACTGCTAAATCTTGTGTACCACATCAGGGGGTGCAGAAAGTGAAAGGCCACACCTGCAGGGAGAAGCAGCTGGAACAGGTGACCCTAAACTGACCAGCGAGGTATTCCATCCCATATACATCATAGTCAGTATAAAGATAACGAGGGTCAAGTTCTCCCAAGCATCTGTATCAGGCACCTACAGATTTGTAAAGAAAAAATCCAGTTGACTTCATTAGCGTATATCATCCCACTTTCGTCAGGATTTCAGCATAATTTTGCTGCAGGGGAGTATAATTTTGCTGTCATACTTGAGGAACTGTGGCTCAGTTGAGGAATAGTACACATTTAACCATTGATTGGATAAATAGTCTAATCTCAGAAGAATTCCATGTAAAACCTGGAAGGTCTGTCTGTTTTAAAAATCCTAGCTGCATTTCTGAAGAAAAATAAGAAGCAGAATTCTATTTAACAGAAATCTATGTTTAATTAATTTATTTTAAAATCCTAAATGTAAGTCAGAAATCACCTGTGGTTTTTTTCCAATCTTTCAAAACCTTATAACTGTTACAACTATTTTTTTGTCAAATAAAATAATTTTAATACTTCACAATTTAGAATGAGGGGCACAAGGTAAAATGAACAGAAATAAAACTTAGTAGCACAATGACTACTCCAAAGATGTTCTTTTCATGTTTCACTTTAAAACCTCTGTTTTCCCCTATTTTTCTGAAATGGATGTAAAATGTCCATATTTGTTATAGTATATATAGTTAAAGCCTGATCATAGAACTGAATCCATTCACAAAGAATATGTGTGCCTTTTCTTATCACTCACCAATGTTAACTCTGCAACGCTAATGTCAATACTTATTTCTGTTCCTTGTCTTGCGAGATATGAGTTTGAAAATAATACTGTAGAAATAAGAATGAGACTTGGCTTCATCATAGACAATGAACAGTGTTTGCTGTAAAGCACTAGCTTTAAATCTTTTTTATTTAATTTAAAGAATTAAAAGTAATTTAAAGAACTTATATTTTCTTTAAGAATTCTGCAACAATTTGGCATTTTGTTCACTTAAAAACTAAATCTAGCATTGTAGGGAAATATTAACAGCTAGGGAGGGATTGAACATATCGAATAGTTTCATTAAATTTGCAGTGTTTAGACTTGTTATTTCAAAGAATCAACAGAAGCATGGTCCTGAGAAGGAAACTTTGCCAGTAACTGGCCAAACATTACCTGGCATGACAGGAAATCAGTTCGTGGAAACAAGCCAACTTCTAAAGCTTTCATCAGCTGTTTTAATAACCAAAGATTATTATTCCAGCTTTAAGAAGCTTATGTGATTTATCTTCATGGGTTTGACAAAAGAAAGTCAGCAGTCATTCTGAGAGAGGCACTACTATTGTGCTCTGTGATATTTTAGACTGTCAGGAAGTAGTACAATGTACATGATATACTTTGTGTAATCCTTACATTCCTGATTGTATAAGCCACAACAGAAAAGCTCTATGTGATGATGACCACATACTTAAGTGTGAAATTGGACATAATGCAGGACCACTGTTCCTCTTTTCTTTCCTCCGTAACGTAATTACTTGTTATGGAAATGCAGAAGAATCTATGACTGAAGGTTTCATTCTTCTTCTTAGAAAGGTTACAAGAAAGTAATGTCTTCTCAGTAGACCATTTGTTCCTGTTTTGAAAATGCTAATGTAAAGAAATATTTTTTTAAGAAGCTTGTAACAGACATAATTGATGGACTTCTGCTATAAATACATTAGACTATGTGAAATACATTTATCATGACAGAGACCACATGTCAACCACAGATATAGTGCAGATCTGAAAATACAAGATGATCACAATTCCCTCAGCAACTGGCTCCAACCCTGCCCTGACAGGCTTTTCAGCTTCCATCCCCCAGGGCTCCCAGAGGGATAAGAAAGCCTTCTGAGATAACAAGGCTCCTCCTTGCCCCATTGAAGCGGTCCTAACCATGGTGGTAAAGCCACTGACTCATAGGATGTGGCAGTATCCTTCACTTGCTATCACTTCTATTCTCAAGGCAATCAGTGATCTCCTTAGTTTGCTGGAGAATAAATTCCCTGGGATGCTAGATGTTCCATAATATGCATAATACATTTTACAAAGTCAAAAACAAGGGAAAAGGAGGTACCCCATGTAAGACCTAGTCTCCTTAGTCCTACAATACTACATTTTTATAACACTGAACTCCATGGAAAGAAAAAAATGTATTGACTTCATGGCAGTCACAAAATGTCCCTGAGAAAGCTCTTTGATATTCTCTTTCTGAGCCATTAAACCTAGCCTGTTAACTTACAGCAATGTAGAGGATGAACTTGTCCAAATTCATATGCAAACAGTGCTACTGATTTAAGAGTATAGTTGATGGAGGATTCAGAGAAACAGTCTGATCTTGAATAGGACCATTTCAAAACTTCAGTTTTAGAAAGATTTTAGGGATCCTTGGTAAGATATCCAACACTGAATATTAGAATTAAACTAACTCTGAGGGGTTGTGTAAGTGGTAAGGTATTACGTACTATCTGATATCTGAATTTAAAATTTGGAATTGGTGGATTCACATTCAAGCTGTTGCAAGATATTAAAGGAAACAGAGAGTGATCAAATAAGCACTTTTATTCAAGAAGGTAGATGCCTATGGCCATCTTATCATAAGGATGATTTGATATCAATCACCCTTATATCAAAAGCTTTCTTATGGTTATATGTCATTAGAGACCAAGAATAGTCTTTGATTTTCTTCATTAAAAGGTCCACCACTTACACCAATTACCAAGCAGGCAATTGTCAAGAAGATGCCTTCTCATGCTATTCATTGACTATTAACAGAAGATGTAAGGTCTGACATTTTTTACACCCTCCCAGAAGACACGTTTACATTACGTAGATCACAAGAAAATTACTAATGAGTTTCTTGTCCTTTTTGTCTCTACACAAGAAACATCACTGGTAGACAGTGATATGAGATTTAAAGCTGCCTTAATAAATAGAGGAATTGAGAAACTGCTGAAACTAGCTAAAAATTCCTTACTTTCTTCAGACTCCTTACTTCCACAAAATACTGCAGTTTTCCCATTTTTATTTTATGGTATTCTTTCTCATAAAGAATACCCTAGTTTTACACATACAAAAAAAAATTACTGTTACAGACAAGTTCTATGAACCATTAATTTTTACGGAAGTACATTCTTCTCTCATTAGACCACAACTGTATTTCTTGTCTGGCTACAGGGAGAAGACACTGATAATTTTATGGTCAGGACAAGATTTACAGCTTCTAATGGCTCGGGACAAGATTTACAGCTTCTAATGAGATAATTTGTGAACTAACAAAGAAAGCTTAAAACCTGAAGAAGCACTGTACTGCAGTGTAAAGTTGCTATGGAAATATGTGTAGAAGAAGAAAGTCCTATGGTCTTTCTGTCAGCTTCCACTCCTTCCCTCATTTTTATAGAATGTGTTTTGGTAAATGTATGGAGCAAAGACCTTAGACACAACTTCCAAGTACTTTGTAGATGCATTTACTCAGCAACCCTGCAAAGCCATCTGGCCATTCCCACATCCTTCCTACAGGCCTACCAATAGAACACAGACTTTAGTTTAACCAGGACATTTAGTTTAATGTCCAGGTCTACCATCACTAGGAACACCCCATCCTCCTTCACAGCCTAGAAAACAGATAATTCTTGCACCATGTCCTGCCAGATCAAATAACCAACTGAATACCAGAGCAACAGGACCGCACACAAAGAGCAGCCTGTCAACACCTTGCCTCTTTCAAGTTGAAGTGTCTGCAGATAAAACTCATTTGCAACTCACAGCTGAGGAAACAGCACACGGCAAAAATTTAAAAACCATCACGTCAGACCATTGAGACTCAGGCTGTTTAAGAGACTAACAGTAGGAGCAGGAATAGCTTAACTGGGACTACATGATAGTCAGAGGACTATCTGCAGTTTGGACTGGACTTCTACTCTGTATGTTGAGTATTTGGTATCTCCTTCTTTAACAGTCTCTTGTTTTCAATTTCAGTCCACACCTTTTCATCTTCTCTTTCCCTACTCTGTTTCCTTTAGGTCCACATTCACATTTTCCCACTTATTTTACTTTATTACGGATTTATTTACCTCCTACAAGAAAAAAAAAAAAAAAAAAAAAAAAAAAAAAAGATTTATCCAAGCTCATGTTTCCTACCATGTATTATCATTCTTTCTACCTGTGTTAAACTGGATAAATATTAATAACCCATTTTACAATTTCCTTGAAATGAGATTGCCTTTACTATTTTATATTTGTCAGGTATCTGCCAGAAAAGGTATAAAAACAATACTAGAAAAGTTGTAATTAAGGCTATTATGGACTTAAAATTAACACACAGTATTTTAAAGAATTACAAAATTCCTAGTTTTGTCCATATGTGACAAAACAGTGAGCAAACAGAAACTCTAAAACGCTGTCCTCAAAAATTCATTATTATACAGACTGATGTATTTCGAGATCCTTCCCTTTCAGAGGTAATATAAAGGCCTGGTAGCACATAGTGTATATGCTGTGACTCACAGGAGGCAAGCACAAGTGGCCTGTTCCTCACTGTCTGACATGGTTTCTGTGGATCTTTTGGCCATTTCTGCATGATAATGTTTTGAATTCTGTACATACCATCATTCAGACAGATGGTGATATTATATATATTGTAATTCAAGGACATTTCCCATGGGCAGCAGAGACAGACAGGATACATGAGGAAATGCAAACAAGTACATGTATGTGTTCACAATTATGGTATGCTAAAATCATCACTAAATTTAAAAATTCATCATTCAATACAAATTCTTCAGTACCTAAAGTCCTTTGCATACCATTCAATTATTTTTTGTATTCAATTATGTACTAGATCTCTCACCAGGAAAAAAAAAAAGTCTGAATGGCGGTCCCTACTCTAAGGAATTCACAACAAGGGACTGTTGTAACTTAGAAGAAATTATGAAGCACAAAGGATTGCTGAAGGAAACTATAAGAGAATCACATAGTTTTGCGATAAATATCATCATCATTTTCCCATCAGAAATTATAGCACAGCAAGAGTAGGTAGGAACAACATGGGTTTAGATGTTTTAAATTTGAAGAACACTGCAGTTCTGTAAATGGTACATATTTGCTTTTGCCTGCCTTTGGGGCTGTTGAAATATTTTATTTCTTCTTCTCTGTCCATTCCCTCCTCCTGTTTAATCCCCTTTCATAAGGTGTTGCAACACTCATCATACACAGGAAGTCCAGCCTCATGATGACAGCTGCAAAACTGATAGCTCTTCCATGTTCCACCTGCACAAAAACAACTCCTTTTGCAACAACAACAGTGTGAAGTGAAACTGTCTGTATAAAAATGTGCCCACACTAACAGGCAGGAACTGCGAAGGGAAGTGTGACAATTCATCTCAGCTTCTTTTTTTTCAAATTGTTTGCCAAGGGTATTGTATTATAGTCACCTATCACAGAATTTTTTTATATACACCTTAGAAAACATGAAAGAAAAGGAATGCAAATTTATAAATGCTCTTTCTAAATCTCTTTATGTTTAGATAGTGAAAGAAAAAGCTTTTCATCAGGAGGCATATCCTCCTATTCATAGTTAAATCTGTGTAAAACTATCACAACACCACTGTTTAACAGAAATAAAGAATGTACAGAATCTGTCATAATCAGTTGTTATGCATTTTCCTGAAAACCCTTCCTACATGTTCAAACTTCAGCTTCAAATTACAATTGAAAAGTCCTGAGGGGGAAAAGAAAAATTATGTTTTTATATATATATATATATAAAACTGAGCAGTAATAGCCCTCAGTATTTTTTACACTATCATTATAGTTACCATAAGTCTGAAAGACTTGTGGACATAGGGAGAGCAGAACAGCAAACCTGCCAACATCTGTGGTGAATGGCAGGTGCAAAAGTCAGGCCCCCGTCTTTGAGTTCTTCTAGTCTTGCAATTTAGTGCCTAGTTGTTATTCACCATCCCTTTTATGTCACCTTCTTCCGCTACAACTGTCAGAAAGTCTGAAATACTGTTACAACCTAAGAATATATTTCTGAGCAAAGGAAAAAACAAAAAATTACTGGCTTCCATTTAACATCACAGCATAAATGTAAGCTTCAGTCAATTAACAACATTTATCCCAAGTCTTATTTTTAAATTTTATGAGGTCTAGAACAAGGAATTACAATGTGCTGACATGCTGTTAATATCTTCATTTAATAAAACCTGTGTGAGATAGTTTGAGGCAAAAAAGCACAAATTCACACACGAAGAGAATTTTCATTTATATTAAAACTTGCTAAGTTTTCGCATATAGACCAATGTATGACACATTGTGTTCTCTACTTCAGCATCTGATCTCTCACAACTACAATCATCTAGGATTACCATTAAACATGTACATGTTTTTAAAGGAGGCTAATCTTACTTCAGTTTGAAGTAGATAGGGTTAGACATTAAAGTCTGCATGAATAGTCCATTTCCTATTAGAACGCATGCAAGCTACCTGTCCTCTGAGGCTCCGATTTTGCAGCTGTCATCTTTCCCAGCATTTGGGCAATGAAGGAATCTTTTGTTCTACTGAAAAGTGGTGCGTTGTTCCCTGCTCAGGTGCCCAGAACAAAATGCATAAGGCAATACAATGAGCTTCTCTCCAGACTGGCTTAAGTGGGGTTTTTTTGTCTTTATGGAAGATTTTTCAGCAAATGAAACATTCCTTGAGCAGGCTAAGAAAAATTGCAACTTTGTAATTAAGATTTTGAGATACACAGTAAAGATTTCAAAATATTTTTAAATGGCATTAAGTGTCTAACCCACATCTACACTCCTTACAAATGCCTACAACAGTAAATGGAATGTTTTTATTTTGCTTGAGCTCTCCCCACACTTTGGTTATTTCAACAACAATATCCACATTATTTCCACACATTTACAAAACACTATTCAGCTGCTTTTATTTAGTCAGGTTGCTAATGAAAAATCCTTACCCTGTGAGTTTCCCTTGGCTCAATCCGCTGAATTGCTAAAGGAAAGCTCTTCAGAAATATTTTTGCCTATTTCATATACATTTTTTAATCTATCCCTTTACAGAAAGGGACTGCCTCATCACCTCTAACTCACATTAGGTTCATTTAAAAAAAAATCCAAAAATAATTACAAAGGCCGGTCAATTGGATGTGGAAGAGATTCCCTGTGAAACACATTGTCTGATTTATTTTTTTATATTCTCAGACATATGTTCAGCTCTCTACAACAAGATTTCACAAGTTAGGCAGAAACCACTGAAGAGAGAAAGAGATTTCTCTGCTCTGAGGAGCAATCTTCTTCACTCTCAAGGGAGAGAAAATGTCAAAGCAGAGGTGTCATAGGTGAATAAAGGAGATCAAGGAGGTGAGAAGCTGTAACTCATGCAAAAACTGACAGACTCTGTATTAGCATTTTTTTTTGATTGGGAATGCACTTTCAGCACAAATCTTGTAGTACTCCTGTTAACATTTTGTGATTTGCACCAGAGGGTTGTCTCAGAGCACACAAAATGAATCTCTTTGCATGAAACTAAACCAGGACATGTGCATCTTGCTAATACCAACAAAAACCTGGGTCAGGGTGCTCCCGTCACTAATTGGCATACAGGTTAGGGGACCAGACTAAAGCTATCCTGAAATAAAACCGCCAAAACACACACAGCATAGGTTCAGGGTCTTCACAATCGATTTTCTTTCCAGAGCTGTTTATATTCTGCTTTATTTCTTGTTAATATAGGCATAGTGTGAGAGAAGCAGCCAATAAATAGGCCTTACTAGGTCAAGGGTACTTGCTGAGCAGCAAAAGGTGTTGCACAGCATTTGATGAAACTGAAAAGGTCATCAAACTGGCTGAAGCAAAAATCCATTACCTGTCAAAAATGCAGTTATCAGGAGGAGAGTTAAGGATAAGCCACCTTTAGTTCTGTTCTATCTGGCTGTCCCTTTCTACTGAAAGCATCAGCTATTCTTATTTTAATAAAAACTGACTCCTCTAAAGAAAACTGTGAGGCTTTTAAAATCAGGAACTCACTATAAAGCAAAGATCTATGCACACCCACCTTAAAGGTCTGCCTGACCATAGGTCTCATTGCACAGACATCACCATGGGATTGCTGTGCCAACAGAACCACAGGTCTCAAAAGTCTAGGGACAGCTGCAGGGACTAGAGGTACACTGCAGGCTAGAGGTACACAAAGCACACAAATGAGAGGTACACCCAGAATACTGCAGATGATCTGGAAGTGTTCGGGCCACTGCTATTTTGCCAGAAAGCACATGAGCTAGGAGCAACTTACTGTATGAAAGTGGCTTAAAGCTCTTTATCTCATTTACACCTTACTGAGCTCCAGCCATGCAGGTGTGTATGCTCTGAATTAAAGGGCATAGGATGCAGAAGCACTTGTGATGTAAGTTCTGGTTAAGCATAAGCTATCAACTGGGACCCTAAATACTAAATAGGGTGAAATACATCATGTTCAGTGAATATATTCTGCATATAGTATTATAGTATTAAATGCTTTCTTTATTGGAAGAATATGGTGAAGTGCTCTTAAAGGTTATTACATGTATTTCTTAGCAGCAGGATGATTGCAAGGTCCTGCTTGTCACTGCTTTGCCCATTCTGTACCAGAAGATGATACAATGGTTGATGAGTAAAGTTATTGGTTCAGAACAGAACTCACCTTGACCTCAATCACATGGAAAACGGAAGGGTAGGTGCTGGTCATTAGGTAATTAATCCCAAAGCTTAGATAGAAGCATTTAATATTTGATATATTTTCATCCTGACAAGGTAGAGAGGCTATAAAATGTGGTTACCATGAATGCACCTTTGAGAGACATTTTCTCAATTAACTTTATTTACCAGCAAATATAGATCCAACTTGTAAAACTCCCACAGTTCTCTGAAGCAATAAATGGTTCATGCATTTCCTATATTGATAAAAATGCTTAGAAAGGCAGTAGTTACTCAAACCCTGCTATAAGGGGTCCTCTGTGGTACATTCCAGGAATATACAGTCTCTGTGAAGAACTTTCCTAAGAACCTTCCAGTGTTACCCGACTGTTACCACATAGTTACAGATACAATGTTTTTGCTTGCAGGACATCTCATTTCCATCCACTTCCTGTTCATGTCCCCAGAACTGATTACCAAGGCAAGCTACAGCATATTTTTCCTCCTTGGCTGCTGTTGTTTTGTCCCAGCTCGCAAACTGCTTATTGTTGGATTTCCTCGCTTTTAGTGTCTGACCTAGAGGTGCTCAGAAGGTTTGTTCTATCAGTTAGTGGATTTCTCTTTTAACTCATAGAATACTAACCTTAACTAACCCTTCTAATTGATTCCCACATTAAATATTTCATATCGTTAATTTGGTAAGGTTAATTAAAATATTGGAAATACAGAGCTGGCAAGATCAGCCACAGTCACACATGGGAACAGTAGGTAGAAGAAAAATTCTCTTCCAGCTTCTCAGAAAGCCAATCATCTGCCAACAGAAAGAGGAAACTTCCAGTAAGCACAGGCTTTTCTGTAATCCTGCCTGATAGTGTTTCTTTTGTAATCCTCCATCTGAATGAATGAATGAAACAGCTCCTAGTGGAAGAAGTATCTTTTCTCTTTGTAATTGACTGTTACACATTTGCAAGGTGAAAAACAAACTGGTTAGACTGTCACCTCTGGAGTGCACATTTCACTGCAATTCTAGCGGACAAGATGTAGAAAGATAAATTTGTCTTTTCCTGATTAGGAGCAGCAAACTTACATCTACGCTCAAAAGACTCCTGAACAAATCAAGTCTGTAATGTGAGGTATAAGAAATGCAATCTTTTTCCTTGTAATTTTGGCTGTAACAGGGTGCAGTTTCAGACTAAGTGAAATCCAATCTAATGGCCACCAAAAGGGGCAGCTCTACTCCTCATTTCTGCCTCCACTTGTGTGCTTTAGCCCATTCCTTTGCTTTAATGACTGTGTGGCTTCAGGGTCTCAGCTCAACCAAAAGATCTGAGAGAAAACTAAACGAATAAAAAAAAAAAAAGTTTTCTGTCAGATCAGCAAAAGGAACAAATTCATGCTATGAACATGTGACTGCAATAAATGTGTTGATATTAATACAGACAGCAAACTTCAAAGTTGTGCACTTCCGAAACAGCTGTAAAGAGTGAGATGGGAACCTGTAGCTAGCAATAAGGAAAAGAACATTCTGTTTGGAAGAGCAGCAGATAATAAATAGGCATTTGGGGATTATTCAGGGTGCTTTTAGTGAAAAGCAGCCATTACAATGAATTTATATTATCAATGTGCAAAGAAAAGCAAATAAAACTTTCATTATCTTTCTATACTTGCTTAGATAATGTATTTCAGAACAAATAGTAAGGCTATATAACAAAATGGTTTTTAAAACTGCTTGTACTTTAATCAGTGATGGTTACAAGAATTGCTCTTGTGATTTCCTAGGTTGCTTGTAATGCATTTGATTAAGTAAGGCACTGTTGACTGTGATATTTAAAAGAAAGCTCTGTTCATCAAACCCATTAACTATTCTAAGAAATGTAATGATTGCTCCCTACGCACAGAAAAGTAGCTGATGTAAAGTTCAGGAAGTTACCACAGTTTATTATTACAGAGACTAATGGTGGGTATCTCTTTATTTTTCATTAATATTTTGCATTACTCTTGTCTTTCAACAACTGAATTCTCCAAAACAAATTCAACACTTTGCACTCATAAAACGAGAGATGCATTTCCAAACAAATTTTTCAGCTTGCTCTTGACATGTTGAAATTATTTTTCAATGCTGTACACTAGTTATTAGTTATTTTCATTAATACTGGGGGTGCAATTGAGACATTGATTTAAATTTAACTCGCAGTCAGATAAGCTGCTGTTTGCATGCATAGCCCCAAAAGAGTTTAGCTCTTAGTTCTCAAAAAATTTGCATTGCAAACAAGTGACTAATATTGTTCAGGTACACACAAATATCAGCTTTCAGTATGAGATCAAGCACGACAAGAACAAGATGAGAAATACGTAACATATACCAAATCTATACTTGAATTAGTTCTTTTGCAAACATCTTCATGTATTTGCCTCTAAATCACTGTTGAAAGACAGTTTTCCAAGGACAATTAGTACTCTTCAAAAACACTTTAGTAAAAGGAACAGAATTAGGGCATGTACTAGACTTTTCTTCCACCTTTCACACTAAAACTCAATTTGATGTGATGGAGATTTTAAGTACTTTGAAACTATGTTTACATTATCAGTCATCTCAATATAGTTTTTATACAGTCAAAATTTTAATAGCCTTACTGTCACCTCTATTCTCCATGATTATTAACTCACATCTTTTGTGCTTTGCAAGTACTTCTCCCAGTAACATTCTTCTGTGAGTCATCCTTATAAGCCTAACATGGCATTCAATTATATTGGACAAGATGGTTATCAAACACTTAAAGGTCAAGCCTAGGTACTCCAGAATATTAACTTCGAGTAGAAAATATACATACTTTTAAAATCAAAGTACAGTTTTTTCCAACTATTGTTTCTCTCCACTGAGGAAAAATACTTTTAAAGATACTTATTTATATCTATTAAGAACCATGAACTCTAATTTTTATACAAGTTAGAACAGGAATGCCACTTCCATTAGACTATTCTTACATCCTTAGAAACATTCAGTTATAAAAATATCAAGAAAGCCAAATACTAGTATGACTTTAGTTTACAGAACAAAAATGTCAGATTTCAGCCTATGAAAGAAGGAAAAAGGAGAGAAAGGTTGGCTTCTGGATATTTGTATCCAAATTACATTTTCTAGCTTTTTCTCTGATCATGTGTGCTAAATCTGTAATTTGAAGATTAGATCCCTGGGCAAAAGCATATTCCAATTATCTTTGACATGGCCACATGAACATCATTTTGTATTTTGCCATCTTCAAGTGACACACGTTGGCCCTCTAGGCTAAAAGGCTCAGGAGCATTCAGAGCTCTGTACATCAATCTCTGTACATGGAACTATAGAAGAAAGTCTTCATAAGAAAAGCTACATTTGCATATTCAATACAGAGAGGACACAACATATGCTGACCACCTAGTTTCTTTTATTCATTTTACTAACAAACTGGGCTTTTAAACAATGTACAATCTTCTGGGGATTAATCATTCCCTTTGTTTGCTTCTTCAACTTGCATGAGCACTCACTTTTCTATGAGAAGGAGCTTACGAGAAAGGGAAGTACTACTGAAATGGTTATCATCTGGCTGTGCATTAGTATTTCAGACCATCTTGCAGGCTGATTTCCTCTGAGGAGGAATATGCAGAAGTCTATGGAAGATTTACAATAATCAGTAGAAGGGTTATGAGGTTAACAACTTTTTCTGTAACCCTATCAACTTGTAATTTGCCTCCATTTCAAATGTTGGCTGGTAAATTTTGCGCATGTCAACAGTTTTGTACCACCGGGGCTTTAGCTGAAGCTGCTCTATTTTCTAACTGGCTAACCATCCTTCTTTGATCTCTGTGAAGCCCTGTCAGGTGGAAGTTCTCTTAAATCCTTGAGTTTCTTTGGGCCCTGTTTGGTTTAACAATAACATCCCTAGTAATGGTGCACACCCATTCCCTATTGTTTTGGGGTTTTTTTCAGAGAAATACCTGATGAGGTAAAGGTGAAATGAGTATAGGTAAAAGGTAGCCAAATAAAGAGCATACCTCTACTATGTAATTTAACACTTTCCGTAAAGAAAATGTTAAGCCTTCTTGCAAAATACAAAGATGTAGAAATAGTGTTCACTCACAAACATTCAAAAAATAGCATCACTTTTATTACGGTAGTAATAATATAAAGAAAGGAGTTTTGCTTTATTTTCCTAAGCTCAGGAAAATCTACCAGATGAACCAGTTAGAGTAGCCCATTATACTGACTTGGGGATTTTTCACCTTAAGATCTCTTACTCTATTTTTCGTACAATAAGTTTGCAGATGTAAGACAGCATTAAAGAGTTTACTTATTAGCTCTAAAATTACCGTTTATAGTTACTGTATTATTGCCATTGGAAACTTACTTTCCCCCCACATTGCAGGAGGCTTTTTCATTCTCTCTAGCTTTCAGTGATATTTTTACACATACTATTGCCACATAGATAAGTATTTTTAGCCAGATTTCTGCAGTATGATTCTGCTTAACTGAAGGTCTTTGCTTCATGTTTCATTTCGTAGTGTCAATGTGCTTTTCTCACTTTTCCATTAACCTTCTCCAAGTTTGCATAATTCATTGAAAAACAATAAATAGTAACAGACTTATACAGGACAGAAAAGAGACAGCAGTGTCATGTCCAATTCATTTGAAGATGTTTCTCCACATTTCTCCTCACAAAGGATATGGCCACACTAGATCAGAGGAGCTATCTAATCCACTAGAAGTGACCTGTAAGAGCTGCTTAACGAGTATGTAAAGGAGTGGATACTTATAGAACAACTTGTGCAGCGAATATTTCCTCACCATGCCCATGTATATGTATTGAAATCTACCTGGAGAAGTCTCTGGTTTACAAATTACAGAATACTTCAGATTTAGAACAACAGACAATCCTTTTTCCAGCATTTCAGAGATTTGCCTTCATTTGAATCAATGGTTCTGTCACTAAACTCAAATATAAAACAAAATTACTGACACAACTTGTGATCACACTAGAAACAAAGAGTATCTGATTAAGTGAAGATCACCTGTTACTTTAAATTCCACCTTTCATTCTCAGTTCCCTTGTTTGAAATACAAAAGCAGCCAGGGATTTGAAATAATTCTCCAGAGATCTATGAACAATCCAATTATTTTTGCTCTTTTTCAAAAGAACATGCCCATGAGAAGTATTTAGTAGTTCTTTAGCAGATTCTTAATAATGCAAGACCACATTTTTGTAGAAAATTGAGTCCTGTGATTGAATTTTCCTGAGATTTGGCTGAGGAGTGTACTGGGTGTGACTAGCACAAAGTTAATTTTATTTATAGTAGCACATATGGTGCTATGTTTGTATTCATTACTGCCTACCACACAGGATGTATTCTGATCATTCTGATCTCTACCAGTTTCAGTTTGCAGGTTGAGGTTTCTAAAAAAAGTGTTTACAATGAAGACATTTTCATGGGAGTAACTACAAAAATACTATTTGACAAGCACCGTTCATGACTGAGCAAAGTTCCATTCACTTCTTCTGACCTCTGATGAAGATGTTGCCTAAAAGGCAGTGAAAGATAATGCTGCTATCCTTGTGAGCCTGAGCTTTCATGAATTGGCAATGGATATTGGCATTTGGTTGAAGGTACAAAAAAAAGGCACTATTAACGTTGCAATAAAAAGAAAAGCGGCCTTTTCTTTTATCAGCTAATGGTATATCTACTGATTTCACAACATTGTGAAACATTCGTAAACATAAACATTCAAGGAGAGGCTCCAAAGCTAATTGTCTATATTCACAGCTGAAATCTAATTCTCATTCGAAAAAATGTATTCTGCACTTTCCCTGCTCCTAAATCTCATGGACATTTTCACTAATGTTCCCTGCCTAGTTCTTTTCAAAGTACTGATTTTTATGTGCAACAGTTAACTTTACCTTCATTTCCTTTCATTTGCAAATTTGTAAGTATAATTTGAAAAAACAAACTCTGCCTTCATATTTCACTTACCAAAATCCATGGGAGCTTTGCATAAAAAGGTGAAGGTGAACTGTGATAAGTCCATTTCCTGGGCTGATCTTCTGTTTCACCAGGAAATGACTAGGGCTTATACTACCTAACAAAAGATAGGTAATAACTATTCCCATTCAAAAGGAATGCCATTTTTACACTGTGAACCAAGTCACAAGGTTTACATTAATTTTCTTTGTTCATAAAATGACTCGTGCTATTCTGTTATACTACTGATATTTACATATAATTTCCACACACTTGAATGACCATCATCTCTCTAATAATTGCAAATTAGAAACTGTTTTGCAAGCTAAGGCTTTAACTGCTCACACAGTGACCTTACCCTGCAGCAGGGGCAGCCAGTCGAGGAGCTGGAGGCCACACCAGTGGCAGTAACACAGAAGAAAGGAGAGTGAGCTGGTAGCCCCAGCCCCAGGCACTGGGCACCTCAGATGGGGATGGGCCAAGGCAGGACCAGGATGTTGTCTCACAGGTGGGCCCAACTCAGCAGGGTTCAAGGCTGAGCAGGGAAGGGCTGTGGGGAGCTGGAGACAGGACCCTGACAAAACAGAGATGCTGGAGATGTGTTTCTTCATCAAATATAAAAGGCAGAGGAAATTTTCATGGTGCAAGACTGCAAATCATAGGATAAAATCCTCAGAAGAGAAGCAAGACAGCCCAGGCCAGCAGTTACACACACATTGCCACTCAGTCCTCAGTGTGGAGATTGCCTCTTACAGCCAAACCGCAGGGAACTCAGTATTGAACCTTCCCTGTGCATCATCCAGCTAAGGACCTCTTCCTGCATATTGAAGTCAGTTAGTATAAAAGAAGAATTTTTTCATTTAACATGGACTTTTTACTCTGTTAATCATATGTATTTCCATTTATTTATTATAGTGATCCATCTGCCCAGATCTGACACAAAGGCAGCCTTCAAGGAATTTTCATTCTGTTTAGAGAACCAACCTACACTTTATTTGTACAGATACCAATATTTATACAGATGCTAATTATTTTTCTAATTTGACAGTGTGATATGCTCTCATTACATCTATCTATGCCTGTTACTTAGTTTGGGAAAATTTATACTGAAGGGATGTCAAAGATACTTCTTTTTATTCAGTACTTTCTGAAGGACAGCAAGTAACATTAAATCAGTGGCATGTCAGTCAGTATTAAAAAGAGTATGAAAACTGTGTAAACTTAGCAAACACTGTGTTTAGCAGAAAATAAAATAGAACCATATATTGTCGCTCTTCGAACAAGTGTCATTTGTACTGTCTATCTCATACTGTATATTTGATCCAATTTTCTTTAACCAGAAACTGAGCATTTTCCTCAAAAGTTCTTTTTTTTATTAAAGAAATAGGTTAAAGAAATATATATCAACAAAGAGCTCAATTATTACACAGACATCATTAACTTAACAGAAGTTTTAGAAGTTGCTTAGAGATTTATCACAAGCTGTTCGTTACTTGTTATAAAAAACTGCTGCAATTCTCTCTATGTCCTCCAGGTGTAGCATTTTCACAGTTCATAAGAAGTATCTGACTGTCACCACTGATAACCATATGCATAAAACTACATATAGTTCAAGCTCCATGCTAATGCATCCGAACAGTCCCAATGACTTCAAAAGATTTGTACACAGTTTGTATCAACACAAAATCTGGCCCTCCATCAAAACTAACTCCTCCAACAAACCACTATATTTAAGGCAATTATGCTAGAGATGAATATAACTAAAGCTTGCTTCTTTAGTGTCCTTTTTAACTTCATTTAAATGATCTATCAAAGCAACCCCATCGAAGTACATTAATAGAATTTATAATACTCTTGTGAATATATTGCTGGTTCTTAATTTTTAAAAGTAATACTATAGTGGCTTTCCTAATAATTTAATAATGGTTTACAAATGTACAGAATATCATATCTGAACACCTCCAACTTTTTCCTGATGTTTCAGATCTTCAGTATGTGGTATCTTGGAAGCCTTGGACAGAATAACCTAGTTTTATAGAGAGAGGAAATTAATCATGCAGGTTACGGGATATATATATGTTTCAGGTGTCCTGTAATCCCATGTGACTAGATGTTTGGATACCCAGATAAGACCCTTGCATACTCTTCTGTTCCAGTATGTGATACATAAACACAAAGCACCTTGCTAAATCAGACTTATTCGTACTAATAAACACCTTTTAATTTGCATTGTTTCCACTTTGGTGAAGCGAGGAAGCAGAAGTGTAACCCTCTATTTTTCCATTGAAACCCTAGATGGAAAATATAAGCCTATTCTAGACATAAACTTGTATTTCTTAATTAACTTCATGGTTCTCTATGCTGCAGAATTCACAGTTTAAAAACTATGTAGTAACAAAAACTCAAGCGATATAGTATGTATGTTTCCAAGGACTAACAATGGTTTCAGGCTTTTTGTCAGTTATTAGTGATAGCAACTGTTAAGAGCAGGTTTGGGGTTTTTTAAATTGCTTGGTGAAACTAATGAGAACAAGTTTTTAAATGCCCCAATATATTGGACTTCCATTGAAAGATCCTGAGGAATAAGTTATTCTTAGTCCATGTACACTATGTATCAGATCTTGAAAGACAGAATATTTCTGTGATGTTCTATGCTAAAATATAGTTTCACAGGTGAGATGACTTCTTGCCCACACACTAGCATTCAGATTTCTCCATTTCCCTGTTGAGTTAGATCTTTTTCAAATCAAACCAACATTCATTGTTTATACTGTCAGAATGGTCCTTTTATCCTTTTGTTTTTATCCGTTAATATAACAGAGGACTGACAATCCTAATATAAACACTGATACAGGTGGAACAAAGCTGGATCATAACTGAACTGATGAATTATCCTTGGTAAAATTCTCTTTAAGTGACATTCAGATTCATATAACAGAGACTAACAAGAGCTTCTTTATGAAGTTCCCTGTGTGGCTCTGGAGAGTGCTATGTAAGCATATATATTCACCCTCCCACATATATTTGACTGATCACACCAAAGAACAATCATAATTTAATCCACAAGGAAGAAACATACTAGTACAAAATTGTAATGGAGTCATTTTATGACTCTTCCATTGTAATAATATAATTGTGTTATAGTTGCAATACTTTAGCACAAAACCAGGTATTGTTCTGGGACAGTCCAGTTGGAACTTGTGAATTACTCTGGATAAACATAAAGTATAGAAGGTTTTATGCTTTGGATAAGTCTGTTTTGGTTTGTTTCTTTTCATGGGTTTTTTTGTTTTGTTTTTGTTTTTGTTTTTTTTAAGTAGGATGAAATCCAGGAAGCTTGAAAAAGTTACTTTGGTCTAGGCATTATTACATCTTTTGAGAGATTAAGAGATTTTTTTTTTCTACTTACTTCAGCAGAGATGTTACTTCTTCTGACTGAGGAATGTTTACTCCAATTTCAAGAAAGTAATTGGCAGGATGAAGAATGGGAAGAGAAGAGGGGAGGAGTAAAGAGAGAGATATGGCATTTTAATGAGCAAGTGTACAGTATCTTTTCCTAAGCATAGAACTGTGATTTTCCTTAATCATTTCTTGTGACTTCTGAGATAAAGGTAGAAATAATAGTAATTAACTAAGAAACCTTTCATCTTTTTATTCACAGACTTTTGTGTTAGGATTTTTTTGTGTGACTTCTACATTCATTTTGTAGATATTTTACCTCCTTTCCCCTTGGGTCTGTTCTGTGAGTGGTTGAAAAGGATAATAAGTCATCCCCGGTTTTTATTCTTTTAGCAAAAAAAATTGTCCTGTGCAGTGCAGAAGCTCTTGAGAGTAGAAAGTAGAGACATCAGCAGAAAGAAAAGGACTGTTTCAGACCTATTTTATCTCATTATGGTAAGAGAGGGCAGCTAATAGTCACAAAGCAATTGCACAACAAGGAACAGCAGGTTCCCTAAACAAGATATAGGCAGCTCTAATGCTTAACCCTAGAATAGCTGGGAATCAAAAGGCGTGTCACAAGGGTCCTAATAGTACTATTGATTCTTGATTCTTGTTATATTGTACTTTCTTGACAGCAGTTCCTGTGATATATAATAAACAAGCAATAGGCTCAAGCCAACTGAAGCTGACAGTTGTATAAAATATAATTCTGATAACTCATCAAAATAGAAAAGCCAGCTTTGGAAAGCAGCAAAGAGTCTCTGTCAGCCAAAACACATGATAACTGAAGCACAGATATGTCAGGGTTGGGGAAATACTGAGCACTGAGGTAAGCTAGACTTCAGAATAAACACACAGATCAACATTCTGTTTTCAAGCTGAATCTTTACTTACATGCTGGGGCATGATGTCATTTATCCTGGAGCTATGATTCCCTAAATGCCCAGGTCAGGCACTGTTTAGAGTACACTGCAGCTCCTGTCTGGCAGCATACTTGTGTTTTCTTTCATGAAATCCAGAAGGTAGGTAGTGTATCTCTCTCATCAGAAGATAAGGTGTGACCAGTTCTCACATTAAAAAAAATGTATTAAGTTCTCAGAACTTACAACAGATTAATTTCTAGTAAAAGACAATTCTCAACTGTAGCTGTTACATATAATGAATAATTTTATTGCCTGCTGTTCACGGCCAAAAAAAAAAAAATAAATCCACAGTTCTCTCCAATTTTCAATTCCCTTTATAGCGCTATATCCAAATAATTTTACTGAAGGAGGGTTTATCAAAAATATTCATTAGATTAATATAATTATTGTTTTTAAAATACATGGAAAGAAAGTGTTACCTTAGGTTTTTATGACCATTCACACTAGACTGTATAACCCATATAGAAGTTCCAGTCAACCAATCATACTGATTTTAGCGGCCATTTATTCTCATCATAACATAAGAATTTGTGTTTTTAATTAATTAATTCCATACATGAAAAGCATCACTGGCTTGAATACAGTATGCTAATGAAAATACTGAGTGAAATATGACAGACACACAAAATAACAGTGACTGGGTCAAGAAAGCAATTAAATGCTGTCTCTAAATGGTACTGGTGTCTGGTTTGTTATACTATAACTAGAGAAGTATCAAAACAAGTTTTACTTAAACTGATACAACATCTGTTTAAAGACAGGGTCTAATGTTTTCCCTGAGTGATTTCAGGCTTAATAAGCTGTCTTGTTCTTAATGACCTTAGGAAACTCAACCAAGAACCAGAAGTTCCAAATTATAACATCTCTGGTTTACTTAAAGACTAAACACTGTGCAGATAGCTGCAGTAATGGCCATCTCAGCTGACCTACCAGTAACCTCTGTTTTGACCTGTAGGAATCACCCTCTCTCTAGAGGGCAAGAAGTTATTTCAATTATCGGGCTTGCCAATTCATCTGCTTCAATTGAAAAGTTTTAGATAAAAAACATTTCCAAATCTTGTCTGGTTTTTTACAAGCTGAGTTCCTCTGAAGATTTCATTGTGGCACTAGAAACTATCTTGATTATCCTTCCTTCAGAAAAAAAAAAAAAA